>WNYF01000015.1:0-512288 GCA_021396225.1 Sporothrix inflata | reverse complement strand
CTGGCGGCGGCGGCGGTGTCGGCGCTGGCGGTACCGGATCGTCCATAGGCGGTGGTGGTGGCGCCGGCAGTGCTGTCGGTGCTGGCAGCGGTGCGCTGGCAGGCGGCGTCGGCGCCGCTGCTGGCACCAGCAACAACAGTACGATTGGCGGCAGCGGCCCCGGCCTCACGGGCGGCAACAGCAGCGCCGAGCAGCTGTCGCGAACGAGCGTGAGCGGGATGCGCGATAGTTTCAACAGCCTGCGGCGGACGTCGATGGCGACGTTCTTCACGGTGGCGAGCGACCCCAGCAACCACCGGTCGTCGGTGCACTCGGCGACGACGGCGACAACGGCGTCGGACAATACGGACTCGACGGTGGTCAATGGGGGCTCGTCGGAGGTGTGGGTGGACTCGCTGGATTTCTCCAAATGGACGTGATCCAAATGGTCGGCAGACTTTATTCTATAATTTCTTTTCCTCGTATTTTTCATTTGTTTCTGTTGGCGGGATCTCGGTATATACCACAAAAGTTTACATGTTTGTCTTTTTTTTTGTCGTTTCTGACACCATCTCTACCTTTGATATTCCACTCTTTCTTGTTCTCCTACGACGTACTTTGATATAGAATTGCCAACATCAAAAGCCTCCATCCACTAAAAGTGTCTCAGCTGCCAACGGAGCTTGCCGTCGTTCTTCGGGAAGACTATCTTTATAATACGCCGGAGTTCAACGTACTTATATTAAAACATTAGTTGAACATGTTCTGTGCCTACAACTCCTTCTTTTTTTCTCTTTCTACTCTTTTTTTCTTTTTTCTTCTCTTTCTTCTCTTTTACTTTACGATCAGCAACCAGGCGGTGTAGTCCTGATCGTATCTCTTTTCCCAACAAAAAGCTTGTAGAAAGTAGAAATAATAGATCGCAGGATGCAGATAAAAGCACGCCGCGTGGGGCGGAGAAAAAAAAACAGAGGACATGAGAGGGAAAAGCGGAACGGGCCATGTTTTAGTAGGAGGAAGGAATGAATGCCTTGCAGGTCTCTTACAGTATGTCGTACTTAAGGAGGAGCCGCCTTGTGTACGCAACACGGGACAAAGAGATATGCGGCAGAAAAAGGTCACCAAACAAGAGCGAAAGCGATGCCCAGGAGGGAAGCCGTCCGAAGGCCATGCACTGACCTCAGAGTCAGATATCGTCCAGACCGGAGCGGGAAGCAAAAGAAGAAAGAAGCACGAGCGAGAAAACGAGAACACGGAAAGAGGAGGGGCAAAGAGGCAGAGGCATGGGACAGGGGACAGGGGCCAAAGGACCCGCTAAAGGTGACGCGCTAGACAAGAAGAGGCGATGTGATGTGAGAAGGTGAGCGAGAGGGCAGGAGCGAGCAGGAGGGGAAGGAAGGCGGAAGGGTTGAGGAAGGAAGGGAAGGGAAGAGGGGCACCCGCCGCTCTGTGCGGGATGGAAGTCCGCAGAATCAGAGGCTAAAGGCAGAATAGAAGGTGAGCCGTCCGATGAAACAAGCCTTTGGGGGCCAAAAAAATCTACAATCCATCTAAGCTCATCTCAAACTATCGACGGCCCCATCGGAGAGTAAAGTAGCTCGTAAAAAAGAGCCTCGGAGGTAAATACTTGTACATACTTGTAGTAGGCTGTCAAACGAGAGAGAGGGGTGGAGGGGGAAAAGGGTGACAGTGAATACGGGGAACAGGTGAGCAGGGAACAAGGGAGAAACGAAGAGAAAAAAGGGAAACAGGAGAAAAAAACAGGGCACTTTCTGTTCCAGGAAAGACGCCGGTTTCGAAGAGGGGTCGTGCCCAGTGCATCATCGGATTGCCAGAGTTGTTCCACTGCATACGACGTACGATGCATCGAACGACGAGGGAGAGGCAAGATCCGACGTGTCTTTGTTTTGATCTTTCGCTGTTTCGTAGCTTGGTCTGTTGTTATTGACTACTTTATGGGACGTCGACGTCTACAAGTTTTTTTTTTTTTTTTTTTAATAAAACATAGTCATAAATACAATTTTTGAAGTAAAAGGTACAATAAAATATAATGTCTACAGAATTTATTTTGGCAAAATAAACGATTGAGCTCACAGAATTCTCTGCTTTTGTTCCTCTCAACTCTAGGTGCCGTCCTGAAAATACTGCTACCCGTTCTCTCTTTTTTAGGCGCGTATTTTGCGATAGAAGAGAAACGCGGCATGATATATTCACCCGAGACGATCTAGACAGTAAGCATCATTTCATAACAACACGTCCGACGACGAGACCAAAACAAAAACGAATCAACAGAGAAACCGCCCCCAACATATAGTCCTTAGTTTTTGGTGCTCTTGTTTTCTGCCCCCGTGCATCCGCCGACAAGGATGGACACGCAACAGGAGACAAAAAAGTTGGATTTTTGGCCCCCGACGGGTCCCGGCCCGCGGGCCTCGTTGTCTGGCCGCTTCTCTCCCTGCATCACGTTCGATCTTGCCGCACTATATCGCGGCTGCAGAAGAAGAGGGCAGAAGAGGAAAAAAACAAATGTGGCCAGAAAAGGGCCGCATCTTGTCACGACACGGACTGTAACCCCACAAGGCCAGGCCAGACCAAGCCAGGTCTTGACCACAACAAATAGCAAAAAACAACAAATATGCCGGCCATCTCAAGGCCGCAGCTGCCATCGTTCTTGCATACTACGTCGTAGCTTGGCCAGATTGCAGGCCATCATTGGTTTTGCCCGATTGTGTTTGTTGATTTTTTATTATGTGCGTCTACGAGGCGCGTGCGTGTCTCTGTCTCTACAAATATGTCGCGGGCGGGCTGGATACGACGTAAAGAAACATGACAAAACATCAACGACATACTCCAACTTGCCATGTTCTTTCTACACGTCAAAGACAAAAACAAGTAGAATCAATAGACAAAAGAGGAAAGAAAACAGGATGACGCGCTGGCCACGTCACAAGAGTTGTCCCACAAGAAGAAAACAACAGCATACAGCAAGTAGAGAAACGCGATTGCTCTTGTCGTAAACATCCAGCAAAGAGCGGCACAAATAAACGGTAAAAAAAAGGTGGACTGCTTTGCCTCGTTGCCACCCTCCTTGCTGTATCCATCTTTCCTTTCCTATAGGTTTCTGTCTATCTAGCTATGCCCAGGTCACTAGCTATACGAGTATAGTTCCCCAAGTAATACTCCTTACTCCGTACTCCACTGATCGGAGGACAGAGAAAAGGAAAGAATATTCAGGGGTCTTCGATTCTTCGCCTAGCACCCTTTCCCTCCCTCGTATTCCTTCGCTCTTAGTTTGAAACATAGTGTTGTCCATCAACTAGGACCCCTCTTCTAGAATCAAGTGAAAGGCAGCCATGCACCGGGCGGTAAAATGGGAGCCAATGTGAGTGTCAAGAAGCAAATAGGCTAGGTGGGTGGCAGGGTGGGAAGCGAGAAAAGGGGGCGAGGAGAGGGGCAAAGCAGGTGTGAATCAGTGACCAGTCAGCCGGTCTTCCATCGACTACACAGAAAGGGAGCAGCTGGCTCTAGACTTCCGTGCAGGAAGTGCTCCTACAGTTCCAGAGGTCGCAGAAGCAGCGGTGACTAGGGGAGGGAAGGAAGGGGACTCCACAGGGCGTGTTGCATACAATCGGAGGGGGCTGCACCATTGTACAGTGCATTCATTGGGCTTTGTCCCGCTTTCGCTGGCCGTGATCTCAAAATCGCAACCAGCAACTGCTCTGTTGGAAGATGGCCACAACCTGCGAGCTGCATTGGACGGTTGGGAATAGACGCGATATCGTGAGCTCGTCTTGAACCCGTCCTAAACCCAAATTGCTCGCATAGTAGAACTGGTCGCGTAGGCGTATCGGTGCTGCCTATATATGTATATGATTGGGAGAGCCGGGCGCTTGGAAGAAAGCAGTGATGGTGGAGATGGCTGAAAAGGCTGCAGTGACAAAACAAGCAAAATAAGACGGCAACAGACCAAATGATCTGTCGCACAAAAGCCGGTGGAACCGTCAAACCGTTGAACCGTTGAACCGTAAATCATAAAAAAGACGTAGCAAAAAACCATTCCATTATTCCCTTTCTGCCTCTGAATGTTGACCTCAGTCGTTGGGCAATGCGGCAGTATATCAACCAGTCTTGATCTCGATTGCACTGCTGTAGATAGAAACTGGCACACGGCCTCTCTGCGGTTATTCTCCCCGTTGAAGAATACAGTGACGCTCCTAGGCAGACAGCTTTTCGCTGCCCTTCGCACCTCACGCTTCGCGCCACACGTGTTTGTAGCTGGCCCATTTCTGGAAGCCTAGAACCCGGAGGTTATCGTTAGTAACTTGTCTGTGCAATGTGTGCTGTGACTGGAGGCAGCTTACCAATAGCTTGGAACCCTTCCGAACCGCCACGAACAGCGTCGAGGAACATCTTCTCCATGCCCTGCGATTCAAGCACCTGCACACAGTAGTTCATGAGGCGGATAATCACAGAGTCTCTTGTGTGGGCGGCGGAGAGAAAGTCGTCTAAAGAATAGTCAGTATGAGCGGCCTTCTTTAGGCCAAAAACGAGCCATAAGAGGGACGGGTGCTGCACGAACCTGTGATACATATGCAGGCCACGCCGCCGACCAGATCAGAGATGGTGCGCGCCCACGGCAGGTCTTCCGCCACGCGGCTGCCGTTTCTGGGGACGTAGCTCAGCGCTGTCGCCACGATTTGAGGGCCTTCGAGCACAAGAAGAATGTCGTGGATGTCCGTCGTGCCCGCCAGCTGGTAGTACTGGTCGTACCAGCCGACGTTGTCTTTCCGAGCGGACTCGCGTGCCACAAACTCCAGCACGCGGTCAAATTCGTTGAGCTGGCATCGCCGGAACGTGAAGCCGCCGTCCGACAAGCCAGCCGCCCGCCAGTCGGAAAAGTCGAGCACCCAGTCGCAGGCTTCTTGGCCGCTCCCGGGCAGATCCGAATCGTCGATTCGCCAGCCTCGGCGGCGAAACCAGTCTTCGGACTCCATGTCGAACGGCGGGCCAAACAGGAGGCGTGGGAACGTGCTGCCGAGTTGTAGCCGAGTCACTCTATGCTCGGCGAGTTTGCGTAGCGCGTGGTAGTGGAGCGCGGTGCCGACGCCCCGGCCGCGGTGTGAGGGTTGGACCAAGATCGCGGCGATGCAGCCGACCCACGTAGAGTCGTTCTGGTCGATAAAAGCCGTGTAGGTCGCACAAAAGCCGAGCACCTCACGCGTCGCCGGGTCGTGGACGACAAAGTGCTTCGAGTAGCCCGGTCGGTTCAGCAAACGTTGCAGGCCGGCAATATCGATCCGGAAGCGTTCGGGCACGCATTTGCACCACAAATCATGAATCGCGGGCGGGTCTTTTAGTATCTCCCATTCCTCCACGAGCCACCTAGGCTGTGACGATTCCATAAGAAGCATTGGCCTGGCTCTTCGTGATCCGCGGGGCAAGAAGAGAATGTCGGCGGCACACTCTAGACGACCGATCGAATAGTCTTTAGCTTCGATGAGCGTGGGAAAGAAGCCGTCCGAGGGCCCTAGTACGTTCAGACTGCAGCACACGAGCACGATATGCGGTCGGTCGGGAGCAATGGAGCGCACAATCTGCGACAAGGCAACCTGTGAGGGCTGGCCGGCGCGTGGTGGGCCGGTGATTACAAAAATAACGGCCTTGGCTAAGGTGAGATGGTTGGCGTGATACTGCGTGATGCCGTCGCGCGCAACGTAGGGAATGTGGCGGACCCAGGGGTGGTATTCCGCCAATGCTTTACCAAGCGGCTCAAACGGGTCTTCGGCCGGGCTGCCTGGTGCCGGAAGCTCGACCGGAACGGCGGCCGGGGTCAGCAGGTAAAGAAGGTCGCCTTCGCCTAAGGTTGTGGTAAGCGGAAGGCACTCTTGCAAGTCCTGGACGACAACAGCTCCTCTTCGTCTTGAATTGTCCCGCAGCTCTGGAGACTCCATCTTGCAGCAGCTCTTATTCAAAATTCGGAGCGCAGGCTGCCGCGCGCGTGCACGCCCCCCCGCGGGCGTTTAATCCAGGACCAAATGAAACAGGACGGGCAGCCACCTTGAGCTTGAAGAGAGCAGGGAGAAAGAAAGGGGCGCGGAGCGCCGCTTGCAAGGAGGGACACAGTCAGCTTTGCCAAGTGACACAGTGAACGGCCTGGCGCACAAAGATAATTGCTTCTCTTCTGTTGTGCGGCTTTGCTGCTCGAGCTCCTGTAGCTGCCTCGATGTCCGCCGCACTGGCAGGAAAAGGACTCTAGACGCCTGAAGAGTGAGATGTGGGATAGGGGCGAGGGTGCGCGCGAGTAAGAGCCACTGCTTTCGGGTCCAATTCTACAACAAGGGAGGTGTTGTTGAAAAAGAGACGAAAGGGGAAAGAAAGCGGAGGGGGGGGGGGGGCGAGATAATTTAGACAGAGGGGGAAGAAAAAAAGAGGGTATGAGAAGTCTGAAATGCGAAACAAGAAGCAAAGAGTAGGAAATAAACAACCAAAAAAGAGGGTCAAAGAAAAAGAGAGAGAAAGGATGAATCTCAAAAACGAAAAATGATGGGCAGATAAAGGGTGCACCGGGTGTGTGTAGTGTGTAATTAGGCGGTGTCTTAACTCACGGGCAGAGTTTGTCGCATCAACAGCAAGTGATGGCGTGGTGGTTGAGCGTTACCGTATATTTCTAGCAAAGGTGGAGAGAGGCCGTGAGACTGAAAGGCCGAGCGAGGGCGTCGTCCACAGTGTGATCCCGACAAAGAAAACGAAAAGCGGGTGGCGGTTTGACGTGAACGTGAGAAAGTCGCTCTGGGGCAGGATATCCGAGCTAAGAGTGCCAAAGAAGGCCAGGCCTAGGTCAAGCCCAGGAACTAAAAGTTCGCTTCTGTACTCCGTAGAAGCGGCGCGGCTCGTAGGAGGGGACGGGGGATGGCAGGTTGGTTGCAGGGCTCCGGAAAAAGCACGTAGAATATGCAGATGGCTGCAAGTGGGCAGGGCAAAGCAAAGAACAGATGCAAAAACGAAGGAGGGGAAGGAAGACAAAACAAGGACAGAGTAGGGCAGGGAACGCAAGATGGACCCTGTGCCGCCACGACACAGATAATGGGGACGGACAAGGCGAAAGGCGGGCGTTCTGTTCTGTCTTCAGGCGTACAGGCGGACTTGTTATGATGAATTCAGCCGAGGCCGTTTGGGCGTTTATTTCGACGTCGAGGGATAGGGCTGTGAAGGGCAGACAGCGGACAGCACTGTTTGTTGGATTTCGTTCTGGTCTGTTCTCGTTCTCGCCCAGGTCAGGCTCTGATTTGTTCTGGTCAGATGCACGGCGCTGACGCTGCCAGTCTTCAGCACTTGTCTAAGTTCGACAGGGCTGCGTGGGAGAGAGGGTCAACCGTTCTCGCGCACTGATCCTTTCTCTTTGGGAATGGCCGGGCCCCACGTTTTTTTTAAGGTGTTTCTGGAGGGTGTTGCTTGCTGTAGCGCGCGATGTCACTTAACCGTTCCGTTGCTCGCTTGGCGGTACTTGTATGTGTGCTGCCGATCTCGAGAGGCAGGCGAGGCAGGGTGATAGGGTGATGAGGAGAGACAGAAAAAAGAAAAGAAAGACAGAGGATGCAAAAGCAAATCAAAAGAGAAGTTGAAGAAAAAGAAAAGGGCAGACAGCAAGCTAAGAGGGAGAAGGGCCAATGAGTTTCTTATATGTCGGCCGTTCTATCAAATGGGCAGCGGTACAGCGAGATTTTGGAGGGTTGTGTTTGGCTGGCCGGAGGGTCCTCTGTCCGGAGAACGCGTGCGGTGGTTTGTTCGATCCGGTTTGGCCTGGCCTTGCAGTGTGTTCTGACCAAGGTGGCGGTCGATTTGCTGGCCTTGTTGTGGGTTTGGTTTGGCCGTCAACGATGCTTGGTTAGGGCTGTTGCGCGCGTTGTGCTGTGAGCCTTTCTGTTTGGCGGCCTGGCCAATGGTCGAATTCGAAATTCAACAGAGACACTTCTTCTGGGTTGCCTCCTGGACACGAGTTTTGGGCACTCTTGAGCAACTGTCGTATTTGGTAGTGACACCGTTGAATGTTGACGAAAAGGTGCCAGCAAGTTGAATTGGTGGTAGATACGCGCCTGTTGCGCTGGCGTGCAGAGGGCTCGTGCACATAAACACACAACTACAGGCGACCAAGAGCAGGACGACAGGTGACAGATTGCCAATAGCAGCAGGACCTGGCTGAATGTGCGGTCAAGAATGGCCTGGTGTCAAGACGGAAATCGGGGGCGGGGCAATAGGAGGGAGTGGTGTTTCTCAAGAGCTGGGAAGGGGAAAAGGGAGCAGGGAGAGAAGAGGAAGAAAATGAGAGCGGGAGTGGGAGACGCGGCAAAAAAAACGGCAGTACACCGCTGATGCAGAATGAGGTGCAGTTGATGCAGTTGATGCAGTTGCTGCAGGAGGCGAGGCGGTGCAGGCAACGTGGGGGGAGGGCGATATCGAGATCAGAGAATAAACAAACAAACAAGATCGGGCTTCGTGAAGCGGCCATGGGCGAGGCCGAACAAAAGTGCTAAAAAGGACAAAGACGATTTTGGGCCTTCGGTCGAGTGGCCGGTGACGCCAGTGCCAACGTAAACAACAAAGGCGGAGAAGACTGTTATTTTGAAAAGCGAGTGGCGAGGGATCAAACTGGGATATCTCCTTGGTGGCTCGCTTGGAGCGCCGTTGGTGTTGGTGCAGCGAGGTTTGGGGATCGTGATGTTTCTAATAAAGGGGTGAGAGGATTGAAAAATAAAAACGGGTGTGGTGGTAGCCGCCAGGGGCAGAATTGCACATTCAAGGAAGGAACAAACGGGCAACGCATAGCTCTTTCTTAAGATGAGAGTGGGATGCCTCGAGGCTCACGATGCACCTTCGCGCCTGCCAAGTTCAAGCTCGGGGCCTGACGCCAGACCATCCAGCGTCTGCTTCCTTTTGTGTAATACGACAAGCAGCATCTTCTGGAGCACGGGGAGCGAGTGCTCAGTCGCACCTGCCTGTCTGCCCGCACACTCGCACCTTCCGGTCTACGATTTCATCTACCGAGGTACATGATTCTCGGGGTACTCTTGCAGCAGTATATATATGATGCTACCTAGACAGTACACACGCATTTGTAGCTTAATATAAAACGTTGCAAGTAGCACAGTCACAACCCGCCAGAATATCCCAAGATGGGCACAGAAGCTATTCACGAGTGTAACGGGCCGGGGGGGGGGTGCGAGTCGCGGTTATTTTTTCACCGGGTTTCGCGGACCATGAGACAAAGTCTGTTATTTACGAAAAAGGAAAGAGACTAAAAGGGCAGGCGAGTGAGATGCAGAGTACTTTGACAGGAAGGAGCACTCGGAGACGGCTCGTATCTAGGCAAGCAAGGCAGGAACGAGCAAGCGTGCAAAGAGGCGCTGAAGTAGGAGCAGGCGGGAGGGCAGACCGGCCGCGGAAGGAGCATTTCCTTCCCAGGATGGCGAATCGTCCGCCCAGGAGCGAGCAAGCGGTCGCTCTCCCCGATGGCTGTCCTTGGCTTCTTCCCTCCTTCCCTTCCCCTCATTTCCTATTCCTCTGTCTGTCGCTTTCTCTTTTTACTTTCATTCGCGAGATACTTGTACGTCGCATTACCTTCTTCGTATGAAGTGCAGGGGGGTGGATACTACGCTCGCTGCATACGTCCTTGTGCATGCGGGCTACGACTTGTACTTGAGCGACTATTCCGCCCGGCTTGCCCTGTATTCTGCGTCCAGCATCGTCTCTGTCCTCCCCAACCTTTCGTGTTCTGGTTGTCCACCCCCCTCTTTCTCGCTTCTTTCAAGGCGCTCTTTTGTCTCAACGTCGTGTTTTCACCCATCTCATCACTCCTCTCAGGCGCGAGCACACTTCACTTCCACTATTTTGCCTGCCCTGTGGCCCTGCCCCGTCTTGCCCAGTTCGTCGTTGCCTCGCAGAAAGACGAATGATGCGTCTTCGCTGACGCCATGTGCATCGTGGCTACTGCATGCGGGACGAAGTCAATGGGCGTTACAGCGTGGCCATTGGCTAGCCAGCTAGCCGCCCTGCCGTCCAAGGAGACAAGGCACTGCTGAAAGAGGCAAGGCGAGGGCGGCGGATGCGTTCAATGGAACCGCGGCGAAACAACGGAGTGCTCGTCAGGTCACACACGCACGCTCCTCTTCAGCAGAAGTGATCATCTCTGACTCTTTTGGCCGTGTATGTGTACTTGTATATGTACGCGGCGCTCATGAAGTCGGGATCTTGAGTTGCCATGCTCGTGATGCTTGACGCCAACTCGTGAGGCGTGGCCCTGGATACAGCCAGGGCTCAGGCCCAACCGACAAAAAGTCGATCAACAATGGCCTGGCCCGGCCAAGTGCCCCAGATCGCCGCCAGTCAACTGGCCTGGCCTTGCCTGCCGCTTTTCCGCCGCGAGAATCACAGTCAACAACACAAACGCACCAACACCCGCGAAAGGTGACGACGGGGGAACCGTTGAAGTGCTGGGAGGTGTCTGTTGGTCTGTTGGATGACCGCCTGAACAGTGCACTTCTCGCGGGCGCGGTGCCGGCGGGTGGTATTCCTCTTTCTCTCTCTCCCCACTCTCAGAGCACCCTGGTCCGCGCACTGTCGCCCCTTGGTTTGCATCCCGACGAGGCGCTAACCTCATTTTCTCTCTTTTCTCTCTTTCTGGACGTCGTCATAAATACTTGTATGTTTTGGTCCAGATAGGCCACTCGCACGGAGTAGACAGGCAGCCAACGAGCATAAGAGTGGGCAACAAGGCCCTGAACAGTTTCTGTTGGACTTGGCTCGACTGCATATTTTGCTCGGTGTGACCAAAGCGTCAGGCAGCAGAGATTGAGGTTGAGAGCTGGCGTGGCCAGCGTGTCAGGTCTTCCTTTGACAGTGCTCGCAGTGGTGACCAAAATGTCTGCGTTTTAAAGGACGGCAACATTAATCAGTCCGCTTGTTGATATTGCCTGACTTGGCCCGCACACACTCGAGTCGCTTTTTTCTCTCCTCTCTCCCCCCTCTCCTAAGGTTGGCCACAGCGTCATGCAATGTGAACCGACATGAGATTGGGGGCGACCAAGAAGAGAAAAACAGGCGCGTTACACAGATAGACAAAGGTGTGTGTGTCCGTGTGTTCTGCCCGTTTCCCACGCATGCTAGGTGCTAGGATCAAGTGGCCTGGTCTGGTGGCCAGGTCTGGCCTGGTTTCTGGTGTCTGGATTTTGGTGTCCGGCGTGCGTCTGGTGTTCGATTTCCGATTTTGCAATTCTCGAATGCTTTGATGTTGGGCACCTGTGTTGTATCTGCAATACGAAGGGCTTCTCTTGTCTTTTAGGCCGTTGAGCCGTTCCGGCGCTGGCTAGCTCATGGACCCATGCAAGAAGCCCATGCAAGGCCAACCAGGCCACCCGCGACTGGCCAAAGCCTGACCGCCACAATACCCAAACAACCACAGGACAACAAATGTCGCATCGCGGCAGCGCTCGCAATGCATGGCTAGGGTTTCCGTTTCTTGTCCGTCTGTGGCTCCAGCTGACCTGTCTCAATACCCCCCACAATCAACCCACGACAGGGGGAGTGGAGGGCAATGGCGCCTGGACGCTTGGATGGTGTAACGCGGGCAAGGCATCCCGTTTATCGGCTGAAGACAGACGACGCTTATGGGATGCTGGGAGGGTGTGGGTGTGCCACTTGAACACGAAGCCTCGCAGCAAGAAGCAATTGCTCCTTAGCAATCTTTCGGTCATCTTGTCACCCTCAAGCGAGAAGGCATTCCTCTTTTCTTTCAAGTGGAATTCGATAACGGAAACGGGCTGCATTTTTCGATTCAACCTGGGCAGCTGGTTTTAAGTTAGAAACAGAGGAGACGATAAAGAGTTTAGCAAGACATGGAAAAGATATCCCACCCCCGGCACGGCACATCGTCTACAATGATGCTAACCACTGTGTGTGCGCGCACATGCGCAGGCAGGCCTTTGTCGTACAAACTTTCTCACATACCTGGGGATTGGACCGATGCTCATCCGCTGTGTTGAGGGCTGAAAGAGGGGCCTCGAGCTATCGCTGCTGTTGGCTGTTGGCTGCACGGAAATGCTCCTGTGTCTGGCCATTGGCAGGTCTCATCTCTCCTTCTCTTTCTTCTCTCTTGCATCTTCGACCCCCGCGCAGGACCCAATGCCACGCATTACCACTCATTGGCGAGCGGGTGGGAGAGCATGGTCCGGAGATGGATGCAGACTGCATTTTCTCAGCACACCGATGGATGCGGATCCGGTTCTTGTTTCGGCAAAGGCGATGGAAGGGCGCAAGGGGTGGAAATCGACGAAAAGAGGCAATGAAGTCATTCAGCCCGCGTTTTTGCTCGCCAATTTTGAGATGTTCCCTCGCTTGCAAACTCGTGGCATGCCAACCGACTGTTGGGGCCCCATCCGGACACCCCGGCTATTTCCCAGTCACGTTGTCCCCGACAGCTACCGTTGGGTCCGCGGCAGCACGTCGGCGAGCTCTATTCTTTCCTAGGAGACGTCGTGGGAAGGGGGTGTGATGGCATCCTAGCAGGGTATCGTGGGATATGTGAGGTTGACAATTGCGGACATTGAAAAGGATGGGGAAAAGAGGGACAAGTTGCTGGTTTGTTTTAGTGCTTTGTGATTTGGAACCTTTGTGAATATTGCATGGGAAAAAGCGGCAAGTGCGCTTGGGTGACACAAACTCGCAACGGGGAGGACCTGTGCTCTGTGCTACACTTGTGCACCTTCCTCAATATTATTGTGCTAAGGCGTCACTCGCACTTTCCCTACGCAGCACCCAGTACAGCAAAAGAAGGCGCGCTACGGAGTGCTCTTTCCGGCGCCTTGACTTTCCCCCTCCGTTGGGGGCCAGAACTTGGTCCTTTTCAGCACCATGTCCAGTGTGTGCCTTCCCTAATGGGCCAGAATGACCTGGTAGAAAGAAAGCTCGAGTTGAGCGCTCTTTTCCACGGACAAAATTAAACCACAAGGAAGGGACGACGAAGCACAAGGAAAGCACGCTGTTCTTCGTCTGCACCTTCCCGGCTTTGTTGCACCTCCCCTTTTTGTGAGACCTGCGGCTATATGTTGTGTAACCCACGTGATTGCCCACACGACAACGACATGCAAAGGCAAGGAGCGGATAAGGGGAGGTAGGGAAGATGCCGGAGGATAAACAATGTGCCAATGGCAAGCGCCTGGTGACTAAGAGGAAGAGGTCGACTCGTAAGTACCTGCCTGTATACCATCGAGCTACCATGGCCTAGTCAGGACGCTGTTGTCACTATTGGCTCTGAAACCGCCTCTAGCTGGGACTACGGCGTACCTCTTTCACCTTTATAGGTCTCTTGACTTTCAAGATTCTTATTTCCTGCCTCTATTTATAAATATTCAGCGACCTGTTCCGAGCTCCAAATCGAGGACTATGAGCAAGGCGACAGTGAGACATGTTGACAGGCCACCCGGTCTGTTCACATGCGTCGAGTACTTCTGACAGAATGACGAGTCATTTTTTTCTTTGCCACCGACGGAACGATCCTCACTCTAGCAAGCTAGTGCTCGTGTTGGAACAGGGGACAATGGTGCATAGAGACACGCTATTCTGCCGCCCTTCCACATCACACTGTGAAGAGACTCTGTAACACAACGGCAGCCGTGTACGAGAAACACAGAAGTGGGTGCCCAGGGACTGCATGGGAACTGCGGACGGCCCGTCACGCTCCGGGGAGGCAGACGACCCAGCAAAGAGACAATAAGACAACTAACAATGGGAACGGACAGGCCAGCGGGTGGTCTGGCCATGTCCCACACATGATGGGGACCGCGGACCAGCCACAAATGGCGACACAGCAGGACAAGCGTTACGCAGTGCCTGTGCAAGGATGGGGCACAAAATATGTGCACGAGCACGAGCATGAAAATGAGGCAAATGACACACCCCTCGCCCCTTGTGGCTGCCTGCATGGGGCCATGGCGGCTTTGCATGTGCCTTTATGGTGATGCTTTGTCTATGGTGAGAATCCAAGATGAAATTAGGCACTGGTGAAGAATAAAACGTTTGATCCTGAAAGTCAATGATGGCCTATCCCACCGGCTGTCGCCCCGACTGATTTAACTACAGCCTGTTGTGCTCGCCACGGTCCATCTCGGGCATTATCAAAAGTGGTACTGCTCCGGCCCGGCCTCTGCCTCGAAGTGATGAGGCTACGTGAGGATGGAGCAAGTCGATTTTTTTTAATAAAAAATAGATGAACAAATTAAGGATGCTGAGCTTGTAAAGATACAAGTAGAGCACCCTCAACGTTCTCAGTACCTGCTGACAGCCCTGCCGAATTACTTGCATGACCGGCCGCTTGTCAGACGTGAAGTCGATGTGTGCAACGTCTGGCCACCGAAACATCGTACGTCTCCCCCTGGGTTTGTGAACATAAAAATAAACCTAAAATACGGCGGTAAAAGCATGAGAAAAAGTTCCAAGCTTTACGTTTCTTTCAACACCCCTGGCGACCTTTTGGCGTGGCACAATGTTGACGAGGCTGACTGTTGATGGGTTTCAGGGGCGGCTTAGGCCGGTCGCAGCGGGACAGCGCACTAATTGGTCGCAGCCTTGCAGTGTGGGTGTGGGCGCGCTACCCCGCTAAATTCTTTAGCACGCTCCAATGCTTTAAGCCCGGCCAGGAGGGAACGCGTCTGCCAAACGGTCAACGCGTCTCCCTCTCTCCCAACACGCAAAAACCGACCACAATAGTCACCACAAAGACAGCCTCGCCGACATCGCGGCAATCCCGGCCCTGTCGCTGGTCCGAACCCGGAGAATTGCAAAGTCCTCAATTGACTCTCGTGTTTCCCATCTCGCAATTCGTAATGGACCCCGAGCCCGACGAAGAGATCGCGGCCTTGGTGGGCGACCTCGTCCAAGGTAAGGCCCCTTTTGAAAGGTGATGAAGGAGGCATATGATCTGCCTGCAGCCTCCGCTAACAATTCTAGCCGCCCGTGTCCCGGCCAAACGCCGACCGTTCTCCGTCAAGCCCACCGTCGAGCGCCTGACCACCCTCGCGTACGAACACGGCCTGCGACCCGATGTCCTCCGCACGCTCGTCGTCGACGTCCTCGCGGCGCCAGGCGTTTTGCTCGACCAGGCCAGCCTCGGCAGCCTGATCCGCAACCTCTACCCGTCCGCTGCCGTCGCTGACGATGTTGTCCTGGCTATCGTCGGCTGCCTCGGCCAGGGCCAGCTGAAGCCGCCGCTGCCCGTTCAGGCCCTGTTGCTACGGTGGCTCGTGCTCGTGTACCATGTGCTGGCGCCCCCGGCACTGGCGGTGCTGTCGCGGTCGTACGCCGTACTTTTCAACCTGCTGGACACGGCCGGCATCCGGCCACAGCTGTGCCACGTACTCGTGCTGATCACGCGACGAAAGCATGTGCGGCCGTTCCGCATCCAAGCCACGTGAGTTTTCTGATGGGAAGCAATCAGACGAGAGGGCCATAAGAGGATCATGACTTGAGCTAACGGTTGTAGTCTTGGCCTCTCGCGGCAAATTGGCCACGACCCGCACCTCATCGGCTTGCTGCGTGTCTTCAAAACCTACTACCCCGAAGTGATTGTGGGCGAGGCCACGCGTGGCAGGGCGTCGCCATTTAAGGTAAGAGGGCATACTCTGCTCATCGAGAACATCTGAATGCATCTGGGCTAACACTGATAGCACCCCGACCCGCAATGGCGGACACATCTCGACGACATCCGCCTCACTCGGCAGCAGAACCGCCAAGAGAGCGGGGACGGCAGAAACAACGGCGCCAATGGGGTTGACCTCCTCGACGACGCGCCCTACAACGGGTTCCGCGTGCGGCATGATGTCTCTGGACGTGGCCGTGCCACTAGCAAGACCGCCCGCCTTCCCACCGTGCACACGATACACGCCCAGGAAGAATCCGTTACCCTCGAGGAGATCGACAGCGCGGCAAGTCTCGTAGCGCACTTCGAGACCATTGAGTTGCCGAGCCAGCTAGTCGCCGTACTCGCCGATCCACTTCTGCAGAAACTGCTACTGCTGCGGCCTGCCGACGAGGCATTTAAGCGCGTGGACCTCTGGCTGGAAGCATGTGTGGCGAGTACGGCGAGCGGTGACAACAGCAGAGACGAGCTGATGGATCTGCTGGAGGTGGTGCACGATTATATCACGAGTACTAAGACGTTCCCGCCCGTCTTCCACCGGTTCTTTGGCGAGATCCTCGCCCACTGGAACGGCAGGGACAAGAAGAGCCTCATCCTCGAGTCTCTTGCGTTTGTTCCTGTTGCAAGCTTTCCAGGTATGTTGCCGCGCTGGCTCCTTTTCTGTAACCCATCTCCCTAACTCAACCTAGAAACATACAAGGAAACCTATGAGTTGCTGGAAGCGCGCCTTCTCAACAATGAAGCGTCTTCGCAACTGGACTTGCTGTCGTTCTACACCCTTGTCCTACGACAGTGGAGAATCACGATTATGGCTGGAACGGACGGCAACGCCGGCGCTAGGGCCGCCGTGTCGCTCAAGGCCCTCGTCGAGCACGTCAACGGCCTCGTGCTTGCCCTGATCCAGAACTCGATCACATTGTCACCCTCGACCCCGAACAACGGCACCGTCTCGACGCTCGCCCTACTGGCTGTGCTCGACTTTTACGAAGAGGTCACGGCCGTGCTGGCCCTGCGCCGCGACGATGTGCTCGCCTCCGTGCAGGAGCTGATCCCGCCGCCCGCCGCCGTTTATACGCTGCACTTCCACCAGTCGGCGGCTGTCGTCTCGCGCCTCTACGCCGTGCTGGCCAACTACAAGCGCGGACTGGAAGCGGCTATGTCGCGGCGGCCCGGCCGTAGTGCGGCAGCTGCTTTAGCTTTGACCAACAACAACAACGGCCAAAACACCCAGCCCCTGTCCATGCCGCTGACCGACCACGAGCGCGCGCGCGTCAACCTGTTCAACGGCTACCTCATGGACGTCTGCAACTGCCTGTGGCGGTCGCGTGCGTTCTCGTCGACGGACACCAACGCGCTGGGCTGCCGCGTCGACGGCGCCGTCGTGGGCCGCTTGGCGGGCTACGTGCAGAGCCTACTGGACCGCGACCTCCCCCTGGCGGCCGCCTTCAGCCTGTCGCACTCGCCGACGCTGTGCCTGCAGGCGATCTCCTATCTGCGGCAGCTCGAAGAGGAGGCGATGGAGGCGGCGTCGAACGCAGGGAGTACGAGCGGCGACGGCGGGAGCAATAACGCACAAACTCTTCAACGCCGGCACGCCGGCCCTGTGACGCAGGCCGCGCTCCTGCGGTTGTCGAACTCGGGCGGCCTGCGCATCACATGGCAGGCGTACCGGTCGGGCCTGCTTGTGCACCTCGAGAAGCAGCACCTCGACGGCATTGCCTCGTTGATGTACAATACGATGAAGAACCTGATGAACGCACGAGCGAGTTCAGGTGGTTGAAAAGGAGGAGAGGGAAAGAAAGATGAAAGAAAGGAGGTCAAGAGCGGATTTTAAAAATTAGAGACGGCAGGCGGGATTTGATCGTGGCCGTTGGGCGGCGGTCCATCGGCGTTGTGTGACAGCGCGCCCTGCAACGCGCCGTGCAAAGGAATGGTCTCATACAACCCCACTATGAGCCACAAATTTCGAGCACTTTGTCGCCCCAGATCGTCACCACTTTTGTTCGTCACACTTTCTCAACACCAATCTCAACTTTTTATCCCTCCTTCATTTTTATCTTCACATCTTTACATTTTTCACCAAAGACAAAAAAACACCGACAGTACAACACCACACAACATGGCAGATACGCAGCCGCCGCAGCCGGCAGATGGTGCCGCTACCACTATTACGGACACACCCGTCATCCAGACCAAGGGCCTGACCTACTCGTTCCCCGACTACAGCACGGGCATCTCCGACATCACACTCGACCTGCCCGCGGGTAGCCGCACGCTCCTCATCGGCGCCAACGGTGCCGGCAAGACCACGCTGCTGCGCCTGCTCGCGGGCAAGCGCCTCGCGCCCAAAGAAACCATCCGCATCAACGGCGTGGACCCCTTCTCGCGCGGGCTCGAGGGCGTCACCTACCTCGGCCTCGAGTGGGTCCTGAACCCTGTGGTGCGCCGCGATATTGGCGTCGACGAGCTGCTCGCGTCCGTCGGCGGCGACGCGTACCCCGCGCGCCGCGACGAGCTCGTGAGTGTCTTGGACATTGACACCTCGTGGCGCATGCACGCCGTCAGCGACGGCGAGCGCCGCCGCGTGCAGCTGGCCATGGGCCTCGTGCGGCCCTGGCGCGTGCTGTTGCTGGACGAGATCACTGTGGACCTGGACGTGTGGACGCGCGCCCAGTTTTTGGGGTGGCTGCGCCAGGAGTGCGAGCGGCACCCGGACCGCGCCGCGGGCCTGCCGCCGCCCACAATTGTCTATGCGACGCACATTTTGGACCACCTGGCCGGCTGGCCGACGCACCTCGTGCACATGCACCTGGGCACGGTGCGGGAGTGGGGTCTCACGTCGCGGTTCCTGGACGACCCGACGTACTACCAGCAACGCCTTGCTAGGCAGCGGCAGGCGGACGCCAACGAGGCCGACGGCCGCCACACGGGTAAGAACAGCCCCGCGCTCAGTTTGTTGGGCGCGTCGGGCAACTCGCGGCTGGGCGACCTGGTACTGGCGTGGCTGCGGGAGGATCTGCGTGACCGCGGCCCGCGGAGCCAGAACAAGCGCGGGCCCGAGGGCCTGTCGTACCTGGTGCAGGGCATTGGCGGGTACGGCCTGGAGGTGTGGTCCAAGGACGACGGCGTCCCGAAGAAGGGTTGACACCGTAAAGGGGATGTGGTTGCAATTTCTCGTTTTTGGCATCGTTTACGCGTTCTGATATTTTGACTGGTTTCTTTCTTTTTTTTTCTGGCGGAGTTCTCACGATTGGTCGTTCAATGTATTTTCAACAGATACCCTGGGGAACTGGACACGGATGCATAGCTTTGGTAACATGGTCATAAAGTAGATACAAAAAAAAAAAAAGGCTTCAACGCTTATAAAAAAAAAAAAAAAAAAAAAAAATGACGCTCCACACTCTTCCTCACTCAAGATTCTTGGAGATGCCTGGATGCACGCCTTCGAGAATGCCAAGCAGCTCCATCCACACACGGCCTTGTGCTTTGGCGCCCGCGTCGGACGTCACATACGTGCTCACGGGCCACACCTCGTTCGTGTCCAGGTACTGCCCGTGCGTCTCGGGCCCGGCCGCGGCCGCCGACACCAGCGTGCGCGCACCCATCGCGGCCGTTCGGCCCACGGTATACAGCACGCCGTGCACCACGTGGCGGATGCCAAAGGGCAGCGAGCGGAACAGCTGGGTGCGGCAGAGGCCCGGATTCAAAGTGTTGACCGTCACCGGAATGTGGTTGTTGTCGTCCAGGGTGCGCGCCATCTCGCGCACGACCAGAATCTCGAGCAGCTTGGACACATTGTAGCGGTCGTGGGTCATGGAGGCCGGGTCCTGGAGGGCGGCAAAGATGGATGGCTGGTGCTGCTCGGCGAAGCGGGCGAAAAAGTGCGCGTCGGACGAGACAACACTCAAATTGGGACGGACGTTGTGCTGGGCAGCGGTGCGGCGCAGCAGCGGTAGCAACAACAAAGCCATGTAAAAGGTCGACAGGACATTGACCGTAATGGAGCTCTCGTGGCCCTCGAGCGGCGTGTAGTTGCCGGCGGCCACACCGGCGTTCTCGACGACGGCGTCAAGGCGGTCCAGCTCGGCGGCGGCGCGCTTGCCAAAGGCGGCGACGCTGGCAAACGAGCCCAGGTCGATGTCCCAGGCCTCGAGTGTACAGGCGGCGGCCTGCTCGGGGGTGAGGGACTGCTTGACATCAGCGACGGCGGCCTCGGCCTTCTCGACAGAGCGGCAGGCGACGATCACGCGGGCAGCGCCGAGGCGGGCAAAGTGGCGCACGGCTTCGAGGCCGAGGCCGACATTGGCGCCGGTGACGATGATGGTCTGGCCGGCAAAGTGGCCGGGGGCAGGCAGGGGCACGGTCTGCCACTGGGCCCAGAAGAGGTGCGTGACATAGCTAGGACTATGAGATGAAAGGGACAGTTAGCAAGTGAGGCCAGGAGAGGAAGCAGTAGTGGTAGAACGAGACGATGTCTATCCCGTGAAAGAGCAACGAGGTTGAAAGGGAAGGTGCGAAGGGGGGGAAGCAACTCACGCAACAAGTGCATGCAGGTAGTTGGTCTCGGTAAAGACAGAGAGCGGATGCTGGCGACGATTGGCCATTGTGAAGATGGTACTAGGGACAATGACGAGAGAGAAGAACTGTCGACAAGGCTGAATGTGTCTATTGCCTCTTCATTGACGACAAGGGGCGATGTGGTGAAGCCAGCGTCGAATGTGCGAATGCGCAAATGGAGGAAGGTGCGAAAGCTCGAGGCTGAAAAGAGTGGAGCCCACGGCTGCGCTGTAATTTTTGGTGGTTGAGGGGTGCCGACTGGCATCGGATAGCGGCTTTGACTGGGAGCTTCAACAACGAGGTGAAACCTTTCAACAGTGAAACCACTCAGAAACTGCAATGTCCACAGAGCCTTGTCAAAACAAAGTTGCCAGTTGAACGTGCTACGTAGAACAGTTCCCACTGTTAAATCAGCTCGTGCTTTCATCGTTCGGACCACCAGAGGCCTACACCTCGTGCAATGGTGTTGTCCTGTGTAGCAACGGCAGTTGTGTCGATTCACAAAGCACGCAGCTGAGAATGGCTGCGGTCTTTTTCTTTCCGTCTGCTGCACTCATAAGAGCTTTGCGGTGACTGTTTGTGTCTCGTAGTGCCCTCGCGTACCCATCACCTCTGCAGTCGCTTCGCGAGAAACTGCATGATGGGCAGCATCTCGGCACGGCTGCGCGGCATGCCGTTGTCGTCGTCGTTGGGCCGTCGCCAGGCCGCCGTCTCAACGGACGCAAACCGCCGCCGAAGCATCTCCTGCGTCTCCTCGGACACGGCCTCGCCGCCGGCTGCACCGCACACAAGCAGGGGCGTTGCAAGACGGGGCTCGGACGCTGGTGCACCAGTCGTGACGGCAGACGGCACAGCCGGACCGATGACCACAATGCCTTTGAAGTCGGACGCCGCTGCTGCCTTGTCCGTCGACGATTTGCCATCCGTAATGGCATGCGGTGTGGCCTCGGCTGCTCGAGCTGCCACGCGCGCTGCCAGAGCCAGGGCAAAGGTCCCGCCCTGGCCGAAGCCAAACAGCAAAATGTCGTCGTAGCGCCAGCCGCACGTACGGACCAAAACGTCCTGGATCAGCCGGCCGTCGACAAGCTGCACAGCGTGGTCAAAGCCCGGGTCCTCGTCCAGCTGGCCGGTGCCGTCGAGCCGCAGGTCGTCGCCCCAGTGGAAGTGCTGGGGGCCTTGACCAAAGGAGGCGTCGTCGTCGTCGGTTCCCCCAACGAGACTGTGCGGCAGGACACTCGTCCCGCGCACTGCAATGGCGAGGACGCCGGGCAGGTTGACGGCGCGCGCAAACGCGGCAAAGGGCGACTCGGCATCGCCGAGGCCGTGGAAGAGCAGCAGAATGGCGGTGGTGGACGCGGGCGGGTCGGGGAAGTGTAGGGCCACAGTGAGGTCGGGCCCAAGGCCCTTGAAGTCGGCCTCGGTCGGAACGCGTGTCATGGTTGTGAGGGTGTGTAAGGTGGGAGACAAAATAGAGGATGGGTGAGCAATGATATTTGAGTAAGAGTGTTGTAGATGTGAGATGCGAGGAAAGAGTGGGACTACGGTTGCAGCTGCTTACTCGCTGGCGGGGCACGGCGGGCAAGCGCAAGGCGCTGTGGAACTTGTAGACAGAGCTCTCATGCGCTATATTGATAGGCTGATGCGCTACAGAAAAGATAAACTACAGCTGATCGCAGATGGGAATAGTGAAATGGAGTCCAAGCAAAACACAGAATGACAAAAGGAAGAGAATCAAAAACAAAAACCGCCAGTCCAAAACTCCTGTAAGTCCAGCCACGCCGTCTTATGTACTCCCACCTCCGTCTACTCTACCGCATCTCTGCCACATTGCGGCTGCGCACCCGTGACGGCCCCGCCGGCATCGGCACCCATGCACCCTCCGCCGTCCAGATGCCCGCCCGCGTGTAGTCGTCCGTCTGGCTGCCCTCCATGTAGCCAAAGCGGAAGTACTCGTCGACGCCCGCTGCGGCCACATCGGCCGGCCGCTCCCACGTGAACGTCGCCACGCCGTTGTTGGTGTCGTCCGCCTCGACCAGGTCGTCAAAGTAGCCGCGGTACCGCTCGACGTCGTTGACCAGCACGCTGATGCCGTCGTAGCGCGGGCCCGGCGGCGGCTGCCACGAGAAGGAGATGGAGCTCGAGTTGGCGGCGGCCATGAGGACGCCACCCAGCAGCGCGTCCGACGCTAGGAGGTTGGTCGCCGCATCCACGGCCGCCTCGATCGCCGTGGCCACCGTCGTGTTGGCTAGGCGGATCACGGGCTCCATCAGCGTCGGCAGCGGCGAGTTCAGCTGCGAGTCGTCCTGCAGCGCGGCCGCCGTCTGCAGCAGCGAGTCCCAGCCCCAGCGGGCGATGCCGTTGATGAACAGACCGACCAAAATGCCCTGGTAGAGTAGCGCCGGGCGGGTCTGCATGCTGGTGCCGGGCAGCAACAGCAGCGCCACAATGTAGTGGTGGATGCGCACGCGCAGACCGGGCAGCGCCGTGCACACAATGAGGCCCGAGATGAACAAAATGTACAGCTGCAGGTAGCGCCGAAGGCGGCCCTCGCGGCGGAAGTACCAGATCTGCGACGCTGCAATCGACAGCAGCGAGCCGATAATGATGGCGAGCGCGGCCTTGGCGCCCGGCTGCTGCGCGAGGTCGTGGGGCGTCAGGCGCTGAATGGGGATGCCGTCAAACGTGTAGTTGTTAAGCGAGCCGACCCAGCAACCGCCGAGCCACAGCACCGTCTTCTCGATCTGTGCCGTGAGACCCGTAAGTGTGCGACGCACGGCCATCACGTCAAAGATCACCCAAGCGACCAGCGCGGCAGGCAAAAACTTGCCGACAATGTTGGAGATGAGGGCCGGGATCGACGCGTGCGGCGGCGGGTCCGAGGCCAGGCCAACGTGCCAGAAGAGGCCGGTGAAGATACTGAAAAAGAAGGCCGCAGGGCTCGTCACAAACAGCGACAGAATCGTCGAGAACACCACCGACACCGCCAGCAGCGGCCAGCGCGCATCCTGCCTGCCGGGGCAGCCGACGCCCTGCTCAAACGTAAACGCCAACGGGAAGTACGAGTCGAACTCGATGCTCTGGATGCCGTTGTTCTTGGACGCCGCAAAGTGCGTCTGACGGCCCACAAGGCGCACGACGCCGCAGCCGCCGGCCGCGTTGTTGATGACGCCCGCGTGGATGGCCGCGCTGCAGATGAATGAGTCGCCGCGGTAGATGTGGTCGGTGCCGTTGGCGCCCGAGTTCGGGCCGCCCACCACAAGCGTCGTGTACACCACCTCCTTGTCGCCGACCGCCCGCGGGTTCAGCACCTGGTAGCCGCCACAGGTGGCCGGGCACCGGAACGCAAACCCACTGCCGTTGAACGGCCGGCACCCGCTGCCGTCGAGTCCGCACATGTTGCCGGGCACCCAGTATGTGTTTCCGCAGCCAATGTCCCCGGGGATGCCCCAGTCGGCCATCTCGCCCGCCACAATGCCGCCACGCATCACCAGCGCAAACGTCAGCAGCCAAATGGCGAGCCAGCCGGCCAGCAAACCGCGCCGCCACCGGACACGGCTCTTGAGCGGGTCGTCCTTGGAACCGGGAAGCCGGTCCAGCAGCCGGTCCAGCAGCTGCAACGGTGCATGCTGCACGACGGGCAGCACTGGCTCAATAACAAACGGGTGCGCATCCTCCGGTCCGTGGGACCACTGGGCCGCCGCCTTGGCGAAGCGGCGCACCGGGTAGGGCACCCAGCGAAACCGCCGCCAGGAGCCCTCGTCCTGCATGAAGCGTGGTGTCGGCGGCGCGTCGTCGCTGTCGTCTTCTTCGAGTTCGGAAAGGTTGCCGTCGAGGCGTTCGTCGGGGCGGTCGAAGCCGCCTTCGGCTGCAATCGTGTCGGAGGACGAAGAGCCTTCAGAGGGAGCGGCGCGCGGGATGTGGCCGTCGGCGTCGAGGAGACCCTCGTTGATGTCGTTGCCGTCACCCATGATAGTCGTGCCAAGGAGGGCGATCGAGCGGGATAAGCGAGCGGTATGTATGTATGCACCAATGTACGCACCAACGCGCGTTCGAAACAGGTGATAAAAAGAGCGAGGCGGTTGGGCGGAAAAGGCGGGAAAGCGGCACAGGGCGCTGGGTAATAACAAAGCGCTGGAAGTGCAGGACCCTGATGAGCCGCCGGTTGAGAGCGCAAGTCGAAGAGGAGAGGGGGAAAGGAGGGCGATGAGGAGACGATGCGATGCGAAATGAAGGAAGGAGGAAAATCAAAGAAAAAGTCAATCGCAACGAAGGGAGGAAAGAGCGAGCGAGGGTCGGGAAATACGGGATACGGCGTTAAAATGGATGGAATCGTCGAAACAGCGCCAAAACAAGGCTGTTTTTCGGTGGCTTTTGGGCTCGCTCCCCGCTAGCGTCTCGAAACACCCCGAGGCCTGCTGCGGATGCTGCGGACAACGAGGATGACGGAGCGAATCCGGTCGACTAGCTCTTACCCGTGCAAAGAAAACTGAGAAAGTATTTGAGAGGACCCACTTTATTGGCCGCTCCTTCCCTTCCCTTCTTCCCTTCCCTGAGCCTTTGCCTGCCCCACTCCGCTGCGTGACAGTTGGTCTTCAGTGATCAGGTTACTCAGGGCAGGCGTGCTGCTCGGCCGGAATAAGCGAATTAGGCACTGGTCAGACAGTGTCTTGGAGGTGCATCGCATCGTCAATTGCGACGTTCTATGAAGGTGGGCAAATGTCGCACATCGTATTCCGTCCCTTATGTCCTGTCCCCCGTGCATGCCCGTTGGGTGACGACGTGCGCTGTGGGCCGGAGTAGGCAACTGTCATGCACACTCGCCCAGGAACCAGCCAATCCCGTGCCTGTACTTGCCCCACAACCTCCTCAGGTCCAACGTGGCTGCCGTTTGCTCGCAGGGAGAGCTTGTCTTGACGCCTTCCGTTTCGAGCTTCCCCTCCATTGCCCGATGTAAACCGCCCACCATTGCGCCTTCCTGTCCTGTGCCGTGTCAGATGAACCTCCTTCCCCGCCTCCGTTGCGTCCACCACGCTGCCCAGCTCTCCGCCCCGCGCCGTTTCCTCTGTAGCAGTAACAGCCGTAGCCTTTCATCCTCCTCCTCCTCTCTTCGTCTTTGCTCGCAATTCACCCTCGTCTCATCCTCGCGCACGCACATCCGCCCTCAGCCTTCCCATCGCCGCCCCGTCTCGCACCACCTCCCAGCACGCACGTTCAGCGCAACCGCCACCATGGCTTTGACCGCCCAGGAGCTCAGCCAGTACCTGGCCGACGCACCGCCCAGTGTCGTCCGCCTGGAGATCGCCAAGCACTTTGACGCTCTGTTGGACAGCCAGAAGCGCTATGCCCACTACATCAGCAGGTAAGAACAAGATACGTTGTCGTTGCTGGCTTCTGCTGTCCACCCGCCGTGCCACGTGCGCTGACCAGGCCTCTCTTTGGCTGCGCACAGAGCCTCGTTTGCCGGCAACCGCATTGTGCTCCGCCAGGTCTCCCCTGAGGCCGAGTCCATCTTCGACTTTATCCTGGCCCTCAACACGGCCGCTGCCGGCGACTGGAAGGCTCTCGCTGCCAAGGCCGGCGTGGAGGAGGCCCACTTGACGGCCTTCTTGCAGTACGCCGCGCAGTTCCTGGGCAACAGCGGCAACTACAAGAGCTTTGGCGACTCCAAGTTCATCCCCCGCGCCCCCGCGTCCGCCTTTGCCGCCTTAGCCAGCACGTCGCCCGACGCCGAGAAGCACTACAAGGCCACCCATGGCGCCATCTTTTCGTCCGGCGATGCCGGCCTGCTGCACCTCGGCTACACCGACGACGGCCACCTGACCACGTACTACCCGGACTCGCCCGACATCACCAAGGACGAGATTGCCGGCGTGGCCAAGTGGATGGAGAAGAAGGGCCTGCTGCCGGAGAACACCCGCCTGCGCAAGCAAAAGGACAGCCAGGTGTTTGAGCTGCTCATTGCGTCGGGCCAGACGGCTCCGCCAGTCAGCGGCCGCGATGTCGGCAGCACAGAGACCGAGTTCTCTCTGGACGAGAGCGAGTCGGATGCCCTCAAGGGCGCCACGATCCGCCTCGTGTACGGCGACTACGCCACCGAGATGGCCGAGATCGCTAAGAACATTGCACAGGCCGCTGTCCACGCCGACAACGAGACCGAGACGAAGATGCACGAGGCGTACGCAAAATCGTTTTCGGAAGGCTCCCTGCTTGCCTTCAAGGACAGCCAGCGCTACTGGATTCGCGACAAGGGTCCTATGGTCGAGACCAACATTGGCTTCATTGAGACGTACCGCGACCCCGCCGGCACACGCGGTGAGTGGGAGGGCTTCGTGGCCATGGTGAACCTGGAGCGGACGCGTGCTTTTGGTGCCCTGGTTGACGCCGCCCCGAAGCTGATCCCGCTGCTGCCCTGGAGCGCTGATTTCGAAAAGGACAAGTTCCTGTCGCCCGACTTCACGTCCCTGGAGGTCCTGACGTTTGCTGGCTCCGGCATCCCCGCCGGCATCAACATCCCCAACTACGACGACATTCGCCAGACGGACGGCTTCAAGAACGTGTCGCTCGGCAACGTGCTCAGCGCCAAAGCGCCCGACGAGAAGATCCCCTTTATTCGCCAGGAGGACCTCGAGCTGTACCAAAAGTACCGCGACGGCGCCTTTGAGGTCCAGGTCGGCCTGCACGAGCTGACTGGCCACGGCTGCGGCAAGCTGCTACAGGAGACGAGCGCCGGTGTCTACAACTTTGACCACAGCAACCCGCCAGTGAGCCCGCTTACCGGCAAGCCGGTGACGACCTGGTACAAGCCGGGCCAGACGTGGGGCTCCGTGTTTGGTGGCCTGGCGGGCGCCTACGAGGAGTGCCGTGCCGAGCTGGTGGCCATGTACCTGAGCTGCGAGTTCCCCGTGCTCAAGATCTTCGGCTTCGGCGACGGCTCCGAAGACATTGACGGCGAGGCCGGCGATGTCCTGTACGCGTCGTACCTCAGCATGGCCCGTGCTGGCCTGACGTCCGTGGAGTTCTGGGACCCCAAGGGCCAGAAATGGGGCCAGCCGCATTGCCAGGCGCGGTTCTCCATTCTCAAGTGCTTCCTCGAAGCTGGCGACGACTTCTGCAAGCTAGAGTACAAGAACGACGACCTGTCTGACCTGACCATCAAGCTGGACCGTTCCAAGATTCTGACGACAGGACGCAAGGGTAAGTTGTCTTCCTTCCATGCTCATTTCGTTCGCATACTAACCTTTCAGCCGTCGGTGACTATCTCCAGAAGCTGCACATTTACAAGTCGACCGCCGACGTCACCAACGGCGTGGCCTTCTTCGCCGACAAGATGTCGGCCGTCGGCCTCGAGTACTGGGGCACCAAGGTGCGGGACGTCGTGCTCAAGAACAAGCAGCCGCGCAAGGTCTTTGTCCAGGCCAACACCTACCTGGACGAGGCCACGGGCAAGGTCACGCTCAAGGAGTACGACGCGACACCCGAGGGTCTGATCCAGAGCTTTGCCGACCGCGAGTGACTGCCCGTAAGAAATTCGGTGCGTCATAGACGAGCGAGCAAAATGTAATAGGATACATATGTAAAAGTGAAATATCATAACAAATCATCATGACAGTTTGTATGTTGGTCATCTCGCTTCGTGACATGTTGTGTCTCTCGCATCTTATCTCACATCTCATCTCAGGTCGCATATCGTATCTCATCTTACATCTCATCTCACATCTCATGACAAGACAAAGTGTAAATTTAATTTTGTGAATTTTTATTTTGTTTTTGTATATTCCCAGTTTCCTTGTTTGCGTTTTTGTGTGCGAGGACGTCGGGGAGAAAAAAAGGAACAAAAAAAAGGGGAACGAGTCAACACACACATTTGGTGATAAAACGCAGGACAAGGAAAAACAAAAAAGAACAGACAGAAATAGAAAAGAAAGTCAAAGAGCAAAAAAAAAAAGACACCCGATTCGCCGTCGGATCGCAACCTTGGAACCGCAAAGCAAGTTTGAATGAGTAATTTTTGTTTTGTTTTTTTCTTGTTTCTCAAAGTGTTTTTTGTTTCCCTTTTTTTCTTGTTTGTCCCTTTCACTTTTTTCCCTTTCTCTAAAAAGAGGGAAAACAAGATGTTGTGAAAAAAAAATAGTATTTCTTTTCCTCCCCTTGAGATTTTTTTCCCATGCCCCAAATGAAGACAAAGAGACGCGCCGATGCTCCCTCCAACCACATCCCATTCTTTTTTTTCTCCCTACCCCTATCTCCAGTCACCTCACCTCGCCACATGGTGTCCCTCGGTTCCGTTTGCCAGTCATCCACGACAGCATGATCGTTTCTCCTTGGTTGTCGGAAAACGAAAAGGTCGGTTGGCAGAAGATTGAAACGAGGGGTGGGAGGGCCATTGGTGATGATGTGTATAGCGTTGAAAAAGGAAAGAATAAAACATAAAACATAAAAAAGCAGAGCCGCGATAGAAATGAGATGCGAGGAGACACGGAGAGAACGAGACAAAAATAAATAAAGACAACGCTCGGTCTCTCTCTCCTATTTTGTCGGGAAGCGTACGTCGAAGTGAAAACGGTTGTACTCCGTATGTGTGGGTGGAATTTTTATTTTCAATCGATCATATTATCCGTAATAAAACAAGAGAAAGGTGTATTGTTGTGCTTT
Source organism: Sporothrix inflata (assembly GCA_021396225.1). Classification (NCBI taxonomy): domain Eukaryota; kingdom Fungi; phylum Ascomycota; class Sordariomycetes; order Ophiostomatales; family Ophiostomataceae; genus Sporothrix; species Sporothrix inflata. The sequence goes on along the minus strand of WNYF01000015.1, from coordinate 483,415 downwards.
TTATTTTTGTCCGATAATCATCCGTCTACCACTTCATCTCGTGGGGCTTGTCGCCCTTGCGCAGGCTGAAGGATGTTGCCAGGTAGCTGCCGAGGAGCTCGACCTTCTTGATGTTGGCAATCAGGGCCTTGTCGATGGCCTTCTGGTCCGCTACGCGGGTCGTCGCAATCTCCTTCTTCTGGAGGTGGGTTAGTGGTGGTCCGGAGGTGGCGCTCGTCATACAACGAATGGATGGGCAGAAACGTACCTGGGGCTTCTCGCCCTGCTGGAAGAAAGCCTCCTCGCCGGCCTTCTGCTTGGCCTTGTCGGCGGTGAAGTAGTTGGGTGCCGCAATCTCCTCAATCTTCTTGCTGTCGACGCCAGCCAGGTCGACCTTCTCTGCTGTCGCAATGACGTACTTGGCGTTGACTCTCCGCAGGGGGACGCCGTTGATCTTGAAGGGGCCGGTGACCAGCAGAACACCCTGGTCGAGGTTCTTCAGGAGCACCACGCGCTTGCCGCGGAAACGGCCAGCAACGAGGATCAGGATGGTGCCGGGAACCAGGGACTTGCGGGGGTTCCAGGGACGGAGGGCCTTGCGGACCTATTGTCGCGAATTCGTCAGCAAACGGGATCTCAATGGGTTTGGATGTCTCTTCCGAGGCGGGCTCCCATCCAATGCAGTCTCTTTCCATTCCTTCCGGTCTCGTCCCGCCGAGACCTCCTCGCCAATAGACGCGAAGGTGCCGGCCGTTCGAGATCCTCCTCCAATCCCGTCCTTCCTCAACATTCTCCTCCATCCACTTCATTCCTTCATCGCCAGCTTCGATTGCTCGGCTTCCTTCTCTAGCTCGCCGCTCATCCGGCGCAATCCCGCTTCGTCCATCCTTCCCGCCTTCTCCGTGAACGCACCTTCTTCGGCTGTGCGTCGTCCTCAGCCGGGTACCACTTCTGGGCCCGCTGGGTGTGGTGAGGCACAGTCCGCGAGGACTTGCCGAACTTCTTCGTCGCGGGGGCGGTGGGCGACATGGTGTCGATTGTAAGGAGTGGTAGACGACGAAAAAGATTCCTTCGTTGCTGTCCCGGGTCGCGATGTGTGCGGCGATGATACTGGGGTGTTGTGTGTAGATGTGCGGGTTGGCCTAAGAAGCAAGAGGAGGTTTTAAGAAAAAAACCACACAATCGAAAGCCGGTAGGGAAAGTAGGGCGGAAAAAAAATTGGTTAGCCAACCCACCAAGAACGCAAACCCTATCAGCACAGGATTCTCCGATTTTATTTTTGTGTGCGGCGTTAATAATTTCAGAGGGAGAGTGGGGCCGCCCATGGAAAAAACTGGAAGGGAAAGGCAAAAGATAGGAAAAATGATCGGCCAATCAGGCTGTGCAGAACGCCCCACCAACCGGCCAGTCCCAAAACGGATAGCGTGAGATCACGTGATAAAAGCTTCAAACGATCACATGTACAGTCACATGGCTTGGTCAGGTACTCCACTGCGCTTTTCTAACCACCAGCTGCCGCCACCTGGCAACTCAGCTCTTGGGGCGCTGCAGACGTCACGACATTGGCGCCTGTGGCCAACGGCCGCCTGCCCCAAACAGAAGCTCCCAAAGCTCTAACGCCTTGTTGCTCCGTCCCCCCTCATCATCACCAACAAACACACGACAGCATCACCTTATCCGCTTCCCGTCCACGACACGTGCTTTCGGCTGTGCTCACATCTGAATTGACGCCCACAACCCACCGACGCCATCTTTATTGTCGAGACACAGCATCCCACAGCTCGTCGCGACCATGTCAATAATCCCGGCCATCACGTTCAAGGCTGGCCTCTGTGAGGTGGACGTACGTCGACGCGGCTGATCTGGGGTGCCTTAGTACCACGAGGGATTGCTCCCGAAGCTAACCTTTTCTTCTATTGCGTTACAGACATCAAGCCGGCCGCACAAGGTAAAGGCTCAGCCCGAGCCGGGCTACATCTTCCTGTATGCCGAAGATGGTAAGTTGCGGATCGTCAATTTCGATTGATCAGCGAGTCAATTGTTCTGCCACAGCCTGTCTGTTGGTACTAACACCTCCCCCCAGAACTCATGCACTTCTGCTGGCGGCCACGGGATGTGCTGATGGACGACGCACCACTCAACCTCGTCATGGTCCCCGGCGACGGCCGCTTTATCCCCTATGAAGGCACGGGCGACCACGCCTCGTCCAGGACCAACGGCCGCATCTTTGTCCTCAAGTTCGAATCGTCCTCCCAGCGCCACCTCTTCTGGCTGCAGTCCAAACCCCAGAGCACCAGCGGCGACCCGGCCTGGCTCAGCCCACGCGACCGCAAGATCGGCAACCTGGTCGACCAGCTGCTGCAGGGCGACGAGCCCGACATTGACGCGGAGCTGGCCGAGGTGCGCGGTGGCAACAACAACGACCGGCGAGGCGGCGGTAACAGCGGCGCCGGCGACGACGACGGCGACGACGACGAGACCATGGAGGACGTCGAGGGTCACCACGGGGGCGGCGGCCCGGGCGGTGCCGGTTCCGGAGCCACGGGCGGCGACGTCCGCGATGAAGGGGAAGATGCCCGCGAAGGCGGTGCAGACGGGGCAAGAGCGTAGGTGTTCAGTCTTCCTTTCCGAGCGCGTTGTATGAACGAGATGGGGAGAAGAGAGACAGCCGAGAGCATCGACCAAGCACAGCGCACGAAGAAGGGCACAGTGAAGCAGACTTGCGCGAAGTGTTATCGAATCAAAAAGAGGCGGTAAATGGGTCAAAGGAGACGTCGTCACCACCAGAATGCTTATCCTCCCGTTCCCCTGTCTCCACCTACACGACTGTTCGACAGTCCCGCGACCTGCCCAGCGAAGCGTCGCTCACCCTCTTGGGTCATTGGTTTCAAGCGTTGTTTATTTTCTTTCTGCATTCTTTTTCCTGTCAGTTATTAACCATAGAGCGTTTGCCAAACCAAAAAGAAGAAAAGTTTCCATTAGCAGACAAGAACACCTACGTGGCTGGTGCGTGCGGGCATTGTTGTTAATAGACCGCGTTTTGCTTTTTCTCTTTCCTGCTGTCTCTCTCTTCTCCATATTCTCGTCGTTCACCCATGCAGCTATCTCTACATGCCTATGAGGCTCGTCTTATGCTGACCTACATCATTCAGAGCTTCATCATCCGCACCAGACGCAGCCACGGTCGTGCGCAACCTGCTAGCCTCGCTGGGCCAACAAGGCAATCTGCCAGGCGGCGCTAGTGCCGGCCAGGCACGCGACAAGGCCTACCCCCTGCTCAACGACCTCCTCGAGACCAAAGTCACCATCCCCATGGTCCGCAACGCCAGCGAGGAGTACATTGACGGCCTCCTCAACTACCTGCCGCCCACCGTCCTCATCCTCAGCCAGCAGGAGGCCGGCGAGGACGGCGGCGACCTGGTCGAGCCCACGGCCGAGGCCGCTGCCGCCGCCAAGGCCTCCATGTCCATGGCCGAGAAGAAGAGCCTGCTCGAAAAAGTGCTGCGTAGCCCGCAGTTCTCGCAGAGCCTGGCCAGTCTATCCATGGCCATCCGTGACGGCGGCCTGCCGAGCATCGCCGACGCGCTGGCGATCCCCGTGAAGAACCAGGGCTTTTTGACAGGCGGCGCCATGCCTATGGGCGGCGGTGAGGCCGTCGAGGCGTTTGTCGAGGGCGTCAAGTCGGCGGTGCAGGAGAAGCTGGAGAAGCAGAAGCAGTAGGGGAAGAGAAGGGCGGTGATGCCACAGAAGGGGCCTACGGTGGCTGTAGATTACATGTATGACACACACGTGCTTAATTAAGCACATCTGAGGATAAAAATGAAAGCGAATACAAACAAGAATGAGATCAGTGCCCCTATCGTATCTTTGTCGTTCTCATACTGTACAGTGCGTTACAGTGTGTATTATCAAGCACACTGTACTGTGCAATCCAGCCAATAGAAACGCTAGCTGGGGCCATTTTGGAGCTACCCTGGTTCTGCCTGCTGTTGCCATTTCTTGTTTTTGTTGATTCTCATTCTCATGCTCACTTCACATCGCAAACACGCCCATTTCAACAGTTCAGCGTCTCTCGGTTCCCCTTTCATTCTTTTCATAGCTACGTCGGAAGTCTGAATAGCCCCCGCCTCTCTGAAACCAACCGCCGCCATGGCCGACCGCGAGGTGGCCCAGATCTGGACATTTCCGACGGATATATCACAGTTTGACGACGATGAGCGCATCTCGTACTCGCGGCTCGACCGCAAATACATTGCCGTGCAGGACGACGGCACCGAGTTTGAGTTTGACCAGTCGCTAAAGCGCTGGATCCCGCTCGCGGACAACGACGACGAGGGCGGCGACAACGACAACGCGCCCAACGACCCGGCCGCCTATGCCGCCGCGCAACAACAAGCAGGCGTTCCCTCGGACAGCAGAAAGCGGAAGCCCGATCACTCATATTACAATAGCGAGGTAAGCTGCACCCGTTGTTGCCGCTGCCGCCGCCTGTGTGCAGCTGTCTCTGCACCGCCACGGCCCTCTTCATCCTCCTTCGTCTTCACCTGAAATATACCAAAGAACAAGACCGAGATTCACGTCTCGGGCGAAAACTGACCACTTTTGCTCCCTCTTCCTTCTTGGCTTCTTGCCTTGATTTTTTGTTGTGCCTTCTTCTTTTCTCTTCTCTCTAGCCACGAGATTCAAATCAAACCCAAAACCAAGGCCAAAACCAAAATGGCAGACGAGGAGAGAGCAGCAACAGCGGCAACGGCAACGGCAACGCCGCTGGCAACAGCAACAAACGCGCCAAGGCCCAGGCCGGCCCGCGCCAGCCCAAACAAAACACCGCCGTCTACGTCACCGGCCTACCCACCGACGCCACGGCCGACGAGGTGGCCGAGCTGTTCTCTCGCAAGTGCGGCGTGATCGCCGAGGAGATTGACTCGGGCCGGCCGCGCATCAAGATGTACACAAACAGCGACGGCTCCTTCAAGGGCGACGCGCTCATTGTGTTCTTCAAGCCGCAGAGCGTCGAGATGGCTATTATGCTGCTTGACGACACGGACTTTCGCTTTGCGCCGACACCGGGAAGCGCGGCGGCAGGACGGATGCACGTGCAGGCCGCCGACTCGAGCTACAAGAAGACCAACTACCAGCAGAGCGAGTCCAGCACACCCGCCGAGGGCGGAACGCCCGGCGTGGCGGCGGCGGCGGACGACAGTGGACCGTCCGGATCCTCATCCGTGGCGGCACCAAGTGCACCACCACCACCAGCAGGACCATCCAGCGGCGGCAATGGTCGGGGCGGCAAGAATGCCAACCAGGACAAGCAAAAGATTATCAAAAAGACGCAAAAGCTGGACGCCAAGCTGGCCGACTGGAGCAGCGACGAGGACGAGCGGTTTGCAGGCATGACGGGCGGCAACAGCAGTGGGCGCAACTCCAAATGGGACAAGCTCGTTTTCCTCAAGCACATGTTTACGCTCGCCGAGCTCGACGAGGACCCGGCCGCGCTGCTGGACATTAAGGAGGACATCCGCGAGGAGTGCAGCAAGCTGGGCGACGTCACCAACGTGGTGCTCTTTGATGAGGAGGCGTCGGGCGTCGTGAGCGTCAAGTTCAAGACGGCCGAGGCGGCGACGGCGTGCGTGCGGCTGATGGGCGGGCGGGCGTTTGATGGGCGCATTGTGGAGGCGACGCTGGCGACGGGGCGGGAAAAGTACCGCAAGTCGAAAAAGGGCGATGCCGAGGAGGGCGGTAAGGGCAGCAGCGACGAGGAGGACGATTAGTTCGTGGTCGTGTGTATCCGCAGAGGGTTGCCTCGTCCACTTGGCTTTTACTTTGTCTCTTTTGTGTATTATCTATCTTGGCTGCTGCCCGTTGGGGACTACCATTGTGTATCAGACTTGTGTTAATAAAATGCATCAATAGAATTCTGATTTATTTCCGTGAAGTTATATATTGATTTTGATTTTAAGAAAGTAAATGTGAATAAAATAATTTTATTGAATCCTTATCAGCTCTTTTTTAACGTTTTTAATACATAACATTTTGTTCCGTTTCATCATCAGTTCCTTGTCACCTCTCATTTTGTACTTCATATCCAATACACGATACCCAACCGAGAGCCGTCCACCCCTCCACTTATCAAGACGCCATTCACCCTTTCCGTTGTCATCATAACGTCAAAGTGGTATATCGTAACAAAAGAAAAGAAAGAAAGCAAAGAACAGACTATAACTTGCAGGAGTCCAAGAAAAACGACCAAGAAAATAATGACAAATAAAAGCGAGTGAAGACTCTGCGTTGTGGACTGGAATTTTCGTGCGGATCCGATGAGCCATTACGACAACAGCTCCGGCTCAGCCTCGGGCAGCTTCAGCACGATCTTTTGTGCCATGGTGTACCAGATGGCCGCCTCGACGATGCGGGCAATGATAGCGAGATCGCTCTCGTCTGTCAGGTTAGTGTGTGTCATGAAAAGAAGAAAAAAGGCAAGAGGTGACTTACCCCTCGGCGCGTAGATCATGACAAAGGTCGTCGGGAGCGGCGCCTTCACCCAGCCCGAAAAGGCCAGCGGGTGCCGCTGGCCCCAGCCCTTGTCCAGCACCTCCTTGATGTCGTCCGGGTGCAGGCTCATGTGCATGGACTTTTCCGAGTCGTGGATGTGGAAGATCTCGCCCTGGCCCCAAACGTTGACGGGGTGGCGCGCAAACAGCCCGAAACCGTGCTTCTCGATGCACGACGTGGCGATGGACAGCGTGTCTGGGTGCTCACGGGTCAGGGTCTCGACGGCAGCACGCAACTGTCCGTAGCAGGCATTGGACGCCTGCTGGTCGAGCTGGCGCTGCGGTGCGAGACCGGCCACCTGCGGGCGTGGTCCCGGGCGGTACGGCAGCTCCTCTTGGTCTCCACTCCGCAAGATGCCGCGGGACGGCGCCAGGTTGGGGTCAGCCTCGGGTGGGCTGTGGTAGACGTCACGCAGGGCAAACATGCGGAACCATAGCAGGCGGAGGTAGCCGACAAAGGTGGGCGGCGTACCACCGGGGCCCAGGAGCAAGAAGTTGAGGTAGTCGTTGCGGACGAGCATGGCGACAGGTACGGCGACGATGATGGCCTTGAGCATGGACAGCTGCATAAAGTGCATGCCGGTCACGAGCAGCAAAGACCCGGCGAGCATGGCCCAGGCGTCGAGAGTGACCGAGAACGGGTTCTGGTGGATGACCATGTTGAGAGAGATGTCGCCGGCCGTGGGACCTGCTTTGTGCTTGGCGAGGGGGAGCAAAGAGAGCGAGGCCGATGGTGAGGTTGAGGGTCTTGAGGGGGCGCTGGAAGGGGACAGAGACGGAGACGAAGCGGGCATGGTCTGGAGAGGGTCGACATCGGTCGACGTCACGGTAAGAGTCGCCATGTTGCCTGTTGGGAGGGGAAGATGGAGTTGAGATATAAAGAAAGTGAGGGCGGGCAAGGAGAGAAAGAGTGAGAGATCGAGACCGGAGAGTAGGAGATTTATGGAGACCGGTCGAGGTGTGGATATGTAAGATGGGCAAGTAAACAGGACTGCGGACAAGAGAAGAGACAAGGGCTGACGGTGAGATGACAGGAGACGGGAGACAAGGCAATGCACGACAGGCAGAAAGATGACAGGGGTCGTTCGTTGAGAGATGCCTCTTTGGGACTTGCAAGTAGACGAGGCGAGGCGGGCGGCGGTAGTGAGAAGGGCGGTTCTAGGTGCGAATGCGAGAGATGGAGACTGAGAACAGGTTGTGAGAAGTGTATATAGGACGAGTTCCAGGATGCTCTTAGGAATAAGGAAGAATGGCAGTTTTGTCGAGAGTTCGAGAAATGCCAGAGAACAGAGATGAGGAGAAGCTCAGAGACAAAGTGCAGTTGACCTGGGTGGACTAATACGAGAACAGCAAGAAGCGAGAAACAACGCTAAGCGCTGGCAGGTGACTTGTAAGAGAGCGGGCGGGAAAGAAGAAAGAAGAAATAGTGAGGAAAGAGCAATGGACAAAGTGGGAGCATCAAAACTAAAGTGGTGAGACTTTTTAAAAAGATGAAGAAGGAGCAATCAACACAAGGTGAGCCGGCAGGAATTTGCGCAATGAGGTTACTCTTAGGAAGGGGCGATGGGGATGTGGGAGAGGAAGAGGCTTCTTGCCCTTTTAAGTTCTCACGTCGACAATTATGCGGTGTGCTCTTGCCACCAAAAATTCAGAAATTCAAAAATCAGGCCGCCTTTTTGTTCTCTTCATTTACTTTCACGTCTTCCCCTCTTATGACATACGCCCAGTCTTCTCTGCTGATGCTGTGTGAGACTGTCCGCTTTTTCTGGGATCTTGTTCCGTATACGGAGCGCCGGTCGTATGAGCGGCTGGACGGCGGCGACGGTACATGGGGGTCACCGCAGAGCGGTTCTGGGTGCGATATCGTGTGTGACTGAGAAGCATGTTTGCGTTGTGTGGCACGAGGACGTGCAGATGCAAGTACAGCGACAAGCGGGTCCGGCGTCAGGTGGCCGGTGTCGAGAGGCACAAGGGTAGGGGCAGCGACAGACAAACAAAGAGAGAGGACTGATTGGAACGCTCGGTTTCTGGATCGACGATGGATAGAGAGTCAAGTCAGTGAGACGGCAAGCGTCGAGACAGGATTTTGTTTAGAAGCAACGACGACAACAAAAGGGACAACAAGGGACGATGTAGGCGCAGTTCTTCAGGATGACTACATATTTGCTTGGCATGGAATCAAAACGGACCAAAGAGGAAAACACCAATATCCAGGGCGCCGACAGGGGCTCGAGGGGTTTATCAAGGATGCCTGGGACTGCTCTTTGTGTAAGATGCTTGTACTTGTAAACATCTCGGGCTGTAAGTTGCATGCCGGGGAGAGGGACAAAGGCCGGCAGAGGCCGTCAAGGCCGTCAGGGTTGCAATAAGGTCGTAATAAGGTTGTGGCACAGACGTCAGAAGCGCCAAAACGAGTCGATGTTGCGGTGGTGAGAAGGCAGAAAGCCAGGATGTCAGGACGTCCTCGTATCAAAAGCAACGAAACAGGAAACAAGGCCGTGATGCATGGAATCTGGATAGGATCAACGGTTGATGGAATCAAAGTCCCCTCTCGACCACTGAATTGGCGTTTGTTCATGGTGGTCAGCAGGGCCTTATTTATGGAAATAGAAGAAGATACAAGTGCAAACTACTGTACGAGTAATGTAGACGCCGTTGCAGGACAAAGAGCACCTCAGCACTTGCACCGATAATCCTAGATATGGAGAAACCTGGGAGGGCTGGGCTGTGCCAAACGGGGTTTTTGATCGGGGGTTGAACGCGCCAAAATATCCCCGGCGCGGGGATTGGAGAGGGGGCTCGGGGGGCGACGTCAGAACGTCAGACTACGTCAAACACAACGCTACATAAGGCGGGCGGGCGACGTTAGTTTTCCAGCTTTTGTCGACTTTTTTTTTTTGGTGATCGACACTGCCAGCCCGAAAGCGAGGACCAGCAAAACGGCCAGGGGCAACCCTTTTCACAGCCATTAGTAGCCAATGGTATTCGACTGTAGCCAATCGACGGCCACAAGAGGGTAACATTGTGTGAGAAACAAGGGAGAGACAAGGCAAGATAAAAAGGATGACAAGGAAAATGACAAGAAATAAAAAGGACGTCAAACATGAACACGGAGCGCGGCGTAACGCCTTATTTGGCATAGCACGGCCGTGGCTCGGCTGGACCAGGGCGCTGGGCTGGCATGCAGAGTTGCAGATGGTCAGCGAGACAGAGCAGAGTGCAGGTGGACAGGTAAAGTGGTCACAATGTCTCTTTGTTGCCTCTTTTGTCACCACGAAAATGCTGCCAATACACAAAGAGACAAAGTATCGAATGCAATAGGTCGCTTTGCTGCAGAGTGGTCGTGCGAGCGTGCAGGTTTGTCAACGGTGCAGCCTCCCATTGGCGGCGGCTGGCATGCCGGAAAGCAGCCCCGCTGCAGCGATGAGGTCACGAGGAGAGAGAAACGCCCAAAAAGGTCAGAAGCGGATGAGTGAGTGAGTGCGAAGCACGGCGAGAAGAGGTGAAAAGAGGTGAATTGGCCACCCACGAACAAGTCATGCGATGTACCTAAATGGGGGCGCGTCCGATGCAGGAGCAGTTGCAGATATATGTGGGAGAAAATGAAGAGCGAAAAGGAGGTGAGAGACGCGGTGAAGGGCCGAAGGTGGAGGTCGTGTAAGTGGAGGTTGACAGTTGTCTCAGAGACATGTGGAGAAAGAAGCAAGAGAGAAGAGATGAAGAAGCGCGGAAAGAGAGCAAAGGATGTAATGGTGAAAGAGGGTCAGGAGAGTGCGAAAGATAAAAAAATTGTAAACAGGAGAGGGATCACAATGAAAGTGCAAAGATTGGGTGAAGGTCAGTTTGTAAATGGGAAAGGAAATAAAATACAGAAGTTGGAGGTCGATACAAATGAAGACGGTTTTAAGTAATTCGAATAAGAATGCACTGAGAACGTGAGAAGAAGAGGATGGAATAATGAAGATGGAGTAGGGATCAATGACTTGACATGAACAATGGATGACTCTAGATAGGTATGTATGTGAAGAGGTATTCTGAGTGTTTTTTTAAGAGCAGTGAGTAATAATGCCGAAAAACAATGATGAAATAAAGCAATTTAGTAACGACAGGACTTTTTAAAAAATAATTAGGACAAAGACAATAAAGAAAACAAAACAAAAAACCCTTTGTCTTGTACAAAAATGAACTGATACAATCAACGACAAAAAAAGCCGAATAGAGATATAATAAGCGAACATAGTTGGAGTTGAGGCGAGACATTACGTGAGAGTAAGGCTATTCGAACGAACAGAAAGGAAGACGTTTGGAGAGTAAGAGGGTGCAATAGAGCTCATCTCATCTCATCGTCTCATCTCATCAACTTATTCTCATTCGTCGCATTTTCTCATCTCATCGTCTCTGCTTACTGTTGCACTGTCGTATCTAGAGTTCATCGCTGTTTGGTGCTTTCTAACTCAGTGTCGACGGGGAGCCTTGCCACAAAAGCTTCTTTTATTCGATCTCTCCATAATTTCCCTTTTCTTTTTTCTCCTCTTTTTCTCATTCCATTCCCTCTTTCAACTCCTCGCCCACCCCGGAACGACGGGTGGCGGGTAAAGAGGATGCGGGAGGAGTACAGCCTTGCCGGCGAGGCTAATGACCGCGAGGCTCAGAAACCGGGAAGCGCAAATGAAACGAAGCAGTTGGAGTGTTGGAGGTCGTGGCTGTACTCGAGAGAAAGAGCGCACTAGAAAACCAACAAGGCCGCCAACGAGCCGCCAATTTGTGGAGGGGAAAAAGGGACTGGGACAAAAGACCCGCCCAAGTTGGCAGGTCGCATTGTCTTTGATTGTGGAGCAGTTTCGTCCGGCCAAGTTTAAATTGACGAGGGAAAAAGGGAGGGGAGGAGGGAAAGAGAGAACGAGCGACTGCAAAAACTGCAAGAAAGCGCAAGCGAGAGGGAAAAGAAAGAGAAAGAGCGATTCAAGCACTGCATCATTGCACAGCCATCGCTCGCTGCTCGTTCGCGCCTGCCGTGAAGTTCACCACATCGCATCATTTCGCACATATCGCATCGCACCTGCCTTCAACTCGCTGCACTCCTGGTCTGGCCCCTTTCTTCACAAGCACGCACTTGCCTGCGCTTGTCCCACGACGGCTAGCGAGCCTCCTGATTAGCCCGTTTATGCTTGAAGTGGCCCCGCTGCCCGCATGGCGTTGCTCGGTTGCTTCAGCAACTAGCCCAGAAGCAGCAAGTGGACCCGTCTTCTGGCAAATTGGCCAATGAAACCGCCGCAGCGCTGCAACCTAATAACAAAAGTGCAGGCAAAACACTTCCACACTAGCACTTGAAAGGAGGGAAAGAGCCACCCATCGCTATCCTGGCGCACAACGATGCGACTCCATATGCTAATTTGTGCCCCGTCCACTCCACCGGAGTTGGCCAGGCGAAGAGGGAAGGGGCGAGGCAGGCGGGAAGGGGCCTCGATTCTTTGAGTAGAGTGCTGTCTATTATTTCTCAACTTGTATTTTCGCGGTCTTGTTGTTGACGGATATCTGTCGCAGACGATCGTCTCCTCCTCCTCTTCCACTTTGACACAATTTTGTCTGTTTCGTTTTGACGCACCTGTTTTGCATCATTGTTGTCTGTGTTTTGCGCCGGCATATCTCGTGCACAGCATCCAGCCTTGGAAGCCTCGTGGACGTCGGCTTGTTTCTCTACCATTTTCCGTCTTTTTTCTTCCAGATCCCCTCCTCTTCACATTCCTCCTTCTCGTGCCGCCTAGACACTCTCCTCGTGGTCTTCCGTGCACATCGCGGGCCATACCGCACCCCATTCCAGCCAGACTCTGTCTGCCGACTCTAGCTCGCTTTCCTCTCCGCCTCCCATCACACACATCTTCGCCATGGGGCTTCTCCCCACGGGCCTGTTCCGTTCGCGGGGCACACGGCCGCAGGGACTCCCTCTCTACGAGAAGGTCACCTCGCCGTCCTCTAGCAAAGACCGCTACTCGGACGACGACATCTCATCAGACAGCGCCGGCAGCGACGGCGACGACGACGATGAGTATGACTACGACGCCGAGAGCACGGCCTCATCACCTCGCAGCGGCCATGCCTCCTCACGACAGTCTTCGGGCACGGCCACCTCGAGCACGCTTATGTTGCCGAAACGCGCCGCCGGTGCCGGTGCCTCGGTATCCGCCTTTGCCAAGCCGCCCCGGCGACGGCTGCGGCCATCCACCGCCACGGCCGCCGTCCGCGCGCACATCTACCGCCTGCCCAACAAGATCATTCGCTACCTCTGCACGGCGCTGATCATGACCATTATCGTCTTTATCGTCACCCTCATCCGCGCCAGCCAACTGGAGAACCGGCGGCTAGCCAATGGCCTTGTCGATAAGGCACCGGCACCGCCCCCCGCCTGGGAGTCGTTTGACTTCTTGACCCGCTACTACGGCGGCGTGCGCAACCTCGTGCCGCTCAAGGACAATGCGCCGCAGTACCCGCGTGAGGAGGACGAACAGCCGTACGATCTGCGCGCCAACGACACGTCCGCCGACGCTGCTGGTGCGGATGCCGACGCCGCGCCCAAGGTGCACCTCCACGCCGCCGCGGCCGCGGCTGCTGCTGCCCTGCACAAGGAGAACAAGGCGCCTCTGCCGCCGAGCGCTGCCTTTGACAAGTACAAGGGCTACGTCATGGCTGGCGACCCGGACCACATCACACCTTGCTTTATCGACGACGCAAACACTGTCAGCGTGCCGCCCCTGCGCTACTTTGACGGCCGCCCCAACGGCTTCCCCCAGAACATCATGGGCTCGTACGAGCTGCTGTCGCTGCCGGAAGACATTTGCTTTGAGCGCTTTGGCCGTTTTGGCCCCTACGGCTACGGCTACTCGGTGCGCTCAGGTGGCCTGGGCGTCGGCGAGTACGGCGAGAAGGAGGGTGCGGACGCTGTGTGGGAGGGCGGCGCCAGTCGCGTGGACTACCGCAAGGTGGACTGGGCCAAGGTGCAGCAGCGCTGCTACAACGCCAACACCCGCCGCTTCAAGCCGACCGACTCCCGTCACGCGCCCGTCAACGGCCTCTATGTCAGCGACGGCATCGCTACAGGATCGGACGCCTCTGCTCCTATTCATCATGCGCCCCGCGATGCGCCTGCCGAGGAGCCAACTGAGGAGGTCGCTGACTCTGAAGACTCTGAGCCGGCGCCTTCTTTGGATGCTCCCGAGGACGTTCCGGAACCTGCCACCAACAGCACTGCCTCTGCGCCCGTTGCACCCCCTAAGGCTGCCGCCGCCCCTGCTACCCCCGCTACTCCTCCCCCGCAAGGCGATCTTCCGCGTACGGCTGTCGTGATCCGCTGCTGGGATGAGTTTGTGTGGCACGAGGAGGACATTATGAACCTGCGGGCGCTCATCACCGAGCTGTCGCTGGCCTCTGGCGCGCGCTACGATGTCCACCTCCTGGTTCAGGTCAAGAACGACGCCAAGTACCCCATCTGGGCCGACGACGAGGCCTACAAGAACAAGATCGACTCGGTCATCCCGCCCGAGTTCCGCGGCATTGTCACGCTCTGGACTGAGACGCAGATGCTGTCCCTCTACCAGGGCATCCACGACCTGTACACCCGCGGCCCTGGTCTGCCTGTCCACGGCGTCTACCGCGGCCTGCAGATGGCTATGCAGCACTTCTCCTACAACCACCCTGAATACGAGTACTTTTGGCAGTGGGAGATGGACATCCGCTACACCGGCCACCACCTCGACCTGTTTACCAAGATGGAGAACTGGGCTAAGGAGCAGCCGCGGAAGGGCCTGTGGGAGCGGAACTCGCGCTTCTACATCCCCTCTGTGCACGGCTCCTGGGACGACTTCCGGCAGATGGCACGTGTCCAGACAGAGGCGGGTTTTGCTGGTGTCGACAACATCTGGAGCGGCATGCCTGGCGGCGGTCCCAATGCCGGCCCCAACGCGAAGAAGGTCGCTGGTGAGCAGACTGTCTGGGGCCCGGCGCGGCCGGCCGACCCGAACGACTGGTTCGAGCCCGAGAACGACCCGGTGCCGCCGACCTCGTACGACAAGGACCGCTACACATGGGGTGTGGGCGAGGAGGCGGATCTGATCACGCTGAACCCTATCTTCGACCCTGAAGGCACGACATGGCTGCTGGCCGATGACATTACTGGCTACAACGAGACGGCCGAGAAGGAGAGTGGCCAGACGAGCGGCAAGCCCAAGCGCCGCGCACAGATCATCACGGCCTCGCGCATGTCCCGCCGCATGCTGCACACGATGCACCGCGAGACGGCTTTCAAGAAGCACCACGCCTTCTCTGAGATGTGGCCCGCCACCGCCGCCCTGCAGCACGGCTACAAGGCCGTTTATGTGCCGCACCCTGTGTACGTCGACCGCGAGTGGCCGACGCAGTACATGGCGCGCACCTTCAACAGCGGTCGCAACGGTGCCTCGGGCGGCTCGCGCATGTCGGTCTTTGGCCAGCGCGAGCACAACTTTTTGGGCCTGTCCTGGTACTACAACGCGGGCTTCTCGCCCAACCTGTACCGCCGCTGGCTGGGCCTCAAGGTGAACGGCGACGGCGGTGCCGAGTTTGAAGAGAATGCCGACGTCACGCGCAACGACTCGACCGTGTCCAACATGCGCGGCGGCGAGGGCCGCATGTGCTTGCCTGCGATGCTGCTGCACCCCATCAAGAACATTGAGCTACCCGTCGAGAGCCACGCCAACGAGGACTACAACAAGCCAGACAGCGACCTGAACCCTGCGTCTTAAAGCGTCGTGACGATGAAAAGGCTTTGGGGAGAGGGAACGCCATTTTTTGTGTATAACGAGATTATGTGTGTGCGTGTACGTTTTGAGTTTGACTTGCTAGAGATGAGATGCTGGGATGTTTCTGTTTTTCTTATCCGGGCATGGACAATGGCGTTTGGGTTCTCGGGCTAGCACATTTTATGTTTTGTATTTATTTGCTTGCCTTTTTGCGTATATTTGCTTTGGATCAAACAGCGTTTTGTGGATGTCTCTTTCTTGGCATGACGTCTTTGGACATGGAAGCTTCATTGCAGCATAGAAGGTGGCAGACCCGATGTTTTGATAATGAGAAATGAAGAGCATTTGCCGTTTGATATTTGATATGTTTTTCTCGACCCGTATTCTAAACAAGAGATAACAATACATGTGATAAAAAGTCAGGGCCCTTTGGTAAAAGACCGTTGAGACTGTAAAAGATGTTGTGTATGCGCACACAGGATAAGAACTCGCTTCGTGTTGTTCATGGAGTGTTTTTTTGTTGTTGTTGTTGATGATTAGAGGACAGCTTTTCCGTCGTCGTGAAAGTATGTCCGGTGTTCGTTCCGTTCCCCTTTCTTAGCTTTTTGTCGGCACCGCCCTCTCCTCGTCGATGCCTTTCCCCTGGCAGCTGCGTCTCGCCACACTCCTCATTCACCCTCGCCTCAATTCCTTAGATCACCCGCTTGACCTCAAAGAACCGCCGCAGCCACCACACTTGGAAGATGGACTCGCCCACAACCACTGTGATCACAAACAGGTTCCACCACTTGACCCGCGCGTTGGTGCTCTCCGCCGTGTTGCGGTGCGTCCGCTCCCGCACCACAATGTACGACTGCTCGTCCTTGACCTGCGCCAGCATTTCGGACAGCTTCTGGGCCTCCGCCTCCAGCGGGTCCTTGGGGCCGTCCGCCTCCGACACGTATACTATCCCGTGCACGTTGAACGACACCTCCTTGCTGGACGCGCCCCAGTGCTCGTTGCTGAAGCAGTACATGTACTTGCCGTCGTGGTGCGCCGTGAACGTAAAGTCGCCGTTGGACGTGGACTTTTGCAGCGTCTCGTACTGGCCAGGGGGGTTTGTGATCTAGACACACCGTAGGGTTAGTAATTGTTGAAGCGAGGGTTGGTTGAAGATGCTTCGCGTTGGGGCTCACCCAAAAATCAATGTCGAGGTTGCCTGCGCCGCCAAACTCGCGGTCGCCGACCTGGTAGGTCACCGTCATCTTGTCGTCCTTGTGCAGCTCCTCAAAGAAGCACTCGCGGCCGTGGGCCGGCAGCTGGATGTTGTGGGCGGCGACGGTCTGGAGAAGTGCCGCGCCGGCGGCCAGGAGGCCGAAGAGAAGGCGAACCATTGTGGAAGGAGGAGGGTGGTGAAATCGAAAATTAAAGAAAGTCGAGAATGGAAAGGTCGAATTCGAAGAAAAGAAAAGAAAAGAAAAGATGCCGTCAAAAGAACTCCGTCGTGATGCCGCCGTGATGATCGCGTGTGGTTGACAACGAGGTGGGAATCGTGAAAAATGGCCCCTTTCTTTTTTACGTGTCGTTCCTGGAAAGGGGGACCCAGAAAGGAGACAGCTTGCCAGTTCGCGATTGGAGACCCGCCCGACCAAATGGGAAGCAGCAGATCGCGGTGCGCTGGCCTGGAGCGTGCTGCTAGCCAGGCCTAAAGCTGACCTACCGGGAAGGCCAATTACGGTGGGTCCTCCCTCGTATGAAGTATCTCCGTACCTTCCTCGCTTCGTACGTCGTAATTAGTCGTACGTCGTACTTTAGTAAGATACTCTGAGGTGAGCACGTGAAATCTGGGCGTCGCGCACTCCTGCCCGCTACAGGCACCGTTGGCGGCAAGACCTTCCAAAAAAACGCGGCCCGACAAATGATCCGGACGAACTGGGCCCCCAGTTTACAACTACCCCTTTGCGCAACCCCACTATCATACCCACTGTGCTACCTGTATCTACGCGTCTGGCTCGGCGGACCCTCCTGTATCTCTCCCTGGAAAGACCCTCTTTTGGCCCCCCAGACACGAAAGCTACAGCGCTTGCGAGCACAAGCACCTGTCATCGACGGAAGGAGCGCCCAACCAGCCCCCTTCGCGCCTGCCCCTAGTCCGCTGAAGACAGTTCCTGCCTTGTCCTCCAGGCTTTGGGCGTCTCACGCACGGCCCTAGGCAGCCAGAGCAAGAACCACCCGCGCAGTCGCCAGCAAAAGGGGGAGGCAAAAAGTCCTATCAGTGCGAATACGCAGTATCAGTGGCACAATCTCTGTCCTCATCAGCGCCTGGCCCCAGCCTCTTTAGTGCCCTGGGTCTCATTTTTTACCCCCCTTCCAAGGGCCTTCCCCCCCTTTCCGCACCTTCCCCTTCCCTTTTTTTCGACCCCCGTCCCTCCTTCCCTCGCTCGCACAGTCCGCACAGTCCACAGTCCACACACCGACAAATCCCACTTTTGGCCACATCGCGATAAATCACCCAGTTATTCCTCCCCCCAACTGAACTCTCCCTCTTCTCTCTCCTACTTCCTCTCTACACGACCACACCGGAATCACCTCCACCCACCACCCTTTTCCAACCACGAATCCCGAATCCATCCTTGAGGTGAGCACTTTTCCTGTTTTTGTGCGTTGCACTGCGATTTTCCCCATCGAAGCGACGAACGAGACCACACGGCGGTGTTCAACCGGCCCGCACCTTGTCAACCCCCTAGAATATCGTCACTCCTTTGCTTCTGTTGTCATTTCGACATCGTCTCCCCCAACTTGCCTCCTTTTGCCCTCTGCACCTCAGCCCTACCCTGCCAGCATCGACTGGTGTCCCCTCCCCTGGTTGCCGCTACTGCATCGTGATCTGTGTGTGCTGTCTGGACTGTCCGCCTTGTCTCCCTATTTTCTGGCACACCGTTTTCTGCCCGCCATCGGATCAAGCCGCCAGTTTCGCAACCCGTTTTTCTCGAGATGCGCCGCTCGGGTCGTTTTATGCGGGACTGGCGCGTGCCCTCGCCTCGGTCGGCTGGAGAACCCTAGCAATTGCATATCGTCCTAGGCATCCGTCAAACGGGAACCGGCATCGACTGGACACCCCGGCCTCGCATAGAACGCCGCCCATGCTTCTGGCTTCGACCCTCCAACCCCTGTGATGCGGTGTTCACATCGTGTTTTTATCTCGGAGCCTGGAGCGGATTCCATGCCAGGCACACCTGAAAGCGGACATCGACCAAAACGATAGACAGAGACAGGCCAGACAGATACAGCGGCAGCCTCTCGATGGAGTGCATCCTGCCAGACCCAGAACCCCTCATTCCCTCATCATCCTCCCAACCCCCCTTGTCGTGCTGCCTACGACCGAGCTCTATTCTGTCATCGGCCGGCGACATTTGGGGCGATGCTGGCCTCACATCATCATCTTGTCTCGTCGAGATATCTGTCCTCTTTAATGGTTGTCGGCCTGGCGATGCTTTTCTGCCCCTATATCAGGTCGGCGCTGGCGCACGACATTGGTGGTCAGGAGAGGATCTGCTTGCTCGCGCCATACCTACATCATCCCGCCTTTTCCCATCTACCACCCACACACCCCCAAATCACACCCCACGTCGGGCAAAAAGCCGCCCTATCTGCCTACTACCTTTCTCACTTGCAAATTTACTGAGCCGCCTGGTCTCGTGATCGTCCTCGTTCGGCTTTCGCAGCTCATCCAAGCCCAAACAACCTTTGCTAACTCGTGCCTCGTTTGGCCCTCGTCCAGATCAGTCGTTCGTATTTCGTCGTCGATCTCGCTCGCCCTCCCTTTTTTTTCTTTTCTTTTCCGAATCACCTAGTACCACCGCTCCCAAACCGCAAACATGGGTCTCAACTTTTCCCGGATCTTCGCCTCTTTCCTCGGCAAGAAGGAAATGCGTATTCTGATGGTCGGTCTTGACGCTGCCGGAAAGACCACCATTCTGTACAAGCTCAAGCTCGGCGAGATTGTCACGACGATTCCCACTATCGGTACGTTAGGCGGTTCTAGGCAGGGCATCTGATGACGGGGACGGGAAAGACTCGACTAACACCACACCTTGCAGGCTTCAACGTCGAGACCGTCGAGTACGGCAACATTCAGTTCACCGTGTGGGATGTCGGAGGACAGGACAAGATCCGCCCCCTGTGGAGACACTACTTCCAGAACACCCAGGGCATCATCTTCGTGGTCGACTCCAACGATCGCGACCGTATCATCGAGGCCCGCGAGGAGCTGCAGCGCATGCTCAACGAGGACGAGCTCCGCAACGCCGTCCTCCTGATCTTTGCCAACAAGCAGGATCTGCCCGTATGTTTTTGTCCTACCTGTCCTTTTCCGCTTTCGACGTTTTTGGCGTGTTTGGCGGGCTTCTTTGTCTCCCGCTTTTGGCGGGCCAGTATTGGTGCATCCCTTGCTTGGGCCTCAGCCTTTCGTTCTATTCCAGCCTTGCCCTTGCCCCGCCATGCAAACCACCCGATGCTAACTACACGTTTCTAGAACGCCATGAACGCTGCCGAGATCACAGACAAGCTTGGCCTCCACAGCATGCGGCAACGCCAATGGGTAAGCTTCAGTCCTAACTGTGCCTTATACGATAGACTCTTGCAGCCAACTAACATTCCTCCCTCTCTAGTTCATCCAGTCGACGTGTGCCACCTCCGGTGACGGTCTCTACGAGGGTCTGGATTGGCTTTCGGGTGCGCTGAAGAAGAGCCAGGCTAGCCAGTAAAGAGATGGCGAACATTGGCAACATCCCATGAACCGAGAGACGAGGGAGAGAGAGAGACAGAGAGAGAGGGTTACGACAAACACACGAGGAGAGCGAAGACGCGGCAGACCGAGGGTAGAGGGAGGAAGGGTTTGGGCCTCTTTGAGAAAAGAGAAAGACTATTTTTTGCAAGGTGATTTTTATGCCTGTTTTTTAATCCGTCTCAACCTTTTTTATCATCCCGGCGCCTTTTTTCTTCCCCTTCTTACTCGGTTCTTTTGTCTTTTATTTTTTATATCGTTTTGTGTTTTCCTCACTGTTTATTGTCTGCTGGTGCTTTGTTTTCCCCTCCGCCGCACTTCGCTCTGAATCGTTTTTTCTTATCACTTGGTTCCTCGCTCGCGCCCTCCATTTGCCGTCTCTCTCTTCTCTTTCTCTCCACAAACGTCTCTCAACGTCCTTAACTTCTTCCTGTCTCTCTATATCTTCTTGTCTTCCCACTACCACCAACCGCTCAATGAACCAGCACCTTCAAGAATCTTTTCCAATCAATATGTAAACCTCTGTTACCAACGGCTTTGGACCTCGTTTTTTTTATTCACAAAAAAATGGACAAATTTTACAAAAACTTCCTAATGTCTCTTATTTTTTTTTCTAGCATTTGTTATCGTTTACTAGCAAAAACCGGTTACGCTCGTATTTGTTGCCTGCTTTTCTGATGGTTGATTCTTGTTGCCTCGTTTCCTTGGCGTATGATAAGATGCCCTTAAGGTAAACAAACCACTAGCCGGCAGACAGGCGCAATACTTCTCATGGTTGGTTCTGTTTTCCGAGCTGTTGTCGAGTGTCGTTGTTTACAAGTAGCTTTATCTCTCTGTCGGGCGTATTTATACATAGCACGGTATGATTTTGGGTTTATTTTATCAGATACGAAGGCACAAAAAAAAATACAATAACCAATTCATATTGTTTTTATTTATTTTTTAATTTTATGACTTGGTCTCACAGTCAAATAAAATGTAATAAAATAGCGGTGATTTCCAGTAGTATTGGAAGCACACCTTGTCTTCTTTGATAAAAAGCAAAATATCATACGTCGCACAGCCTTGAATATTTTCTGACTGTCATTTATGTGTTACTTCTTGGAGATTTGAATATAATATTGGCTTGCACGTTCTGACGATCTTACGAGAAGAGACCAACATAGTTTGCCAAATGTAATTGAGTTAAGATTGACACATTTTTACTAACTATAGTACAGAAGAGAGATGCTTATGTTTATGTAGAAAATAGAAGATAGTCAATGCCGAAAAATGTACCAAAAATGCAAATGAGTAGAAACGCCCCCCAATAATCCAATCTTTAGTATCCCCTCCTGAAAAACCCATGATATCATTGTAAATCCTTCAGCCTTGAAATCCCTTTGTTGACTTGCGCCAATGTAAATGCAAATGCCTTCCAAAGAATTGGTGGGACTTTAGGTCGACTCGGCCGCCGGGGTATCATCGGCTGCTGCCGTCGAGTCCGTGCTCGGCGGCGCGGTCACCACCTCGAGGCCCGAGCCGTCTTCCTTGACCGAGACGGTGGCTACATCGCCCATCCGTACGCCGCCGCGGATGATCTTGTCGGCCAGGTTGTTGCTGATCTCGGTGGTGATCAGCCGGTTGAGCGGCCGCGCGCCAAACTTGGGGTCGTAGCCGCGATCCGCGAGCCAGTCGCGCGCGGGCATCGTCACGTCGAGCGTGATGCGCCGGTCGACCAGGCGGCCCTGCAGCTCGCGCAGCCGGATGTCGACAATGTCGCGCAGCGCGGAGCGGGACAGGCGCTTGAAGACGATGAACGAGTCGATTCGGTTCAAGAACTCAGGCGGGTACTGTGACGAGACCACGTCCATGACGGCGTCGCGGACGAGCGGGTCGACGCTGCCGTCCTCGGTCTCGCTGTAG
Organism: Sporothrix inflata; assembly: GCA_021396225.1. Classification (NCBI taxonomy): domain Eukaryota; kingdom Fungi; phylum Ascomycota; class Sordariomycetes; order Ophiostomatales; family Ophiostomataceae; genus Sporothrix; species Sporothrix inflata. The sequence goes on along the minus strand of WNYF01000015.1, from coordinate 461,444 downwards.
GGGTGCAGCGGGTCGTTGCCGACGAGAATGTCGGCGCCCAGGTTGGATGTCAATACAATAATGGTGTTGCGGAAGTCGACGCGATGGCCCTGGGCGTCGGTTAGGTAGCCCTCGTCGAGGACCTGGAGAAGAAGGGCCGAAATGTCACGGTGGGCTTTTTCAAACTCGTCGAGGAGAAGCACGGCGTACGGCTTGCGGCGCACGGCCTCGGTCAGCTGGCCGGCGTCGTCGTAGCCGACGTAACCCGAGGGCGCACCAATGAGGCGCGAGATGGTATGCTTTTCCTGGAACTCGCTCATGTCGAAGCGCACGACGGCAGACTCGGTGGAGAACAAAAAGCCGGCCAGCTTCTTGCAAAGCTCTGTCTTGCCGACGCCCGTGGGGCCCAAGAAGAAGAAGGACGCCAGGGGGCGGTTGTCGCCCGAGAGGCCGGCGCGTTGTAGCCGGACAGCATCGGCGACGGCCTTGAGGGCCTCGTCCTGGCCGCGCACCGATTGTCGCAGGGTATCCTCCATGTGCACGAGCTTCTCAATGTGGCCCGTGGTCAGCTTGGCCACGGGGATACTGGTGATGCGCGACACGACGGTGGCAATGTCGTCGGCGGTGACCGAGTCGTGGATGAGCGTGCTGCTGCCGGTGCTGCCGTCGCTGACAACAGTTTCTAGGGAACCGTCGCTGGAAGACACCTTGGGGTTGCCCTGCTTGTCGCTGTTGACCTTCTGCTCAAGTGTCGGGATGATACCGAAGCGCAGCTCGGACGCACGGCCAAAGTTGCCATCGCGCTGGGCCCGCTCGAGGTCCATACGCGCGCGGTCGAGCTCGCTCTGGGCCTGCTTGATGCTGTCAATCTCCTCGCGCTCCTTCTCCCAGCGCTCCGTGAGCGTCTTGGTCTCTTCTTGGTAGGACTTGAGGTCGTTCTCAAGCTTCTGGCGGCGCTCGCGGCTGGCAATGTCCGTCTCCTTGCGCAGACTCTCCAGCTCGATCTGGATGGTCATGATCTTCTGGTCGAGGCGCATAATGTCCTCGGGTTTGCTCTCCTGCTGGAGGCGCAGCGAGCTGGCGGCCTCGTCCATGAGGTCAATGGCCTTGTCGGGCAGGAAGCGGTCAGTGATGTAGCGGTTCGATAGGGTGGCGGCGGCCACGAGCGCGCCGTCGGTGATGCGTACACCGTGGTGCACCTCGTATTTCTCCTTGATGCCGCGCAGGATACTAATGGTGTCGTCAACGGTTGGCTCGTTGACTAGGATCGGCTGGAAGCGGCGGGCTAGTGCGACGTCCTTCTCGATGAGGCGGTACTCGTTGAGCGTGGTGGCACCGCAGCACTGCAGGTCGCCGCGGGACAGCGCCGGCTTGAGCAGGTTGGAGGCGTCGATGGAGCCCTCGGCCTTGCCGAGCCCCAGCAGCGTGTGCAGCTCGTCAATGAAGAGGATGACCTCACCGTTGGCCTGCTCGACTTCTGTGAGCACCTTCTTGAGGCGCTCCTCAAAGTCGCCGCGGAACTTGGCTCCGGCAATGAGTGAGCCCAGATCGAGGCTGATGACGCGCTTCTTCTTGATGCTCTCGGGCACGTCACCGCGCACGATGCGCAGCGCCAGGCCCTCGAGGATCGCCGTCTTTCCGGTGCCGGCCTTGCCGATCAGGACGGGGTTGTTCTTGGTGCGGCGCGAGAGCACCTGGATGGTGCGCTGGATCTCCTCGTCGCGGCCGATGACGGGGTCCAGCTTGCCGTCGCGGGCCCGGGCGGTCAGGTCAATGCCAAACTGCTCGAGCGCCGGCTTCTCCTCCTCGCCGCCGCCCATGTCCATGCGGTGCGTGCCGCCGGGCGGATGTGGACGACCATTGGCGTAGGAGCGGGTGGCCCCAATGGGCAGGTATCGGAGGGTGTGTGCTGCGGGTGCCGTGAAGCTGGGGAGTGCTGTGTTCACGGCTGCCAGGCGGCTTGCCCGGAGACTGGTGGCCGGGGCATTGCTGGTCTTGGCGGCTGCATAGAGGAGCAGCTGTCGCCGTGTGGAATTGGCGAGGATCTGCTTTCGAGCAAGCATTGTTTTGGTGATGTCGGCGTTGACAGGCTCAGAATGATGAAAAAAAGGTGTGTCAGATCAGAAATGCGATTTCCAATGCGGCTGAAGCGAACCCATAATCATTACGGTATATAACCTCTCCCTGGGGCGGTCGTCTGGTGAGCATTAGGAGCTTGTCGTCGATGTCGGCTTAATTGGCGCCACTGAGAGCGTTCGAGCAACTTCGGGAGCTACAGCGAAGCTTCCAGGCCTTATCCCTTATCGGACAGCCCACTTAGAGGCCCGGTAGACGAATATGCAGTTAAACAGACAGTCAATGCCACCCTTGTAACTCGATATAGGGTGTATGTCAATACGGCCTGGCTTGCCCCGCCAACACTGGCCCGCTTTAATTTTTTTTTACAGCCTAGAGGCGGCCGACAGACAGCACGTTTCGCCGTTGTGTTCCTGCCAGACGAAAGAAGAAAGAGCGAACGACGAAAAAAAAAAATCGAATTTCGTCCCAAAAAGGCCCTGCGTCCCACCACTGCCCATCCACTGCCCGCACCTTGTCCCCCCCACCACTTCCTACCATCTCCAGCCTCCCCTTGAAATTTTCCTCCAAGCTGTTAATTTCCCCCTTTTCGCAATTCCCTTTCTCTTCTCTTCTTCTTCTTCTTCTCTCTTCTTCTCGACAAAATTTTCACACTGCTTCTTCCTGACACCATGGGTTTCACGGATCTCCTCACCGACGCCGGCCTTGCTGGTACGTTCTGCGCTGTTTTGCCTCGCGGGCATCGTCTGTTGCGTTCTTGATTCGACTCGTTTCTTGTCTTTTGCTTCTTTTGCCTGCTCTTCTTCTTTCTCGTTTCTTCTTCTTCTTCTGCTTTCTCGCTCGTTGCTTCACTCATGCGCTGCGCGGCTCGTTCGCCGGCGGCCTGGGCTGTCCAACGCTGACCGACAACTCGCAGTGCTCAACGGCTTCCTGACCACTCGGTCGTACATTGTCGGGTAAGTTGCTACTCTGTCTTTTGCGTTGCATTGTCCCTTTTCCTCGACGACTTCACCCCCCAAAACCTTTATGATGAGAACAATTGGTCCGTGTTTCCGAGCAGACTCAAGACCTGCACATGACGACCCATCTATTGCAACACTGTTGCGTCTCTGATCTTTTTCGTTTTGTTTCCTTTTTGCTGGCTTTCGATTCAACTTCTGTGTGGTTCATCCACTAACGTTCCTCAACAGCTACGCCGTCACCCAGGCCGATGTTGTTACCTTCAAGGCCCTGAAGTCGGCCCCGGCGGCCGACAAGTACCCTAACGCTGCGCGGTGGTACAAGCACATCGCCTCGTACGAGGACGAGTTCGCGACCCTGCCCGGTGACGCCTCCAAGCCCTTCACCGCCTACGGCCCCGAGGTCGCCGAGGTCACCATCAACCCTGCCAAGGCCCCGGCGGCCGAGGAGGACGACGAGGACGTCGACCTGTTCGGCAGCGACGACGAGGAGGAGGATGCCGAGGCGGCCCGTGTCCGGGAAGAGCGTCTGGCCGAGTACCGCAAGAAGAAGGAGGGCAAGGTCAAGCCGGCTGCCAAGTCGGTCGTGACGCTGGATGTCAAGCCTTGGGGTGAGTTCCCCCGCCATCCCCTTTACTGTTACGTATTTGTTGCCCGCCTGCTAACCATGTACAGACGACGAGACCGACATGAAGGCTCTTGAGGCGTCCGTCCGCAGCATCGAGCAGGACGGCCTCGTCTGGGGTCTGTCCAAGCTGGTCGCTGTCGGCTTCGGCATCAAGAAGCTGCAGATCAACCTGGTTATCGAGGACGAGAAGGTCTCCCTGGACGACCTCCAGGACACGATTGCCGAGTTCGAGGACTACGTCCAGTCGTCCGACGTCGTTGCCATGCAGAAGCTGTAAACGCGTCTTCTCAGACGACGTCGTTTGCTTGCTAATGTTTGCTGGTGTTTTGCGCGGCTTTGGATGGACGAAAATATGGACATATCCTGGGAATAAAAACATGAGAGACGTTTGACATGTTTGTATGTGTGGAGGAAACGAAACATTGCACGCCCCCCCAAATACGTAAAAAAGATTTAAAAAATGCATACACAAGGTGCCAACCATTTTGGGCGCCTACAACTGGTTTTCAGATTATGGTGATATGTTTAATGTCGTGACGCCGTTGAGTCAAACGGTACGGCCAGGCATGCCCAGGCAGAGATTTTGGAGAAGCGGGCTGGCGTGGTGGGGTATGTTGGGCGCTGGTCGCTGGGCGTTGGCGCTGGGCGCTTGTTGGCGGCGCAAAAAAGGCTACCAGAGTCCAGTGCGGGACGTGAATTCGTGCTGAATTATACTGGTCGCGTATTGGCTGCCCGCGACGCGACTTTGACGCCTTGCTTCCAATTGCACTTCACGTTGTTCCAACGCACGCCGAAACACACAACGCCCACGCCGCTCCCACGCGACGAGGACAGCATACGTTTGCCGACATTGGCCTCCTTTGACGTTTCAACTGCCTTTTGCCCTAATTCACATTCTCGTCAGCCGCAGCCATGTACGGTGACCTGGGTAACAAGTTGGTACGTCAGCCTCCTCTCCGTCTTTGCTGTACTCTGCCTCTCATCGTCTGTCCACAGTCGCTAACCTTCTTGTCTCCCCTAGGTCCAACATGCCAAACGGACGCAGAACCTTGCGCACCTGCCGCCGTACCAGACCGAAATCGTGCGCGCCGTGACGCGCGAAGTCCGCGACCTCGACAAGGACGTCGCCCTCCTCCTTGAGCCGTTCCAGGGCGCCTTTGACCCGTCCGCCGAACAGGCCACCGCCTGCGCCCTGCTCGTCGACCACCTGGCCATGCGCCGCAACAAGCGCTGTCTGCTCGCCTACCACCGCACGCGCACCGACAAGCTCGAGGAGCTCGTGTGGAAGGGCTCCGACGTGGTCGACCTGTCTGTGCAGCAGGTGCGCGACGCGAGCATGGGCGGAGGCGGTGGTGGGGGAGGGAGTGGCAGTGGCGCAGGTCAGGCAGGCGGATCAGGCGGTGCCGGCAGCGATGGCCTTTCGTCGGAAGCCAGCGGCAACAGCAGCAGCTTGAGCCCCCAAGAAGAGGACTACGTGCGCCAGTACTCGGACCTGCTGGCGGCGTACAAGGGCCAGTGGACGGACATTGACCTGACAGGCAGCCTGGAGCCGCCGCGGGATCTGTTTATCGACGTGCGCGTCCTCAAAGACGCGGGCGAGATCCAGACAGAATACGGGTATGCATGCGCAGTGCTGTTCTTGTTTTCTTGTGCAGGAGAGCTCTCACTGACTTTTCTACCACAGATCCATCACGTTGAGCCGAAACAGCCAGTTTTACGTTCGTCAAGGCGACGTCGAGCGACTGATTGCCCAGGGATACCTCCAGAAGCTGGGATGAGCAGACAGTGGTCACAGTATTACCAGCTGGTAGTATTCCGGGCCCAGCACGCCATGAAGGATGTACGTGTTGCTCTTTGTGTTGGTATTTGGTAAACATTTGCCATTCCACCGTGTCATATCTACAACGGCAGGACACCTGACTAACAGACAACAGACCGGCAGGGCAGCATCGACAGCAAAGCCAAGCTCCAAGCCGCGTCCAATGCTACGAAGGTCCTCTCATGACGCCGAGTGCGGAGGTTCCTTGGCACGAGGCTGTGCAGAACATTGTGATCAAATGTTCACTGTGCATCGAAAGGAAGACGGCAGGGCTTGACAAGGACAATATGCCTAGATACCCCGCAAAGCGATGGGGCCTTTGGCCGTGCGTGATTCTAGTCTGCTCCGTCCGGGAGAACAGGCTCGAGATCACGAGAAGTCCAGGCGTCGTTCCCTATTCGCCAATGTAGATGCAATGCATCCTCGAATGTTCGCCACGCGAGGGGAAGCAAAAGACGTGCCGGCTGCATATTGCAGTACGACCGAGGCCGAGTGAAGTCTGAGCCAAAAGACGGCGACCCGAGGACCCTTCAAGGGCTCGACTCCGTGGGGGTTGTAGGCGGCTGCATATGGGTTAGACAAGAGACAGAAGAGATAGACGGCATACTTGTACCTCCGCTATTATACACGGATATTAGACCCTGCTGCAGAAATAAGACAGTAAACACATCCCACCAATGTTCATAGCCGTCCACTGAAAAGTCTCTTCAGCCCACGGGGCGATCGCCTGCAGCAGTCGACCTGAATCTCGAGACGGTTATTCGCCACTGGGAAAATTCAAACAATGCAACTGCATGGAGCAAAAGTGCATGGGCGTGGTCGGCGTGGTGAGACAGCCACCTGCATGGCCCGTTTTTGCGCGTCCACATGGCCAATAAAGCTTTTCCGTCGCTGCAGCCCCTGCGGCACTGAACGATTCTGCAGGCAGCCTTCCCTGGACCGTGCATGCTACAGTGCGGTGTCGAGTCTCTGGCTAGAAGAGGGCCTCAGGGTGGAAGATAGACATGAGCCTGCAAACGCAATTGTATTCGGAAAAGTCGTGAAAAAGATATACAAGAAAAGATGAGACTTCGTGCATAGTTCATGCAACTTCAACTTGGCCATAACTGTCGCCAGTTTGAACCATTCGTTGCACAGAAGACGCCATTGTCAAAGGGATAAATTGTTCAGAATGGTCTTTGAAGCCTCGCTTTGCCAGCCACCGCTCGCACTGTATGCAGGTCATTGCATCATCCACTTTTTCCTGTTCCGCCTGCAGCCAAGACATCAACCTCTTCTTTCCTCTTTCGTCTTGTTCGTTCTAGACCGTTGCTGCTGTCGCCATTTTGGTTGTCCTTGTCGACTCGCACCTTCCCTGTGTTGATATTAACGGTGATGTTTTGACACGTACGAAATAAGATAAGTAATAGCAACTGCTGCTCTATCGTTCTTTCTGTTCTGGTCACGTAATGGCAGCCCCTCCTGTCATTGTTCTTGCACGTGTCGATCGCCCAGTCGTTCGTAGCTTCCCGGCGCTCTTTAAAACCTGCTAGTTTCCTTCCCCCGAACCTTCAAGAGACTCGATGTAGTGTGGAATAAGTTTCTGTTCATAACGGGCATTACCAAAGGGAAAGCGCTAGCCCCGGCCATAGATAACAGAAACCAGGAGAGAAAAAGGGAAGGAGCGAAAAGACACGAAAAAATCCATCACGGCAGCTCCAGTCGCCCGCTAGTCCCGTCGCCCAGAATCCACTTCCCTCCTTCACCCCATCCAAAAACCACTGGAGCCTTTTCTCTCTCTTAGACTCCCTGTTCTCGCCGCAACAGCATCGTCGATCCTTGGCTGCAGCGGACGAAGCTACCCTCCCCTAGTCTCCTGTTGGCACAGGGCTTGGGCCGTTTTGCGTCCTTTGCGCAGGCTTTTGTTGGTGAACTTTTTTTTTCTGCGCTCTTGTTGGACAAGAAGCTTTGTCGTCATCACATTTCCAACATCACCCGTTCAAGGTTCTCTTTTGAATTCTTCATGTTCATCTTGGGTACTTTTGGTCGATTCTCTGAAAAGCACCTTGGCGGCATCCGGCTTTTCTTCTCTTCATCACTGGCAACCGCAGACTAAAGTTCGCCCTACTACGTGCCCCATTGGCGCCACTTTTTCTCGTCTTCGTTTAGCTGCCCCAGATTCGAAGAGGCCCACGATCCCTCCCCTCCGACGACTTCGGCAAACCTATCTTTCGATTCTCCGACTTCTCTACTTTTCCCTGAGCTGCTTTGTTTACAGCATGCTGTTGTCATAACCCGGTGTGCAGCTCAGAAGTGGGCAAGGAGCATCCGGCAAGTTCGACGGCACAGACCAAAACGAAACAAGAGACAACAACACACGTCGGTTTGACGAGCACCCGCCCCAGCTCACCTCTTCCGCCACAATGTCCTCGACACCGCCCACGGCCTTTGCCTTTACGGCCTGGGGCCGCCGGCGAGCCGAGTCCGTGACCTCAGAGGACAGCGCCAGCATCCACGACAGCCGAGGCCGGCACCGCTCCATCAGCTCCATGGCCGCGCCCCGGGAGTCCTTTCACAGCCAGGACGGCCGCTCACACCAGAACCAGCACCAAAACGGCGACGCCGCCAGACTCTCGTCGTCCATAGCGTCGACGAGCCACCGAGAGCCCATCCGCTCTTTTATCAACCCGGCCCAACGGGACAACTTGGGTAGGACCGCCCAGCGCGAGTCTCGAGCTTCCATATTACGACAAAGCATTTGCTAACCGTGATCTTACTACCTGTAGCCCCCGTCAGCAGCCAACTGCACGCACGATCCGTCCGCGAAGACACAGCCGAGCTGGCCACCTACCAGCTCGCCGACAAGACCGAGCGGCAGAACTCCTCCATCCTCGCCCGCAACCGCTCGCTCTCCTTCCGCACCACCTTCTCCTCGGACGTGGAAGCCGACGACGTCGAGTCCCCGACGACTGCCAACACGAGCAGCGCCAACTGGGGCCCCGAGCCCATCGAAGAGACGTCCGAACCCGAACCGTCGCCATCGTCGGAAGAGGACCATCAGCTGGGCGAATCCAGCTCCCAGGGCGAAGAGGAGGAGACTGACGACACGGCCGCCTTTGGCGAGAGCCCCTCCTTGCTAACAAGAGCGTTGCGGCGCTCCCCCCCACACACCCCCAGCGGAGTCACCTCCATCTTCACCTCCAACGATCAGCAACAACAGGAAGAACAACAACCGCGAAATGGCGCATACCGGGGGCGCACATACCACATACAGGGTACCCATGGGCGCGAGCGCAGTGACAGCAACGCCGTCTTCTCGGATGCGGAAGAGGACGGCGACGAGGTCCGGCCCGGCGCAAAACTCCCGCAGGTCCGGCTCTCGTCGTCGGCCGTGGACGGGCCCGCCAACGGAACAAACACCGACGCCTCTCATGCGCCTACAGAGTCAACGCCCCTGCTAGGAAACCCTATTGCTACGAACGGGTCTGTTGACCGGACGGGATACGATCTCGAGGGCCAGAAGAACACGATGCGGCGGCGTATTCTGGGCATCTTTGGCCGGCGCCACGACGGGCCCGCGCGAAGCCCGACCATTGTGGTCAAGGACAAGATCAAAAAGACCTATCGGTCTGTCAAGGATATCAAGTGGTGGGATCGCAGACGGCTCTGGGAGAATGTGGTCGTGGCACCCATTGCGTGCCTTCCGGCCGTCATTGTTGGCTTGCTCCTCAATATACTGGATGCGCTCTCCTATGGTAAGTGTTATACCGTCATCATTGTATACAGGGAAAAACTGTTGCTGACTTGCTCTCCTTCTAGGAATGATTTTGTTTCCATTGGGAAACCCTATTTTCGCACATTTGGGAGCTGCTGGCATCTCCATCTTCTACGTCAGCACCATCGTATCGCAGATCATCTTTTCGAGCGGGAGTATCTTCAAAGGCGGCATTGGATCCGAGTTGATCGAAGTTGTACCCTTCTTCCACAGTATGGCTTCAACAATCACCGACATCGTTGGTGAAGAGAGCCCCGACGCCGTGATCGCGACGACCATCACATCGTACGCTCTCAGTGCGATGGTCACGGGAACGGTCTTCTACCTTATGGGCCACTTCCAGTTCGGCTACATCGTCGGCTTCATTCCACGCCATATCCTCATCGGCTGCATCGGCGGTGTTGGCTGGTTCCTTATTGCCACCGGATTCGAGGTCACTGCCCGCATCGAAGGCAGTCTTGAATACGACCTCGACACACTCCAGAAGCTCATCCAGCCCGACACCGTGCCGCTCTGGATCACCCCTCTGGGTCTGGCCATTGTCCTCTTCTATGGGCAGAAGCACATCACCAACAAATACTTCCTCCCTCTCTACATTATCGCCATCCCCTTTGTCTTCTACCTAATCGCTCTCGTCGGAAGTACTGCGACCCCTTCGGACCTTCGCAATGATGGCTGGGTTTTCCAAGGCCCGCCAGCCGACGAACCGTGGTGGTATTTCTATACATTATACAGTAAGTGATCCCATCCAAACTTCGACAGTGGCCGAATCTAACTTGCATCCCTCTCTAGAATTTGACCAAGTTCACTGGGGAGCCATCGGCCAGTGCATTCCGGCCATGCTTGCCCTGACGTTCTTTGGCATTCTGCACGTCCCTATTAATGTGCCAGCCTTGGCACTCAATACGGGCGAAGACCACGCCGACTTGAACCACGAACTGAAGCTGCACGGCTACTCCAACTTTTTGTCCGGCTGCACGGGTAGCATCCAGAATTACCTCGTGTACGCCAACACGCTCTTCTTCATGCGGTCGGGTGGCGACAGCCGTCTGGCAGGGTTTGAGCTGGCCATTCTCACGTTTGGTGTGATGCTGATCGGTCCCAAGACCATTGGCTACATCCCAGTCATGATGGTCGGATGCTTGATTTTCGACCTCGGGTTTGAGCTTCTCGTCGAGGCCGTCTGGCAGCCTCGCAAGAAGCTCAAGCTCCTTGAATATGTGACGGTAAGGCGACTATCTCCCTTAACAAATCTGTGTTCAACAGCGACTGACTAGTGATGGCAGGTCATTGTGATTGTCTTGATCATGGGCGTTTACGACTTTGTTGTGGGCATCGGCGTCGGCATTTTGCTGGCGTTTGTGTCTTTGATTTTCCAGACGTCGCAAATCTCGGCTGTTCGCGCCATGTACGCGGGCGACATTGTCAACTCGACAGTGCGCCGGAACCACTCCCAGCACCACTACCTCCGCCAGGTTGGACGGCAGATCTGCATCATTAAGGTGGCCGGCTACCTGTTCTTTGGCACGATTGTCAGCGTGGAGCAGAAAATCCGCGACCTGATTGCGGACGAGGCGTTCATCCAGCGGCCGATCCGCTACCTGATTCTCGACCTACGTCAAGTGACGGGACTCGACTACTCGGCAGGCGAGGCCTTCAACACGATCAGCCGTCTCTTGAATGGCAAGGGTATTCACCTGGTCTTGAGTGGTATCGATGCGGACCGTGCCCTGGGCCACGACCTGCGCGCCGTGGGCGTGGGTGAGGACGGCATCGAGGTCGCGTTCTTGCCGGACATCAACTCGGCCCTCGAGCTGTGCGAGAACGAGCTGCTGAAGACGCTTTATGCCAGCCAAGAGGCGGAAGCCAGCGAGACCGTCAAGACATCGGCAGCCGGCGATGCGAATGCGGCCGTTGCCTCCAAGACCGTGTCGAGTGCGACGCCAACACCGTCGGTCAATTCACACCTGCACCCTCCAGCCGGTGGCAGTGGTAGTGGAAGCGCGTCTGAGCCCGCGCTCGACATGCTCGCCAGCTCACCGCGGCGCAACCTCCTGCAGACGGCCGCGCGCGAGTCGCTCAACCGCTTGGAAGACCGGCGCCAGCCCAAGTGGCAGAACTTTGCCGAACCTTTAAGGCTGATGCTGCAGGTGTTCGAAGACATTAGCGACAAGAACGAGGACTTTTGGTTCCGTGCCACACGCTACTTTGAGCGGCAGGAGTTCCCCGCGGGCCAGATGCTGTTCCATGCAGGCGCGTCGGCCGAAGGGTTCTATTTGCTGGAGAAAGGCATTGTTCGGGCCGAGTACGACCTGCCGCATGGCCAGTGCTACCACGAAAGCATCGTGGCGGGCACGACGTGCGGCGAGCTGCCCTTTTTCTCGGACACGACGCGGACGGCCACGGCCTATGCGGACCTCGACTGCGTGGTGTGGGTGCTCGAGCAGGCGGCCTGGCAGCGGCTGCAAAAGGACGACCCGGAGGTGGCCAACGAGCTGCTCCGGGTGTCGCTGAAGCTGACGGCGGAGCGCATGTCCACCGTGCCGGCGTCGACAATGCTGATGGCGGACTGAGGGGGATGATATGGTGAAAGGCACTTTATTTTGGGTTTTTTTTTGGTTATAGGAGGTGGCTCATAAGCGATGTTATTGAAAGATATTTTTGGTTTATTTTTGGTTTATTTTTGGAGACACAAAAGGAGAGGATATACAAGTGCCGATCTACAGCGATTTTTACAAAATGAAACAGTTTTTCAAGAGCCATGACTTGCATAATTCTGGACGTGTTGTTCGAGAAAGCACTTTTAGTACGAAGTATGTTTGTTATCCGTCGTCGCTAGCCCCGCCAAATAACCAGCCCCGACCAGTGCCTGAACGAGGCTCCGGCAGACAGAAAAAAGCGGGTCTTATCTGCGCCGCTAAAGTGCTGGCCGTATCGCGATAAGAAAAAAAGTGACAGAAAAAGTTTCTGGGCGAGGAAAAGGATCTTGCAGGTCCATTTTGCAGGCCAAATCCACGACGCACGATTTCAACTCTTGACCTCCCTTTTACAACCCAACGCCATCCTCACACACACATCCTCGACCATGCGTCCTCTCACAGAAGAAGAGACCCAGACGGTCTTCAAGAAGCTGGCCGACTACACGGGCGCCTCGCTGAAGAACCTGATTGCGCCGATCGACGACTCCCCCGATGCCGACCGCCACGTCTTTCGGTTGTCGCACGACCGCGTCTACTACGTCCTGCTGTCGGTCGCTAACCTGGCCACCTCCGTCGCCCGCGACAAGCTGCTGTCCGTCGGGACGTGCTTAGGTAGGTCCCATGCGCTTTCATCGAGTTCCTCCTCCCCGTGCTCCTGCTAACCCTCTCCCCGCGTAGGCAAATTCACAAAGACGGGCAAGTTCCGCCTGCACATCACCGCGCTCCCCGTCATCGCCGAACACGCCCGCTACAAGATCTGGGTCCGCCCCAACGGCGTCATGCCCTTTCTGTACGGCGGCAACATCCTCAAGGCGCACGTCGGCCGCTACTCGGAGGACTGCCCCGAGCACCAGGGCATTGTCGTGGTCACCATGGACGACATCCCCATTGGCTTTGGCGTGACGGCGCGCGGCACGGTCGAGGCGCGGCGCGTGGAGCCGACGGCGATTGTGTGCTTCCGGCAAGCGGACTGCGGCGAGTACCTGCGCGACGAGAGCTCCCTCTTCTCGTCGGGTTGAGTGCGAGGAAGCAACGGGGAGACGAAGGGGAAGACGGCCGATGAACGATGGGGAGAGAGGCGACACGGGCCTACGACTGCTGTTTCCAGACGACCAACCGATACCCCAGGGACCACCGGTCTGTGTTGTGAGAAGGTCTTTCTTCTGGGACGATGACCCGAGGACTGCTTCTTCTCCTGTCTGGCCTCAGATGGGACCACGACGCGGCAGCATGGCTTCGAACAACAATGGAGCTCTTGCACGAAGACGAACCAGGGTTGCTTGTGCTTTGTTTAAGTGGCACGTGCTATCTCACTCGCCGTTTTGCAAGCCTGGAGGACAGTGTTGGAGGCTGGAGAAAAAAAGTAGAAGAGACGGGACCACGGTCAAAAAGGGCATACTGGCGTACAAAAGGCGTTTATGTTTTGACACATTGCATTAGCATAATTCATTTTTTCTTCGTTTTGAATATCAGACAGAATAAGAAACAATAGTTGAATGTTGTTCTTAAATCAAAGTACGTCGTATATGATGGAGTTGTGGCAGCCCTGTGTTGCGGTGAAATCTTGAGCGGCGTTACGGAGTAATTACAGTGGAAGAACTTCCGGGTTGCCCTGAAGCACCCTGGCCTAAACGCACTGCCAAGGGGTAGTCACTAATCATCATTGCGCCATGAGATCGTCAACTTGCTACATAAAACACCAACAGCACAGCCGTTGCACCGAAGACGATGGGCAAGGAACACAAACAGACAAAAAAGGCCAATTTCCCATATCCAAGCGGTCCTTTTTCCACTCCTGGGACGGTCTTTTTGTTTGCGCAGGTTTTGGCCGCTCTCCCAATACGGCTCTAATGCGCCCCAATTTTAGAGGCTCTCTCGAGCCAATTGCCAGCGATCCCCTTAGCAGAGACTTAGTAGAGCGTCTCTTGACTGCCTACAATAGCGTCGCCTACGTCATCGACCGATGGTGGTAGATCGAGTAGATCGGGGGGAACGAGCTGCGCTTGTCTTTGTATGACGATGGAGCTTTGTCTCAGAACAGCCGAAGGGGAGAAAGAGTCTAGACTCTTATAATAGAGTACAGTGGCCCTCTCGACGTTCCATCTTCTTGTTTTCTTTGGTTCTCTCTTGCCGGATTTTTTTCTTTTTTTCTTGATTATCTTTCCGTTTCATCCGTTTTACCCATCCCCTGTCTCTTTACTACCCTTGGACAGAACGGAGTACCCTTGAATCTTTCGGAACTTACCTGTAAAGCAACGTATAACGAGAGAGACCACCCCCACGATGAAGAAGTTCTTCAATTCGGCGGACAACAACCCCAGCCAGAGCGGCAGCCGCCCCGAGCTCGGCGAGTCGGCCTCCGGGGACAGCCTCGACCAGGCCTCCTCTGCAGGGCCGCCGCCCGACGAGACGACGCGCCTGCTGCCGAACCGCATCGACAGCAACTACACTGGCTACCTGAGCCCCGACGACCCGGCCGTGTCGCCCTACAACCTGTTCTCCGTGCGGGCCGCCCATTACTTCACGGGCTTCCTCCTCATCCTCACCTCGATCTGGTGGATCTTGTTGTTGGTGTCGCTGTTTGTCACGCCGCCGGGCTTCGAGACGCGCGGCTCGCCGTTTACCGCCTTTAGCTATGCGACCGTGGCCGTCACGAGCCTCGCCGTCAGCCTGCTGTTCTTTGCGGCGCCCTCCAAGTCCGTGCGCATCATCACGGGCGTGGTCGCGCTGTTCCTGTTCATCAACACCATCATCACGGCCGCCGTCGAGCGCACGCGCCACGAGGAGGGCTGGGTCGGCATCACCAGCGTGGCCTGGGCGTTTGCCATGGCTGTGTGGACCATCATCGCCGACCGCACCGTGCAGTGGGGCAAGCGCGAAGAAGAAGAACGGCTGACGGGCCGACCCGAGTCGCGGCGCACGCTGCTCGAGTGGATCGAGGTGTCGGTGTCGAGCATCGCGCTGTTGATTCTCTGCGTCGTCACCGCCCTGCTGACGTGCACCCTGATCCTCCGCTCGCTCGATGCCGGGCTGGCACCCCTCGGAAAACGGTACTGGGTCGACGGCGACAAGTACGAGATCCACGTCTACTGTCATGGCAGCAAGTCCAAGGAGCCGCTGCCGACCGTGCTCTTTGAGGGCGGCGACGACCCGGTCGAAAACGGTCTGTGGCAGTTTGCCCAGAACGCCGTGCAGAACGGCTCCATCAACCGCTACTGCTTTGCCGACCGGCCCGGTCTCGGTTGGAGCGACACGGCTCCGTCGCCTTTCTCGGCCGGCCAGGCCACCGAGGCTCTGAGCGAGGCCCTGGCGCGTGCGGGCGAGACCGGTCCGTGGGTGCTCGTCGGTGCGGGCGTCGGCTCCATCTACTCGCGCGTCTTCTCGTCGCGCCACGGCACCGAGATCAAGGGCTTGTTGTTCCTCGACCCGCTGCACGAGGACCTGCTCGACCGCGTCGGCGCGTCGGGTCGCGGGTTTTGGCTCTGGCTGCGCGGCGTCCTGTCGCCCCTCGGCATCGACCGCATCCCGGGCGCCCTCTTCAAGGGCCGCAACCGCGAGGACCGCGTGTGGGGCCGCGCCGCCTACCAGAGCAGCAAGACCATCTTTGCCAAGCTGCAAGAAAGCCTCGTGGCCAACTCGCTCACCAAGCGCGACGCCATCACCAGCCGCGCCATCCAGTACCAGGACACGCCCCTGGCCCTCATCTCGTCCGGCCAGCAGATCCGCCGCGACAAGGCCTGGGAGGACAAGCAAAAGGACCTGAGCAAGCTGACGCACACGCTGCTGAGCTGGGACATTGTCGACGACGCGCCGCACGAGATCTGGCGGACGCTCGAGGGCCGCGAGCTGATGGAGAAGCGGCTCAAGAAGATTGTGCGCCGGCCGAGCAAACGGCCAGGCAGTGCCGAGGCCAACGACAGTGCCGACAAGGCAGCGGCCGCCGAGGCGAACTGAAGGACGAGCGATAACGAACAAGACTGAGGCGTTTTTGTGTATTTTGCTGTATTTTGCTGTACTCATATCGTTGGTCAGTGGCCTCTAGCTATTTAAGGTTTCTGCCTAAGCCAAATGCATACAGTAGGTTGCACCTGCCAGCGCAGCGCCAAACCGTTTTTACAGCAGCGTTGCGACGGCGAAACGACTACAGCACCACTGCAGCACTCTTGTCAGCCTCAGCTGGGGTCGGCGGCAGGCGGATGTCTGGCGAATTGGAGTGGGTGCAGGTGGGGGGGAGCAGATACGAACTTCAGACAGGAGGCGAGGGGTGGAGAGAAGAGAGGGGGAAGAAGGGGGGCAATACCAAAAACCGGCGGACTGTTTTAAATTTTACTATTTTACTCGAATATTTTATTTTCATTTAGTGATGAGTTTGTTCCATGGCAGGCGCATAAGACTTTAGATGGAAAGAGCAGGCACGGAAACTGTAGCCGTCACTTCCTTCCGGATGGGAAAACGTCAGATGAAAGCACGGAATTCCACTCAAACGCCTGCGCGGTCCTTCCCAAAGAAGAAGGGAAATGCCATTTGTCTGCAGCGTGCGACGTACGTGCCCCAACTAGTCGTCAGGCGAGGAAGGGACAGGGGACGTACGTCGTGGAAAATAAGACACAAGGTGAAGAACGACCGGTGCGGAATGGAAAGAAGGAAAGAAGGGAAGGAGGGGACGAGTCAAGGGCCACGCACAGGCCAGGAAACGGTGGCCTAGGCGAAATGAGGACTAGCGCCCTGCGGTTGTCTGGTCTTTCCCCTTCCTCGTTTCTTCGGCTTCCCCCCATTTTTCTCCTAGAGAGCTATGCAAGACCTCTGCAATGGGCATTTGTGGGCTGCTGTGGGCATTTCGTAGGCATTCTGTTCCATTTTGTAGGCATTTGTTGCCATGCCTGGTCCCCTTGCCCCTGTTCTCCGCCCTTCATCTCGCGCTGTCTCTCGCCTGTGTGCTGTGTGTGTCTTGTGTCTTGCTGCCACTGGCGGTGTCTCGCGCCTTCCCTCTTTGCTCTCTCTCTTCTCTCCCTCCAGTCGTGCCTGCCCCCTCCCTCACCGCACACCCCCCCCTCTCCTTCCCTCCCCCTTCATTCCCGTTCGCTCTTGCCCTGCTCGCGCCCTGTAGATTGAGTGCGGGCTCACGACGTCGTTTCCCGCTGCATCGCCGTTCCTTTCTCGACTTCTTTGCGTTCCCATCTTTTTTCAACGGTCACCCGCACCGTCAACCCACCGCTTCGCTTCGCACCAACGCTTCACCGCGCCAACCAACTGCCAACCAGGGCGGACTCGACTAACTCCCGCACCCACGAAAACGAGCCACGCCGCTACTTCGCCTAGCTAAGGGGCCTTGTTTTTGTGCCCGTTGGCTTGCTCCGGCCCCGATCCATCACCCCTCTCTTTTCAATCAAACAACAAAGTCCTCCCGTACACACAACACGCCCCGGAATTGCGTGCATGCGACCGCCTCGATAACTCTCCCGGCGCCGACGAGCGACAGCGTCCCCTCCCTTCGCTGACCTCGACGCCTGACTCCTCTCCCTTTGCCGACCGTCCACCTCCATCGCACGTAGGACTTCCCAAGGCTGTCTCTTCCCGGAGCTGTCTCGACCTCGTGCGACGACTCGTCCGGTGCTGTGTTGGGCTTTCGCCAGCCGAGTCACCTCAAGTCACCTCGGTGCTGAAAACGCCCCCTCTCAAACCCCCCTTCTCCCTGCTCGTCCTCTCAAACCCCCCAAATTAAGGTTCGACTTTCCTCGACACCCGTATCACCGGCAACCTTGCAAAAACCGCCTAAAAATAACATCCACCATCTCCATTCTTTTTGGCCCTTGCCACTTCTGCATCGTGTTCGTCTTCCTCTCTTTTTCCTCTCTCTCGCTTCTTTTCCATCCTTCCCGTTGCGTCCTGCTGCCCCCTTGCCTCTCAGCTCTTGGGCTTCGCCACAGCTGTGTGTGGACGAAAAGCAGCCCGACGTCTCCAGAAGCCCGCTTTTCTCTGACCAGCTCAGCCTCAGTACCTCCTCTTCACGGCCGCCTCTTTTAGCCCTCCCCATCCGAACCCCGAAGTGCCCAATCGAGCGACCGTTTCGATTATCCTCGCAATTCGACTTGTTGCCCTGCTGTCTGCTGCGCTGCCCCGCCTCCACTGTTCATTTGCAGGCGGGCAACTTGGCGCGTCGCACCCTGACCTGGTGCCAAATACGCCAGAACCGGGAGGAGCCGCCAAGACTCTGCGAAAAGCGAAAGACAAGAAAAACAGATAACGGGTGCGAAGACAACAAGTGCCCATAGCGACCGAGAGACCGAATCCTTTCTTTATCACCACCACAGCAGCCTGCATCCGTTGCAGGACCGACCTTCACCATGGGGTCCGGCTACGATAATAACAGCATACACGACGACCACATCCACAACCCCCTCCAGCCACCACCATCCCTCAACAGCGGCGGCTACCAGATGGAGCGAGACCACAGCAACCGCAGCAACCGGAGCCAGGGCCAGCCATGGCAGAACGGCGGCAATGGCGGCGACGGTGGCTACGGCAGCATGGCCGCACACCCACCAGGATCGCCAGCGCTCAGCTACCGCGAACAGCAACGAGGCGACCGAGACAGAAGCGACCGCGGCGACCGTGAGCGGACACACGACCGCGACCGTGATCGGAGCCGAGAACTCGACCGTGGACGGGACCGGGACCTGGAGCCAAGGCGCAGCGCAGAGCGGAAACACTCACAGCAAGGAAGCTCAAGAACAACGAGCGGCCAAGTGCGGATATGCAACAAGTGTGGAGAACAGTTGACCGGCCAGTTCGTTCGCGCCCTGGACGGTACCTTCCATCTCGACTGTTTCCGTTGTAAAGTAAGATTGACTCCGAACCCCCTTTCCTGCCCCTTGCGGGCCCACGATACTAACCGACCCCCAGGATTGTGGCCAGATTGTTGCGTCCAAGTTCTTCCCGGCCGACGACGGCAACGGCGGCCCCCAATACCCGCTCTGCGAAACAGACTACTTCCGCCGCCTCGGCCTTCTTTGTTATCACTGTGGCGGCGCCCTCCGAGGATCCTACATCACCGCACTCGACCGCAAATACCACGTCGACCACTTTACTTGTTCACTCTGTCCGACCGTCTTTGGCGCCCAGGACAGCTACTACGAACACGACGGCCACGTCTACTGCCACTACCACTACTCATCCCAATTCGCCCAACGCTGCAATGGCTGCCAGACCGCCATCCTCAAACAGTTTGTTGAGATCTTCCGCAACGGCCAAAACCAGCACTGGCATCCAGAGTGCTATATGATACACAAATTCTGGAATGTCCGGCTCACGGCACCGCAGGATGTAAAACCTGTTGAGCCGTTATCGGAGAGCGACGAGGCCGCCAGCCGCCGGCGCGTTCGTGAAGACGAGGAGAAGATGGAGGAGAAGGTGTACCGCATCTGGAGCGTGCTCTCGACCTTTGAGGAGTCGTCCGCGGCGTGCATTTCCGACATGCTTCTCCACGTCAGCAACGGTGCCTATGTGGACGGCGTCATTGTTGCAAAGCGCTTCATCAGCCACGTCGAGATTCTGTTCCGTTCGGCGGACAACTTGGACGCCACCATGACCCGATTGGATATGAAGAATCTCTCGTACAGCCGTGAGGCAAAGCTTTTGTGCAAGAAGATTGTCGCCTTCTTTTCGCTGTTGTCAAAATCCCAGGACTCCTCCGCAGCCAAGCTCGGCGTCACCCAAGAGCTCCTGTCTCTCGTCACAAGTCTCGCGCACTACCTGAAGCTTCTCATCCGTATTTGCCTCCAAGGCGCCCTCCGCATCGAGAAAGACCGTGGTGCACCAGACGGCCTCTACCAGTTCCTCGACGATATCAACGCCCTCGAGGCCATGAAGAACGAGCCTGAAGACGGTCTACGGCAGATCACCGCCAGCATGGCCCGTCTTGCCGCCAACGACTCAGACCAGTGCGTGGCATGCCGGAAGCCCATTGAGGACGAATGCGCCAAGAGCGGCGAACGGCGCTGGCATCTTGCCTGCGTCAACTGTGCGCGCTGCAACAAAGAGTTGGGTCGGACACTCCAAGATGCCCACGTCAACCCCTACGACGGCAAGATTTTCTGCAGCTCTTGTGAAAGTTTGAACAATGCGGAGAAGGCGGTGGCCTTTGAACATGTGACCAAGCTGCAGCAGTATGTGTTCCTCCTCCGTGTGGCCCTGGCGAGGCTGCTAGACATTCTTCACAGCAGCGGCGCCCTGGCCCGCGCTCTGCAGGACGAGTCCTACGAAGGCGGCGGCAGAGACGACGAGATGCGGCGCGAACCAGGGAACAATCGGCTCTCGATCATCAGCGACCGCGATCCGAACCGGGAACCGTCCTCCTACGAAACCACTCTAAACGATGTGCGCCGCCTGCGAAGTACCCGCCTCGACAAGCACCTATCGTCCAGCTTTAGAAAAGCGAGGACGTCGCGTGTTATGGGCGGCCCAGAGGATTCAAGCGCAAGGCCCGGCTCGGCCGGCGCAGGTGGCAGTGGCGGGACTGGACCGGGTCTGCAGATTGTCGAGGACCGTGTTGACGAGTCCATGGCCGATACCATGCTCGGGCGTCAGGATGCGCTGACGTTGGACGACATCCCACACATTGTCGCCGCAGAGCAAGCCCGTGAGCAGCGCATGGGTGGCTTTGGTCGCCAAGACACCAATACGAGTGGTGACGACCAGCAAGGTGGGCCCGGCTCGTCTGGCGACCGGAACATTTCCGAGGGGCGCTTCGGCGGCGCTGCACCAGGCCCAAACCGAGCGATGAGCCCCCAGAAGCTCATAGGCCGCAAGTATTTTTCCGAGCTGTCGGGCCTCGAGTACTTTATCGTGCGGCATCTCGCCGTGTTGACGATGCTGCCGATGATTGAGGCCGAGTTCTCACTCGAAGAGCTCTTGGGCTTCATCGAGTCTCGGAAGCCCGCCACCTTCTGGAACAAGTTTGGCAAGGCCTTCAAGAACGACAACAAGAAGAACGTCAAGAAGAAGGGCATCTTTGGCGTGCCACTGGAGGTGATCATCGAGCGTGATGGTGCCGACTCCACCGATGGTGTCGGCCCCGGAACGCTGCGCATCCCTGCCATCGTTGACGACATTGTATCGACCATGCGGAAGATGGACCTCTCAGTCGAGGGTGTCTTCCGTAAAAACGGCAACATCAAGAAGCTCAGCGAGCTATGCGAAAAGATCGACCGCGAAGGCTCCGATAACGTCGGCCTCGGTCAGCAGAACGTCGTTCAAGTTGCCGCCCTGTTGAAACGGTACCTCCGCGACCTACCCGACCCGCTCATGACGCACAAGCTGTACCGGCTGTGGCTGGCGGCGGCGAAAATCAACGACGAGACCAAGCGGCGCCGGTGCCTCCACCTCACATGCTGCCTCCTACCCAAGTGCCACCGCGACTGCCTGGAGATCTTGTTCTTTTTCCTCAAGTGGGCAGGCTCGTTCCACCAGGTGGACGACGAGAGCGGTTCCAAGATGGACATTCGGAACATTGCGACTGTCATTGCCCCCAATATCCTCTTTATCAACTCCAAGATCCCGGCGCTCGACAGCGATCCCATGTTTGCCATTGACGCGGTGGCCATGCTCATCACCTACATTGAGGAAATGTGCCTGGTAAGTTTGCACGCCAACAGACCTTGGAGTATTTGTTCTATGTATACTAACAGAGTAGGTCCCTGACGAGCTTGTTGATGTCCTCAACGATCCTTCGCTCTTCAATAACAATGGAGAGATCACGACGAAGGAGATTCTCAAGCGCTTTGGCGACCGCACCGTGACAAGCGGACCCGGCCAGCCGTACGGCAAAATGGGCGAGGTCATGAGCCGGCACGACCCGTCGACGCGGCCGCTCGCACGGCGCGTCGAGACGGATCCCTCCGTGTGGCAGGACGAGCGCAGCGTGCGCACTGTGCAAGACGCGCCCCCCGCCGGTGCTAGTATCCCGCCGTACAGCAGCGCGCCCAACCAGAGCACGCCAACCAAATGGAACCGGCCGCAGGACGACGCCGTGTTGCAGCACGTGTCGCCGTACCCCTCCCAGCACAACCTCCACCTCGACAACGCCGATGACCAGCCGCTGTACCCGCACCCGCAGTCACAGCCACAGCCGCCGCCACCACCGGCATCCTCCTCACAGTCGCGGTCACAGTCGCAGCAGCGCAGCGACCCGCGCGACCCGCGCGATCCAGGCGACATGCCGCCGCGGCAGGAGTGGCGCAACTCGGGCGCATGGGGTCGGGGGAACAATGGATCGGTCGGTGTTACCGGGGGCGTATAGACTATTTCGTTCTTCTTCTTGTTCAATTTGTTTGGTTTTGGTATGGGCTTTTAGGATGCTAGGGAAAGGGACATTTATTTTTCGAATGCAAGAAAAGTGTGGGATGGTGGGAAGTGGTTGTCTATCTATGGTCACATGTCGACACCCTTTTTTCTTTTTCTTCTCAAAATCCTTTTACATTTTCTTTACATTCTTCCTCTCTCTTGTTGGTTTTTATTCACCATTTTTTTTAGCCATGATTTCTTATTTTTCTTTTCTTTTCTTTTCTTCTTCTTTCCCATTCTTCTGTCTTCAGAGAAGGGGAAGCCAGCGGGGTTTTTTATGAAAGCTCTATACCCCCTTATCTTCCCTCATAGCCTTTTCTTCTTCTTCCTTTCGGTAAAATTTCAAACTTTATTTTATGTGCTTTCTTTGAAATACGTTCTCTTTGCTAGACTTTGTTCATTACTTTGATTGGTGTTATCAAGGGTGTGTTTAGGCTTCAATACTGGCGTTTTGTTTGACTTTACATTCGCATCGTTTCGATGTATTTTTTTAGTATTTAAGAAAATGAACAAAAGGGTTCAAGGTATCAATTTTTCTATTGTTTTTTTCAAAACAAAAGAGTCTGGACGATGATTGAATAAATTGTTCTTAAACAAACTAAATAAATTACAAACAGCAAAGGGCTGGCGCCCGATCGCGCTCCTCAGCACAGTCGGCAAGGTCATCGAGTCCATCGTGGCCCGCCGGCTTGCCGAGACGGCAGAAGACAACCACCTCCTCCCGGAGGGCCAGATGGGCAACCGGCGCTACCGGTCGACGGAGCTGGCGGCCCGCCTCCTCACCGACGCCGTACGGTGCGCATGGAGCGACGGCGCCGCGGCGTCTCTTCTACAAATCGATGTTCAAGGCGCCTTCGATAATATTGACCATGGGTGGCTCATCTACACGCTACACACTCTTCACCTCCCGGCCTGGCTAATTAACTGGGTCACAGACTACTTAACGGGCCGGACTACGGAGCTCGCTTTCGACGGGAAAACGCTACCGGCACGCCACGTCACCGCCGGCGTCCCACAAGGGTCCCCGTTATCTCCTATTCTATTTATCCTCTTCGTATCACCACTTTACCAGGCCCTCCTCCGCCACCGCCAAGTAATTACTATAGGGTTCGCGGACGACACTAACTTCCTCGCCATTAGCCGTACGACGGGCTTCTACTACCGCCTCTTACGGGAGGTGTAGACTACCGTATCAAGGTGGGCGCGGCCGAGAGGAGTTATATTCGAGCACGAGAAGGCCGAACTCCTCCACTTCTCCCGCACCTACACGGCCCCGAGGACGACACTCACGCTCGACCGTAACACCGTCCTCACCCCTCGACCGTCGGCCCGCTTCCTCGGTATCTAACTCGACAAGAAGCTCCTCTTTCGAGAACATCAACAACAAATAAAAACCCGCCTCATAACACAAAGCCTCGCCCTTACTAGACTAACCGGGAAAACGTGGGGCTACACACTCCCGTAGGCCCGTATAATCTTCACGGCGGTACTCCGGAGCACGGCCGCGTACGGCGCGAGCGTCTTCCTCCCCGAAGACGGCAACCGCCGGCCGACGACCTCCCTAGACACGATCTTCCACGGTTACCTCCGTACCGTTACCGGAGCATACAAGTCTACACCTATCCACCTCCTTCACTCGGAGGCCGGGATACCACCGCTATCCCTATACCTAGCTTACCGCCGCGCAGTATTTCTATCCCGGCCAGACTACCAAGCAAAAGCCCAAGCGATCCGGGACACGGTCCTTCGCACACGCCCGATACACTCCCGGCGCCCAGCACCCGCCGCAACTCCACACCCGGCCCCCGAGGAGACAGACTGGGCCATTATTACCGAACGATGGAAGTCCCGTTGGCAACAAGACGCAGGCACCGGCCACTCCGCAGGATCCCTCGCGGCACGAACACCATGCTGGACAGCACGGGCCGTACGACGCTGCCACCTCCACCTCACCAAGGCCGAAAGCAGCCTCCTTACGCAAATCCGTACCGGCCATATCGGCCTCCGTGCGTACCTCTACCGGCAAGGCGCCGTTAACTCACCAACATGTACATACGGCGCCGAAGACGAGACCCCGGCCCACGTCCTCTTATCCTGCACAACAGCACCAACACGGCCGGCCGATTGGCCACAAACACTGACAGATCTGGGCCGCCGGCTGCAGACGGGCCTCACGGCCCGACCACTCCTCCGGTGGCTTATACGGAGCGGGAGACTCCCGGAGTATAGCCTGGCTAGGGAGCTCGAACGGACACCTCCGCCGGCGTAACACACCACACTCGCATATATGTCTTGCTTATTTCATTTGTCTTGTTTTGTTTTATTTTATATATTTGTTTAAAGTGGCCACTAGGGGCCACTACACGCACCTGAAACATAGAAACACCACCCACTTAGATCTGTGACAGTTTTTTCCCCAGGAGGGTTCTGTCTAGCTAGTCGCCAATAGCCAAAAGTGGCTGAGAAAGGCGAATAATAATAATAATAATAACTAAATAAATTGATAATAAATATAATTGACAAAAAATGCCACCGTGGTATATATAGAAAGAAAGAAAATGGGGAATAAGATCCTAAACCGAAATAAAAGAAGTAAACAAAAATGGGTGTATAAAAATCATTGTTCATGCTATCCAAATGACTTGTGACCGACAAGACCAAAAGGATCCCTCCCATAGTAACTGTGAGTGCATTTCTATTTTTCAAAAAGCTAGGCCTCGCCTACACCACACACGGTGTCCTTGTAGCGGCGCTTTAAATGTGATTTTTTGTTTTGTCGGCGAGAGGCGAGAGTGTATGTGTATGTGTGTGTGCTGACGCGAGTACCTTTCAAGCCCACTTGCCCAGGAGGGCCATGATGGCCGTGCCCAGGAACAGGCAGACGATCATGAAAGTGACACGCTTGCCGTCGCGCGAGCGCTCCGGGTTGAAGAGGAAGTCGCGGGCAAGCAGCTCGACAAGACCGGTGTAGATCAGGACACCCGCCGAGATGCTGTCGAGGACACCCGACACGATGTTGGCGGTGAAGGAGTTGCCGTTGTAGGTGGTGCGGAGGCCGAGGCCAATGGCAATGGACAGCGGGGTCGTCAGTCCGTAGGCGGCGCACAGCAGCCAGGGCAGGGCCTTGAGGAACTTGCCGGGGCGGGAGGGGAAGGGAATGGCGCTGAGACGGGCACCGATACCGAGACCCTCAAATGCCTGGTGGAAGACGATGACGGGGTACAGAGTGGAAAACTCGTCGCCGACGACACCCAGGTTCAGGCCGATGATGACGGAGTGGAAGATGACACCAAACTCGAGAATCAAGAAGGCGGCGAACTGCTCACGGAAGGCACGGTCGTTAGTCGAGCTGGCGTCCGTGACCTTCTCCACGTCAACCTTGTCGTTGCTGGCGTCGTCGGCGGTGCTCGAGATGGGGGCAGCGGCAGCAGGTGCGGAGATGCCGTCCTGGTCGGCCGAATGCAGGAACTGGTGGGACTGCGAGGGGCGCGAGACAGCGACCGGGCGACCATCCTCGCCAACAATCTCGTGGCGGTGCTTGTTGCCCGACGTGGTGATGGCCTCCTCGACATTGTCGCCGTGGCCGTGACCCATGTTGTACTTCTTGTCGACGTACCACTCGGCGCCAAAGTCGAGCAAAAAGGTAAGCATCACCATGACCAGGGCAAGGCAGGGCGGCCACGAGTACTCAGCCCAGCCGCCGGTCATGCCGACGCAAGATGCAGGGCCAATCTCATCGTAGGCCGGGTCCAGCAGATGGATAAAGGCCGTGGCAATAATGACACCGGCGCCAAAGTAGCGGGCAAAGAGGTAAACGTAAACGGGCACGCGAAGGCGCTTAATGCGGGTGGCGACGATGGGGAAGAACGTGCACAGCGACGAGGTGATCAAGATGACAAAGAGAGCCGAGATACGAGCGCCCAGGTGGCCGTTGTAGTCATTGCCACCGGCGTTGAGGAAGCAGATGATCTGCGTCGGGTCGGCGGACGTCAGGTTGACATTTTCCGGGTCGAAGGTATCGGTGTCAGCCATTGTGAAGGCTGTTGAGGTGTTTTGATGTTGCGTGGTGTGTCTGTTGTTTCACAGTCAGTACGACACGTCAAACTTACTTTGACAGGACGACGTCAATATAAACAACGAACCGGGGCACGCACCGGGCACCATATAACGAACGAACCACGACGATCCGAGCACCAGGAAATGGGGACGAACCGGACGCAGATCGTGGAACGTGGCAGCCACGAGGATACACATGCACAAGGCGGATGGGGAAGTGATGTTGGGGCAATATACGTACTTTAAGACGGGATGATAAGAGACGAAAGAAAATAAATAAATCAAAACCGAGAAAGAAAAAGAATGACCCGGCGGGAAAACGAAGTTGACGGACGGGAAGGAATGCAATGTACCGAATGCCAAGACAACAGACAGATGCAAGAAGATATGCAAAAGACAGAAAAGGTTGAAGATGCGAGTTCACCTTTCCCAGGAGACAGAAAGGAGAGGATCTGCGGTAAAATATATGGCACCAAGTGGCCGGAAGCCCGTAGGATCAGGATGAAGGTTAACGGACAATAGAAGAGAGAGACGCCGACAAGACAAACAGAAAATTTCTGTCAGAGGGTCGATGGGGGGCGCGATGGGGGCGCGATGAGGGTCGAGTGGGAACAATTGGGTGGTTTGCTCCAGCAGGGACTTGGAAGAGATTGAAGAAACTGCTGTTGTGGACGGACACCTTGATGGACAGAGACGCCTTTTTGTGAGGAAGGAAGGAAGGGCGAAGGGCGAAAGAGGGAAGGAAAGAGAGATGGGGGGTTATAAGAGAGAGGTTGCCGTAAAGGGAAGGCGCGTGGGGTGGAATTGGCACACAAGCGTATGGAGCAGTATGGAGCACGGAACGAAGAGCGGAAACAACAGAGAAATAACAGGCATGACCCGATTATAGAAAGAGCAAAAGGGCCAACGGGAGGCCAGACAAAGAGGAAAGAACGACAGGATGGCGGCCGGAGGAAACAGCGAGAGATTGGATCAGGCAACGCCCAGGAAGGTGTCTTCTAACAGGCTGTACAAAATGTGTGCGGGTGATTGAGGGCGTTTTTTACTTTCTAATAGTGGGCAGACAACGACAGGGTCCTCACCGAGAGCGTGGGCGTGGCCTTTGACTAGTGGTTGCTGTTTCGTAAGAGATAGAACAGGTGCAAGATGGATGTGGGAAGGAGGAAGAGATGTGACAACAACGAGATGAGGAGGGGCCAGTAGGAAACGAATACGATGCAAAATGAGAGGAACTAAGAATTCAAACAAGATGTGAAAGGGAAACAAAGTGATATCCCACGCACGAACTGGGGAGTGCAAGCTCGATATAGGATAGACTAGGCCGTGAGCCAGGGCGGTTAGTCGAAAATAAATCTGACAATTGCAGGCATATGAGACTAGGGGGAGATGGGGCAGGCATCGGAAAACGGCCGAGACAAGTAAAATAGAATCTATGGGACGGGGCACGGCCAGCTATGCGTTGACAGGTTTGCCGCCGTTGTATCCCGTCTATAATCTGTGCAAAAGCTGGCAGTCTAGAGATTGAAGCAGATGAGAAGGCAATTGGGTGCCTCTTTTCACACACATATTTCACTGTGATATCTTTGACGATGTCTTGCGTAATTGTCCAACGTAGAGAATCGCCAATGTAAGGACAATGGCCGCCACGACTGCCGTGCCAGGACCGGTAAACGAGGAGACAGATGAAGAAAACGACGATGTCGAGGCCGTCGACGATAGGGAGGGTGAGGGAGATGACAGCGGTGCAACAAGTGAGCTGAAGAGCAGCCACGAAAGTGAGACACCGGCGGCCACGGCACCGCACAGGACGAGGAGAAGTGCGGAAGTGGACGTCTCCATGATGGACGTCTTCTAGCCACGTGAAAATGGATTGAAAGGGATTTCGGCGTGTTAGTGGTGATGATGGGCGATGAATCTGTGTCCACAGTTTGTGCCTGTCTACGTGAGAGGACGGGTCTATGATCAACGGGCGGCCATGTGTCTTTGGAAGAGTTTTAACAGACTCGCCCTGGAGATGATGGGCGTTGCCATCCACAAACGGGTGAGCGTCCCGCTGACCACCCTGTCTCCTGCTCAATAGAAGGCATGTCGACGCGACCCTCTTGACACTGGACGGGTCTCGGCGACTATTTCCCAAAAGGAGAAC
This sequence comes from Sporothrix inflata, assembly GCA_021396225.1. Classification (NCBI taxonomy): domain Eukaryota; kingdom Fungi; phylum Ascomycota; class Sordariomycetes; order Ophiostomatales; family Ophiostomataceae; genus Sporothrix; species Sporothrix inflata. The sequence goes on along the minus strand of WNYF01000015.1, from coordinate 432,987 downwards.
ATCTCCAGCGACGATCGTGGGAGGACGCCGTCTGACGGAAAGCAAAAGGACCTAAACGACAATCGTAGACTAGAATAGGAAGACCCCCGTTGTCTCACACCTGGGTATGGCTGCCCCTCTATCGCGTGCGGCACAGAACGGGACATGGCGCTGATGAGGCAGAAAGAGGAAAGAGGGGGCAAAGAGACGAAGAGGAAAAAGGAAAGAAAAAAAAGAGACGAAGCCGCAAGAAAGAGGCCTCGAAAGTGCGGACAAGAACCTTGATGGACGGCCTGGCCGTTTTCTGGTCCTCTTAATCCTCCTCTGATCCTCTTTGATGCATTGCTAGTGGACAGAAGCACAAAGCAAAAGAGAGACAGGAAAGTAAGAAACAGAAAAGGGACGTCCACGTCGCAGTCTTTTCTTCTCTTCTTCCCCTCTAGCTCCCCCTTCCTGCCTCCTATCTGCCGTCGTGAGAACCTCTTTGGTCTCCTCCTGCAGGACTGGGCCCAATTGGGCCGCAAATGTCTGACACGCGATTGGTCCAGATGGCCTAGACAGCTGCCGCTAAGCCTTTCAGTTTGGGAAGGAAAGCGCAGAAAGACAGCAGCTATCCATCAAGGTTCTCAGTAAAGCACCACCTACGACGACCCCCCTTACCCACCCTCCGCCCTACCTTGTTTCTTTGTTTACAGAATACGGAGTGCGAAACGAGAAAAGCGAAAGTGGAGAGTGTGGTCCGAAAGCACGAAAGGCGAAGCAAAAGAGAGGAGGAAAAATTGGCACACGTCCGCCGAGTCGAGGGGAGCTGGCACGGGCTACGTTAGCTTGGCGTGCGATGTATAGAAAAAAAAACGGAGAAGTCCAAAAAGGAAAGAACGTAGAGACATACAGAAAAGGAAAGAGCCAACGTAGGCGACTATAAACCGCAGCAAGCTTTGAGCTGCACATTCATCTTCGCTTTGATTCGTTGCGTGTCCCTGGCCAGCAAAAGTGGCAGTTAAGGACTGATTTGAGCTTGTAAAGGTTTGTCGACAACATAGGGTTGGTGCATCGATGTCTTTGTGGTCTATACAGCGGACGGCCGTGGCCCAAGATGTGTTTCGTACAAACAACGACGAAACACTTCAATGAATAGGGTGATGCACTCACTGTTATATATCGATCGAGACAGATTACGAGAAGGTACCTCCGTATTATGGCAAATATTTTGGCACAACCGTTCAGCCCGTCAGGTCGCCAACGTCAGAACCAGACACGGGCCGTCCCAGAGACCGCCTCGTTTGGTGACAGTTGATCTCAGTCACCGTCTTCGCCTCAACAGTATGACGCTTTCGAGTGACTTCACCTGAGGCCTACTCACAGCGTCAGCCACATGCCTCCGTTTCTTATCCCGCGTGCCTCCTTCCTCTGCAATTTGGTCCATCCCGTTTTTCTCGTTTTGCGGATGTGTTGCGCTCCTTCCCAGTTTGACAGCCAAATCTAGCAGGCCATCCGGGTTCTCAAACTCTGGTGAGGAAAGCGCGATCCTTGTTCGTTGTTTCTGGAAAGTGCAACGCAGGTAACAAAGCCAAACTGTGCTCGCCAAGGCAAGAGAGACACGAGAGACGGACAAGCATAAGGGAGGCAGTCCTGGCTTTGTCCCGTTTGGCATGTCCAGCCACGAGCGTCTCGGGCTCATTTCGCTCTGCTCATCTCCCTTTTCGCTGCCACTGTCGCGCTCTCGCAGCCCAAAACGAGCCCTCGTTGAATCACCATCCCTGGACGGCGCAGATGCGCAGCTTCTGAAAGCGATCAAAGGAGGCAAGGAGACACGCTTGTGTCAGCCCCTTTTCTGGAAGCCTTTGCCGTTTGTGAGCACATTTGCTCGTTTTGCGCATGCGCACTCCGTTCAGACGAAATACGCCCCTTGGCAGGTCCGTGTTGTTGGGAGAGGGATATAGAGGGAAAGTCGGTGTCATTGTGCTCTCGTTTCTTGGGGTGCTGATGAGCAGATTGCTCATCGCCTCGCCCATCGCTTGCGTCTCTCCTCTTTGGTCGCGGCGATATAAAGAGTAGTAGACGACCCCGTGAGCCTGACTCCGCGTCTTCTCTTTCTTTCCTCTTTTCGATTTTTCTCGCTTTTGCTCCCTTTCGTCTTGTGTCTGGTGATGTTTGTTTGGTGGTACTTTTCTCTCTTCGACTTCTGACCTGCGTTCGTTGCAACAGCAAAGTGTCCGACCAGCAACAGCCGTCCTCGAAATTTTGTGCCAGTCAACTCTTCTCCCCTTTGTCGGAACCAGCATCGCCAAAGCTGTCGCTCGCACTGTCGCCCACGCACGCTCGGCCGTATCCTATCCTTCATCTCACTCCACGCCTCCAAGCCTCCACCCTTCTTCTCAACTTCACGACTTCCCCACGCGCTGTGCCCCTGTGTGCCAGTCTCATGTTTGTATTCTCAACTCTCTCCATTTGTTTTGTTTTCCTCGCCGGCATCACACTCCCTTCTCCCATCTCCTTTCCTCCAGCCCTTTACGTAACGACACCAAGCAGACCAAACATGCCCCCGTCTACTCTTGCCCACCTCGTCCCACGCTCAACCCGCCCTCCCTCGTCACTTCTTCCACTGATCTCCGGTTCAACTTGCATGGTCGAAGGCGCCTAATCATGCACACTGGACCGCCCTTGGTCCCTTTCTCCCAGTCCTCGACATCCAATAGATCACAATCTCTACCCAGCCCCCTTTTACTCGTCTCTCCCCTCTCCTCTTCCCATCCCTCCGACCTCTTCCGATCATCCTCTCCTTTACCGGCTCTGCCCAGCTGGGGTCTATCTGACCTCGGGCCGTCAGATTATGCCTCTCTATCATGCTCGTTTCTCCCCATCTTGTCCTCCCCTGCCGCCTCCCCCCACGCCGTGACACGAACCTATTACATGGTGTCGGTCTTCCGACAGAGACAGCGAGTGAAGCAGAAAAGCGCCACCGGAACCATTTGGTCCACTGGAATTACTGACCGCCATCAGCGGTCGAACCGAGGACTCGCGTGCCACGTCGGCGTCGGTGTACCAAAACAAGAAAGAGTAGCTGTCTGCTCCTCAGCTCTTCTGCTCTTCTTCTCTTTCTTGCTATTATGTGCTCTTGTTCTCCCACGCCTGATGCACTCGCCCCCATCCGACGCACCACTCTCCGCCCGATCTTGGCTTCTCGTCCTAGTCGTTCGCTTTCCTCCCCCTCTCTCCATCCTCGCCTTATTCCTTTCCCTCCCTTCTCCTTCCACCCACTCCCGTTTCTCTTATTATACTATGTGTCACTTTATGCATCCTTCGTCCATCCTCCATCGGCTGTGCGACCACCTTCTGGTACCCATGCCACTTTTCTTCTATGTCTCCTCCATTTCTCTTCTCGTCGGCTGCCACCCCACACGAATGACGCCGCCCTCCCACGTCTCACGACGTATCTTTCACACACCCTCGAGCACCCTTGAGCACACTTTCGAGCTGCACTGGTCGCCTTGGCCGCATGGTCTCCATGCAGACTCTGCAAAGCTACCCACATCATCAGCACCACCTCTACCTCCCTGCCTTCCCTCCCTCCATGGTGGACGCCCGGAGCCAACCAGAAACCAGCTTCGGCCCGGTTCGTGTGGGAGCCTTGGGGGGACTTTCTCACATTTTTTGTTTACCCACCCTCTTCCTCCTCCCTCCCTCTTTCCAGGCAAGAAAAAGTCGTGCTGTGGATACTCCGTGCGAAGAGAGAGAAAAATGAAACAAAATCTTCATTTCATTTTCTTTTCTCTCATATTTTTGCCGAAGTTAGCGCAGCTCTCTCTCTTTTCCTCGGCCTGCACTGAGAGTTATCCCCCCCGTTCTCTCTTTCCAAACAGCTTCCCCCCACCCTCTTCTTTTCTTAATACACTTTCTCTCCTTCAGGTTGGCTGTCGAGTCGAGCACGGTGCCTCCACAGCTGTGCATGTGTAGGCTGCATGATCATCTCTCTGCCTCTCGTTTCCTGTCTTGCACACCCTCTTTCCATTCCTATCACTTGTATGAAGTACATACGCTGGTATTGAGACATTGATCACGACGACCTGATCTTCTATGCTATCTGCTGCTATCTATCCATAGAAAGCTGTTAGCTGGTGATGTCTCTAGTCTCTTCGTTCTTCTATGTCGCCTTATCACCTGTCACCTCCTCTCCGTTGCCTTTTTGCAGTTGTGCACATCGCTCCCTCCTTGGTTTCCACAGCGCTCTTAGCACACGCAGCTCTGCAGTAGTGTCCATGTTGTATGGCTGCCTAACGGTGGGAAGCAAGCAAAGCAGCGTTAAGATTATTTACACTACACAGCTCACACCCGCACACACTCCCCACGCGTATACCCGCGCTATCATCGCTCTTTCCATTTTTATGATCCTATAAAAATTATATGGAAGTAGCATGACATCGCATTAGGGAGGAAGCAAGAGCAAAAGGATACATCGAGCCTGCTTCCTTCCTCACGAGAAAAAAACAAAGACGCTCCCCCTTAGCTCCTTCCTTCTCCCACGCGGGGGCGGGTACGCTCTTTCCTGTTCTTGTCGTCTACAAGACGTGGGAGGGTCTGTCTTGCATCTTTCCCCTCTTGTCCTCGTTGCCTCTTTCCCTTTTCGTAGTCTTGTAGCTTTGTAGCCTTTCTTGTAGAATGTAGCTTTTCCAGTCTCTCCACTCGTAGCAGAAATCGTGTATTTAAGGACCATGATTCTCCCGTTTTTGAGGATATCCAAAAATTCTCTTCCCTCTTTCTTCTCTTCATCCCCAAGCAACTCTTCTCAGCATCTCTACCAAACATCTTTACTTTCAAACACACTTTTTTCGACCTTTACCAGTCACCCACCCCAAATCATCAAAAATGGCCCCCTGGTAAGCCACCCTCCTTCTGGCGTCAGACGCGGACAGTCCTGCACGGCCATGTCTTCACGTACAGATATCTACCGAGATAGAAATGCTAACATCTTATCTCTAGCGACTGCTCCTCGTGCGCCTCTGGCTGCTCCGGCTCGTGCTCCGCCTGCTCTTGCAGCTCCTGCAGCGTACGTTCTTCTCACGTGTCTGTCCTAACATTTTTACTCAAATCAATACTGACTTGCATCTGTCTCTGTAGCACTAAATTACTCTTATTCGACCCCAGCAGCCGCTCTCCCTTTACCAAGACGCCTGACAACACATACTGTCACGAAACACACATGGCCACGATAAAGGCTTGACAAACACTACGAGACGCGGCTGTCTACGAGAAGGAGAATAGGACTTTTTTTTTTGTGGAAATGGATTTTTATTGTGGTCATAAATGGATTCTTGTCTCGATCGCTAGTTGTCAACACCTAGGGTGAAGCGCCGGTCCTGCTTCGTCAAAGAGGACGGTTTTGCTCTTTTTCCATAGTCCACCCAAGGTTCTCAAATACTAGACCATTTTTGCCCACTTGGACATAAAAGTCCCTTTCCACTTGACACAAGGTCGGTTGCACGTGAAATCATTGCATGGTTAAAAAAAAAAAACTCTAGAAAAGAGAGAGTAGGGAATGCGAAGTTACATGAGCAGTAGACTACCTACTGCTGTCTGTGGCTTCGGCCCTGATCAGGCCCCCCTACTTCTTCGGGGGCGGGGCCGGCAGAGGAGGAGGGGGAGGCGGGGGGAAGTCGTAGCCGTCCTTGCGACCCATGGTGGCTGCTGTGAGGAAAGTTGCGTGGTTGTTGGGTGTTGGGTATTGAGAGTTGTCTATGGTGTAATTGCTGCTTTTTGTTGCCTTGGGAGAGACTGCTTGATAAAAACGAAAAGAGAAAAAAAGAATCAAGTTACCCTGAAGAGGAAAAAAAAGACGGCATTTTATACTTTTTCATTTTGCCACCGACGGTTGGTTTCCACGAGGTGCAAAGTGAGGTCAGAACGCGGATGGTGATGCTAGGAGTCGAGTGTTGTCAGAAAATCAACAAAGTCACTCCTCTATCGCCACACCGCACCGTAACCGGCCTCGAGTAATTTCATGACTCTATTAAACATTGATGTAATTACATTAGAATCAAAGTCTAGAAAATGATAGCTGAAAGCAACAATTCTTTGTAAACCAGACCACAAAAGACATGATTGAAACTGAAATCAAGCTTCTTGCCAAAACTCCTCGTTTTGTAAAACAAAGAAAAAGAACCCAAAATAAACCAAATCAAAAGAAAACGCATACATCGCCCAAAAAAACTCTCTATGACTTGATCAGCTTCTCCTCCTTGTGCAGCTCAATGCCCGCCGGCGCGCCCACCAGCGCCTTGCACTGCGCGTAAATCACAAACTGGCCCGACACCAGGCCGCACGTCATCAGCACACGCGGGCCCAGGCCCGTCAGCAGCAGCCGCTTGGGACCAAACTCGGACGCCAGCGTAAACATGCGGCTCAGCACGCCCTGTTTCGGGTCGCCGGCGCCTTTGTTCATGGCCGACAGCAGCGTGTCCGCCGGGTGCGACAGCACGGCTGCGGCCACACCGGCCACGATGCCCGACGTCAGCTCCACGCCTGTTTGTTGCAGGTGCGTCAGCTTGGCTTTCCGCTCGGGGCCCATGGCGCGGAAGATGACCTCGTTGGCTGCCTCGTGGACGGAGAACTGGCCGACGGCGTACGGCACTTGCTTAAAGAGGAGTGGAATGAAGCCCGAGTAAAACCCGCGCAGCCCTTCCTCGCGCGCAATGCGCACAAACCCGGACGCCAATCCCGACGCAAAGCCGCGCTGGGACACGAGCCGGATGCGCGTGGCCTCGAGCGGGCACAGCGCAATGTCGGCGAAAAACTCGGCGCTGGCACTGGCGCCCAGGTACACGGCGGTGCGGTGCGGCGTGGCCTGCTCGATGCCGCCGAGCAGGTCAATGTACTTTTTCTTGAAGAACTCGTAGCCGGCGAACTTGGCGCCGCCCTGGACGAGGTAGCCGACGGCCGTGGGACCGAACCCCGTCAGCAGCGCGGCGCCGCCTTCGTTGGCGATGATGCGGCGGGCAGTCGAGACCATGTTGAGGCCCTTCATGGCGTCGTCGACCTGGATACGGGTCTTGACGACGTCAATGGGAGTGGCGGCGCCATGGGTAAGGGTGGCGGCGAGGGCGCCGGCGCCAAAGAACTTGGTATAGTCGGACGCGGTGAATTTGGGCGTCTCATTGGACGTTTGTGTGGCCATTATGAGGGTGGGGAGGAGGTAAGGTCCCTTCTAGGTGGTGAGAGAGGGAGAGGAGGTCGAAGGGATGAGACAATGTTCTTGTGTCCCGGTTGGTGGCGTCGAAGGAAGTGAGGAAGTGAAGTCGCGAGGTCGTGAAGTCGTACTTTGTTTGAGATTTGTTTATCTCGAAAACGTTCGTCTATACAAAGAAATAGCTCACTCAGGGCAAAGGAACCCCTCGAATTGCGTGCGTTCGATTGCCGCCAGGAACTGCCCGGCCCGGATCGAGCTGGGAGTTGACAGCTGTGTGCGGCAGGAATGTGCTAGTTACTCAGCTGTGCTGCAACCGGTGACGTAAGAGCCAACTATAGGGCAGGTGCAGTGTGCTGTAAAAACGTGCGCTAGAGGAAGATCAACAGGAAATGGGGCGCGCGATAAGCTCGACAAGGAAGGTGCGATGGCGACGGGAAAATAGTAAGTGAGGAAAGAGGAAAGAAGAGGGGAGATTTAAAAGTCCGATCGTGAAAAGATCAATCCAATTGAATGTCGATGAATGTCGAGAATGCTAAGCGAGAAAGAAAACGGCATCCAAAGAGCGAAACCCTCTCAAATAAATCATTGTCGACGCCCGGATCCGAGGCCGACAACGCCCTGTTTCTGGGCCATGCATCATCGATGGGGCCGGCGACTCCGCTGAACGGAAAAGCTGAAGCTTGTTTTTGTATCGCTCTTTCCTATTTTTCGTCTTTTCGTCTTGGGCGTTCCTGCCTCCGGCGCCAGTTTGGCCAGTTTTCGCCGTTCGTCATTCGCAGTTTCCCTTCAAGCTTTCGTCCCCCAGCGTGCCGAGTCGACGCGAAGCGCCGAACTAAGGAATGGTCTGCCCTGTTCGAAACGGATTCGACGGGCTCATACGGGAGCTGCAGCGACGGTGCCCATCGCTCGGGAGCGCCGGCAGGAAGCGCCAACTGGAACACCAAAAATGGTGGGGCTAGGAGCGCTGTCGGCAGGACTGTGACCCGAGGCGCGAATGCAGCGAGCAAAACTCCCAGGAGCAAGGAAAGAGAGGGGCCTATGGCGTCAGATAAGGCAGGAGCTCTATTTTAGTGGGGACATGCCGAGGAGCTTTGCACACGATCCAAAGGCAGGTGTCGACGGCAAACATAAGACAGCGCTTTGCACACAGACTGTCGACGTAGAAACGGTTAAAGATGCTCTTCCCATATTCTGCTTCACTTCATCTCCAGGGTCTTGTTAATTTCACTGTCGCCGCTGCGCTGTTGTCGATGGCTCATCCAACCGGCCGCAGCGTGATGACGATCACGTGACCGTCTCTTACACGGATGCGACCGATGTCCCTTTCCTTGTTGGTTATCTTTTGATTCATATTCCATATTGACATTGCCAGGCCCATTACCACGATGGGTTGAAAATGGAACAAAGACGCATTTACGGGTCTGGAACATGGGATTGCTCACAGAGGCCCCGGCCAGCTCGTCGGACCCTGCCGAATCGCCAAGACAATCGCGTTTCCCGAATCGGGTAATTATGATAAGACTAAGAGCCGTGTAGATAGGTTACTTGGCTGCCACGACGACTACACAGCACTGTGGGAAGGCCGACGGCCCCCCGAACGGTATCTCTACTCTGGTTGACTTCGAAGATGTTTTTTTACTTCAAGTGAATTCATTTTTGCTTGCTAGTGCAAACTGTTCTTGGAAGGCAAAACCCAGCTCACCAAGCACATCATCTCACCTTCCCTGAAATCAACCACAGCTGCCACAATGTCCTCGACGACGACGACCACCCCAGATGGCCTTGACAAGGCAACCTTCCAGTCGCTGGTGGCCTCGTTTGGCTTCCAGATGACACCCCAGGACGAGGCCGACTACTATGCGCTCGTCAAGGCCATGGAGGACGAGGTCCACGAGGTCGAGGCCATGCCGGCCTACGTCGATCCGCGGCTCGCGCCCAACGTGGCCACCCCCGTCGCCGAGCGCACGTACACGGTGCCCGACAATGCGGACAACCCGCTCAATGCGTGGAGCCACCGGTTCACCCTCAAAGACGATGCCGCCGTAGCATCGGGCATTCTGGCCGGCCGCACCGTGGCGCTCAAAGACACAATCGCCGTGGCAGGCATCCCGCTGACGCTGGGCACGCACCCGTACCAACTCACAAACTCGCCCGACGCGCCCTTCCCCATTCCGTCGGTGGACGCACCCGTCGTCACGCGGCTCGTGGCGAGCGGCGGCGTGATTGTCGGCACGGGGACGTGCGAGAACTTTTGCATGTCGGGCCTGTCGGACACGAGCGCCTCGGGGCCCGTGCACAACCCGTGGCTCAAGGGGTATGCATCCGGCGGCAGCAGCAGCGGCAGCGGCGTGCTGACAGCGGTTCCAGCGGTCCACGCATGGCGTAAACAGAGGGGTCTGTCTCCCGAAGACCTCGGTGCCGGCGTCGACTTGGCCATTGGCTGCGACCAGGGCGGCAGCATCCGGCTGCCGGCGGCGTACAGCGGCACGTACGGCCTGAAACCAACGCACGGGCTGGTGCCGTACACGGGGATTGCGTCGCTGCACCCCATCTGTGACCACGCGGGGCCGATGGCGTCGTCAGTCGCCGACGTGGCGCTGCTTCTGTCGGCGATTGCCGGGTATGACGGCATGGACCCGCGGGCGACGCCCGAGACGCCTCTCCGAAAAAAGGTGCCGGCCTACCACGAGCTGCTGCAGGCGGCCATTTCTGAAAGGCAAACGCAGGGCGCGTGGACACCCACGACGGCAGGCAAGGGCCTGCGTGTCGGCCTCCTAAAAGAAGCCCTCGCTCTGCCGAAGCTGGATCCCAACGTGGCGGCTGTCGTGCGTGCTGCCGGCGCCAAGTTTGAGAGCCTGGGGGCCACCGTGGTGGACGTTTCGGTGCCGCTGCACAGCAAGGGTGGTTCGATCTGGACGGCGGCGATGCGCGGCGTCATGTCCGATGTATTCCTGGCAAGCAAAGGACCCGACCTGGTGGCGTACACCACGACTGAAGTGACACCCCCCAAGATGACACAAGAATGGTACGAAACCATGACGGCCGCTAGTCCTATGGTGGTGACGGCTGCGCTGGGCTCGGCGTACCTGGGCGACACCGCGCGGTTCCCGCACAGCTACCGCAGCAAAGCGGTGTCGCACGTTGCACAGTTGCGGGCAGCGTACGACGCGGTTTTAAACAACGACGTGGACATTCTTCTGCTGCCGGTGACACCGTCGGTGGCGCCGCCTCACTCGATCAAGGCGGCTGGCGAGGTGAGCGGGAAGAGCGTATTGGAGCTGTACGGGATGAACCTAGGCGTCTCGGATAACACGGCACCATTCAACATCACGGGCCATCCGGCGCTGGCCATGCCGGGCGGCTGGGCACCAGTTGCAGGTATCGATGGAGCAGAATCGGGGGGGAAGCTGCCAGTCGGCATCCAGATTGTTGGCAAACACCACGATGAGGTGGGTGTCCTGCTGGCGGCGTCAATCTGGGAAGTGGCGGGCCTCGGGCTGGACGAGGAGTGAGGCATAGGAAAGATGTGATAGTTCATTGTATATACGTCAATGGGGGAAAGGTTCGTGTTGTATTACCTCACAACATAATAAACTTTCGTAGAATTTGAACATGCTCCATTTTTGAATTGATCCCCGGGCCGCGTCTGCCACTCTTCCTTGGCGACCTTTTCGCGACGTGCTCTTCACGGTGTCGGTATACCTGGTATTCTGACAACACAGGAGCCCATTTCCCTCGCGACAGTATCAGAGGCCGTATTTCCAGGCCATGCCACAAAGCAAGTGTGATTGCCCATCGCACCATCTGTGCAGCAACATGCCCGAGCTTGTCCCTGCTCTTGCTTAGGGCTCAGCCACTCCTGACCATCCCTCACTACCACCTTGTCCGTGTTCCCGGGTGTGTGCTTTGGGCTGAGTAGCCTCGTAGTCTCCCAGGACCGTGTTCTTTCTATGACGGCGAGGACGTCGTGAAAAACGGTGTCGCTCAGCCTCGGTACATCATGCGTAGCCATGACAACTGAAAGACCGTCTTAGACAAAAAGACTCTTGAGAGAGGAAAACGAGAGGGCAACTTACTGTATAAGAATACACGTCGGCGCCGGCATGTGTAGGTTCTTGACGGGGTATCATCTTGACCCAAGCGGTTGTTGTTGAAGCCGCTCTTGCACGAATCGCTGTGGTGCATCATCGACCACACGGCACACTTGGTGCCATCAGCGAGCAGGACCGGGGGCAGGACTTTGGCGGCAGAGACAGGAGTTGCCACATCTCCAAGTCTTTGGTCATTTCATCTTCGAAAGTGATCTTTCTGTTCCTATCATTTTGAAAGAGAATCTGTATGTCAGTGAAAACACGGATGGGTTAGTATTCACATCAGTAGAGGAAGCAATTGCGACGATGAAGACGAGAGCGAAGAAGACGAGAGCGAGAAAAGACAAAAGCCCCCCAAAAAAAAACGAAATCAAACAACGAAAGCAGAAGATAAAAGCAGAAGAGTTAGTAGAAAGAGTCAGGCGAGAGGAGTCTGAATTGGAGTGGGAGAGTTAGTATCAAAAAACAGGTTGAAAGGGGGATGATTGTTGTGATGGAAGAAAGGCGGGCTGCATTTGTCGATCGTGGGGTGGGAATCTGGGGTTTTGTGGGGGAATTGGGATTTTAGCCGGACATCTTTCTCTTTTTTTTTTGTGCGAGCTGGTTTTCATATTTTGTGCTCTGGACCACGTTGTGCGAGGGCAAGGGCAAGAGCAGAAGAGCTTCGTGACAGTTGAAGGAAGGTACGCTCGTGCGCGTGTTCCTCACAAGCGCTCCTTCCCTTTCTGTATTTTCATGTTTTGAAGTGCCCCTTTTCCGCGTTCGCTCCTGCCGCTTCCAAAGAAACACACGCGGCAGGCATTCCAGGACCCAGGACAGAAGAACAGTTGGGCAAGCGGCTCAACTGGCAAAATGCAAAGAAGATGAGCCGGCAATGCTTCCGACGCGGCCGCGTTTCCAATGGACTGTTCTGGGCGGGATGAGCTACAATGCTGTTCTTTTTCAATTTGCTTCTTGTTCGTCCTCTTCTTCATCTCAACATGACGCCAAGAGAATGCCCCCATGATGCTCCTCTCGGCGAGAACCTTTCGACGCCGGTCGCGGCTGGCCGTGCTTGTGCTTCTTGGCCTCGTCGTCTTTGTCGTGCACCGCAATCGGGCATCGCTCCAAACGGTGCATGTCCACCTACCCGAGCACATGACGGCCGGCCCGACGTGGTGGACTCGCCAAGGCCGCGGATCCAACGGCCTCCTCGCCGACGCGTCCAACGCAACATTGGGTGTATGCCCCCACAGCTTCCAGATGAGTTGTTTATCGTGCTGACGTGGTTAGTTCCAGGAAATCTTTGTCGTCAACCTGCCGGCACGGACGGACCGCAGTGACGCCATGGCGCTGGCCGCCAGCCTGACCGACCTGACATTGACCTTTAGCCCCGGCGTCGACAGCCAAACTGTCCAGGACCGCGTGCTGCCGGCCGACAGCGCGGGCCAGCCGATCCCGGCGGGCAACAAAGGCTCCTGGCGGGCGCACATGAACGTGCTGCGGCGCATTATTGAGCAGAACCTGACGACGGCGCTCGTGATGGAAGACGACATTGACTGGGATGTGCGGCTCAAGGCGCAGATGGCGTCGTTTGCGCTGGCTGCGCAGGCGTATGGTCAGCCGTTGCGGGGGTCGGACAAGTCGCTGGCGCAGCTGCATACGCCGCCGTTCGACAAGGGTCCGCGTGGGCTTCCCAATGCCGGCGGTGCCAACCTCATGCGGAAGGGTCAGCAGTCATCGGGCCCGGCACAGGAGCACGCCCATACACAGCACCGCACGGTAGCCACTGCCGACGCGGAAGGCTACAAACAAAAGAAGCACGACGTCCCATTGACCACGGCACCCGCGTACGAGATGCCGACGACGACCCCGTACGGCGACGACTGGGACGTGCTGTGGCTGGGCCACTGCGGCACCGAGTTCCCGGCATCGCCGCCGTCGCTGGCCAAGCGACCCGACACAAATGGAGGTGGGCAAGGAAGCGGTCCCTCGTCCGCACCGGCGCAGTTGTCCCTCCTTCGCGTGACCATGGCCGACGACGCCACGGTGCCCCAGCCGGCCGACCTCCGCCCGCACCCGTTTGCGCTACCCGACCGGCTCGGTGAGCTGTACCCGCCGCAGACGCGCGTCGTGCACGCGACCAGCGGCACGCTCTGCACGCAGGCGTATGCGGTCAGCCAGCGTGGGGCGCGAAAGCTTCTGTACCAGTTTGGGCTGGCGTCGTTTACGACGGGGTTCGACCTGATGCTGCGGGACTGGTGCGACGGGATGTACAGGCAGGGGCCCGGCACGACGCCGAGGAGGAGAAGAGCCCCGCGTGGGCAGGCCAAAAAGGAGGAAGAGGGACTTGGGGAAGAGCCCCTCCCGCAGTGCTTGACGGTACAGCCGCCGCTGTTCAGCCACTACCTGACGGCCAAAGAGGCCAGCTCAGACATTGGCGCACAGGGCGGCGGGTTCCTGCACAAGACGGGGTCGCAGTATGTGCGCCTGAGCGTGCAGCAGAACCTGCGGCGGCTGGCGAACGGGGTCGGCCTGGCGGGCCTGAAAGACCAGTGGCCAGGTGACGCAAAAGAGCACAAAGACAACACAGAGAGTGCATAGTAGGTTGAGGGCGTCTGAAATTTCTAGGATATCTTTTATAAATGCATTGGGTATACACATACATATCATACATTGTTTGCACGGGTTATTGCTGATCCGCTTGCAACCACAGATCGTTGTCCAGCTCCTGGTCGTACCCGTGGTCGACGTCCCAGCCGGTGGCGTACTGCGCCAGGTTGAGCCGCCGCCGCGCAATGGTGCGCTGTGCGGCGAGTGGGCACGTAGGCAGGTGCAGCGGCGTCAAGATGGTGGCACTCGGACCGCCGCCGCCCGAAGTCCCGCCAAAAACAGAGCCCGGCCCCGGTCTTGTCGGCGCCTTCCAGATCACCTTGCAGGCCCAACAGAACTCGGTCGCACACCGCCGGCACGTCATGTGGCCACAGCCCGCGTCCCGTTGGATGGGCACACGGCAGCCCAGGCGCGGGCACCGCTTGGCCGTGCTTGCAATCATCACCTGGGTGCCGTGGGTGTTTTCGCGCGCCTGGGTGGCCAGGTGCTGGGCGGCGCGCTGGGCCAGCTGGCGCTGTCGGACCATCTCTTCCGAGACGCCGCGGCTGCGCTCGTGCTCGTCACGCAAGCGGCGCAGGGCGCGTTCGTTGTCGAGACGGCGGAGGTGGTTACAGATGTCCCCCTCCTCTTGGTCTTGACAGACGAAGCAGTGGCGTGCGGTGCACGCGGTGCAGGTCCACTCCGGCTGCGCATCCCCCGTCGCATGGATCTGGCCGTGGCCGCAACGGCACCACCGAAAGTTGGGGTTGCGGGCCATGGCGGCAAAGGCCAGCTTCTTGTCGTACAGCCGCAGACAGTCGGCCGACACAAGGTCGCGGACGGCCTCGCGCGCGAGCGGCTGCCGGCACGCGGGCTCGGGGCACACTAGGTCATTAAGGCGGTCGCCCTGGATGGCGGCTTCGCAGAGTTGGGTCAGACAGGGCTTGCAGGCGTTGCAGTCGTGGTCGCAGACCGGTGTGAGGTCAGTCTGGCCACCAGTGTCGGTGACCACGTCGGCATGGATGGCGCACTCGTACGCACTCTCCTTCTGCACCAGTGCACGGAACGCCGCATACAGACCCGGGTGGTCCCACAGGGCGTCCTCGACGTCGCGCAGGTGCACGCGCAGCACTCGGCGGCAACCTTCGTGGCGGCACCGGTGCTCGCCGCGGACGACCTGCAAAACATAATCCTTGTCGCAGCGATTGCAGAGGCCACTCGGAGACTTGCTGGCGTTGACTTCCGGCCGGTGTGATGCGCGGCAGGTGGTCATGCGCCAAAAGGTGGAGCGAAAGACGCGCTCGGTGCCGTCGCTGCCCGCACCGTCCTCGCAGTCCTGGCCGCAGGCCACACAGGAGACGACTTTCTCACGCGCCGGGCGCATGAACTGCAGGCCGACCTCGCTGCAGAGGATCCAGTCGTGCAGAGACGGCGGGATGGCCGGGCGGGCCGCGAGGGGGGTTGCGGAAGAGAAGTCGGGTATGGTAAAGGGCGGTATTGGCGTGAAAAGGTCGCCAGTATCGTCTGTGTTGGCCGTATTTTCGTCCACGTCTGGTTGTTGTTCATCTTTCCCAGTCCCCTCTTCTATTTCTCCTTTTTGTGTCGCCTCCGGCTCTGGGCTCTCGACAGATTCCCCACTGGATGTCGACGGCACAAGACTGGCCAGCGACTCTCGACTGGACGGCGGTGCAGACGAGTCGGGTGAGGGGACCTCGGCGGCAGCGGTGTCCACCAGGATCGTCTCGTCCGAGAGGTCGATGAGCGTGAAGTCGGCCGTCAGGTCGAACGTGACGTCGACGACGTCTGGTATTGACGGGGCCGTCTTTGCCTCTGTCTGTGTGGATGTCGATGGTTCGGGAGTGCACTCATTGTCTGGTGTTTCCGGAAGGTCAATGAGTGGTTGTTGCTGCGGTTGACGCTCTTGTGGTGATGCCGGCGTGGACGTGGGCACCGGCACATTTACTGCTGCTGCCGGCCGCGACGTGGCCACCCAGCCTTGTCGCAGCAGGGCTGCAATGGCAGCCTCGCGGTTGTTCATTTGTGTGGTCGGGGAGAAGGGAAACGGTTGGGAAAATGAAATGGTAAAAACGAGATGTTAGCCTGTTGTCGACAGGATGAAAGATCGGAAGACGTTCCGATGAGGGAGTCAAACAGAAGAAAACGAAAGGATATGACGGAAAGTGAAAATCAAGTCTCACACCGAAAAGTACACTTGCAACGAAGCTCATGAAAAGAAGAGCTCCTTTTCAGACAGCTCGAAACCAAAGAGGTGCTACGCAACTAGGCCTGCTTCCCCCCTCCTTTCTTTCCTTTCTCTCCTTTCTCTCCTCACCGTCATGAGGCAGATTCCTAGGCGTAGGCGCAGAGAGGCAGCGGCGGCGGCGAAACAAACAAGGCTGTACAGGCTGTACCAATATACAGGCGCTACTAACACGCTCTTTTCGGCCACTGTCGGATACGACGTAGGCCACTCGTTTTTCTTGGGCGACGCAACACGACAGGGAGCGGCAGCCTCCATTCATTGCCGGCGAATCAACACCGGCCCCACCCAACCCACACAGCCCATCTCGTCCCCACCTCCCGACTGTACATGTACATCGTATGCCCACTGCAACAAGAGGCAGCTTCTCCCGGGGGCTTGGCTAGACTGGCCGAGCTCTTTTGCATGTTGACCCTGTGTACGTCGTATGTATCTTGCATGTTCCTCCGGGTGTCTCCACAGTCCTTGGGTTTTGGGGTTTTTGGGTTTTTGGGTTTTTGGGTCGTTGAGCTCTTCTTAGCCTTGTCTAATGTTGCGCTGTTTTCCTTTTGGAAGCCCGGTTCCGGGGGAAGCAGGATAGACTGCAGAGCCGCACTTGTATTGGCTGCATGTTGACCGACGGCCCATCCTGGCGAGGTCAGGTACATAGGAGATGCAACCCGGGCAGCAGACCAGCAGCCGTTATATATAAGGCTGCCATATACTTTCGTGTCCTTTTCTTCGGTCTTTCTGTCTTTTTGTCCTTTTGTCTTTTTGTCTTCTCGAGACTGCATCCTGTTTACTTCACATCGGCCGTCTTCGCCATCCGTTCTCCTTGCAATCACTACCACCACCACCACCACCAACACACATCCTCACCGCTATGCTGTCCTCCGCCGCCCAAAAGGCCCTCGAGGCCTACAGCGGCGCCATCATCTTTGCCGAGGAGCTGACGGCCAACGAGGGCCAGTCGCACGCCATCGAGGGGCTTGACCCGGAGAAGAGCGTGCGCGACCTGCGGCACTGCATCGCGCGCGCCATCAACAACCTGCCCAGCTGGTCGACCATGCAGGTCATCTTTGCCGGGGAGGTGATGGAGGATAGTGAGTCCCCTCCACCCATCGTGATTCAAACTGTCTTTGTGACAAGGTGCTAACCTCCAGTGACCAAACGACTGTCCCATTACGGTGTCCACAATGTATGTCTCCCCCCCTGACTCCCACTTGACTTGACATCCCACTAACTCCCCAGGGCGACACTGTCTACTTTATCCGGTCCGTTACCGAGGCGCCGCCGCCGTACCATGCCGAGCCCGATGCGGTGCTGGCCACGGCCCCGTCCACAACAAGACAAGCGACAGCATCCTCCTCTCTCCCACCACCCGTGCCCATCCTCAAAACCCTCTTCTTCAAAGACCTCGACGGCAAGTCTCTCGTCCTCAATGACGTCTCCATCGATACGCAGTTGAGCGCCGTCTTTCGTCGTCTCGCCCAGGAAAAGGCCATGGACGTCGAGTGGCTGCGCTTCATCTGGTCCGGCAAACAGCTCAATGGCGACAAGACTGTGCGCGACTACGGCATCATGAACGAGAGCACCATTCACATTGTGGCCCGGTTGAGGGGGGGTCGACATGCGTGAGGACATATGATAGAGCGTGTTTTCTTGGAGTATTTGGGTCAGCTGACGTTTGGTTGCATTTTAATTTTACATTTTGATTTTGCATTTCTGATTTGCTTTCTTCTCTCCTGTCGATTCTCTCTGTCCTTGGCCATGAGCAGTAATACCACACTTGCTTTCCCCGAACAAACTCATATCTTCACCTCTCTCATTTTTGCACAAACCCCCGCGTGGCAGTGTACGTGTCCCCCTCTCGCTGCAACCACGCCTTGGCGAGCTTGGTCGTCCCCGGCGTGGCAAGGCGAACTCGAGCTTGGTGGGTGGCGGTCGTTGTTCAGTGTGTAAGTTGCCCTTTTGGGACTAGCGCCCGTCCGCAGCAAAACCTTCTTTTATGGGGGGTGGATGGTCGCCTAGAATTTTGGTCCTCTTTTCCTGCTTAGGTCCCGCGAGGCTTACAACGTGTTCCCCGCTGCCCGCGTCGCCTCAAGGCCAATCAACCACGAGGCTTTTCACCGGCCGTGGCCAGATCCTGGGCAGTGCTTCGAGTGGTCCTCGTACAAGAGAGGAGAACAAAGAGGGCAACGATACCACAGGCAGCCTGGTGAACAAGAGAAATCAAAAGGAGGCCGACCACGGAGCCTTGTTCATTGAAAAGGCAATAAACAGAGGATGGGTACACCGTCCTCACCTTCCTATCTACTGTTTAACGGTACCTCTTCTCACAGGAGACCAACGTCCTCAGAAAGGCAACATCGAATATCTTTACGCCACACGTCACCCCCGAGACAACATCCACAATGCCTCCCAACGTGATAAGCATGTTCAACAAGGCTAGCACCAGCAGCCTCCAGAACAGCGGCGGCTCCGGCTCGGCCACGCCCAGCGGATCCGGTGCAGGTGGGAACCCCTTCGCCGCCCCGACCGTCGACCACCTCACCACCCGCGTCCACATCCTCGAGACCCGCGTCCGCGAGCTGAGCCGCCAGCACGACGACCAGGTCCGCGAAAACGACCGTCTGTCCGACGAGATTCGCCGGCTCGAGCAGGCCAAGGCCGACCACCAGATCCGGCATGCCATGCGGGTGTCCGATCTGGAGCACCGGCTGATGGTCATGAAACAACAGCTGTGGGTGGCCACAAATCCGGAGGTGGCAACGGCCGAAAGGCCGTCGTCGTCGACCCCATCCTTGTCGCACAGGCCGTCCGTCTCTCTCTCCACCACCACCCTCCCCATCACCTCACTCCTCCCTGGCGGTCGGGGTGGCCTGTCGCCACAATCCCGCGCCTCGCTCGACGCCGAACGCACCCGCTGCACCGAGCTCGAGAGCCAGGTCGCCAGCCTGCGCACCCAGCTCAACGACGAGCGCCGCCGCACGTCCACGCGCGACAAGGAGCACCGCGCCGAGAAGGCGCAACTGACCGACCGGGTGGCCGCGAAAGACGCCACCATCAACGCGCGCGACGCAGATCTGCGCCGCGTCGCCGCGCTGCTGGCCGACCAGAGCAATGTATCCGTCCAACGCACGTCGCGCCTCGAGCGCCAGGTCGCCGAAGAGGCTGTGCGCCGCCAGCAGGAGGCCGACGCCCACGCCACCCAGCTGGCCGCCCACGTCCGGGCCGTCGAAGAGCTGCGCCTCCAGAACAACACGCAGAGCACGCAGCGCGCGGCCGCAGAACGAAACGTGCAGCGTCTGCAGGACGAGGTGGCGCGGCGCGGCGCGCAGCTCGAGTACTACCAGCAGCGCTTACTGCGGACCGCCGAGTTCCGCCTAGTCAAGACGCCGTTCGAGGCGGCTGAAGTGGTTCCGGTGTTGGCAGGTCCAGCCGAAGTCGTGTCGGCAGAACCAGAACCTGCCCCGACAGCACCAACAACACCAGCACCAATACCAATGGCACCTGTCGAGGTAGCAGCTTGATCGAGTTGCGTCCTGAGTTTTGTCTTGTTCGCGTTCATTTTGTGTACTCCATTCCCGGCATTCGATGCGTCATAGATCGATGTATCCCATATTCGCATTTGTTATTCTTCATCTCTCTTCATAGCACTAGATATTGCCCGTGCCTTGCTTTTTGTCCTTCTTCCGTCGAGCCGAGATTTTTGCCAATAGTCAAGGCTGACTTCCGTCCCATCTTTTGTTCGCCTTCTTCAAGTGTCAATTGAAAAGTCTGCACTTTCCGGGCCACAAAAGGCACCGCCACGGCCTGCAAATTAATAGCGTCGTCGGCATAAGATGCGGCGACGAGCAGAGCGGCAATCAGGAGCATGCGAAAGAAGAGCATTACAGCGCTCCTATTTCGAGCCGCTTCACTCGTACAATACGGAGTACTGGACTGGTATTCAACACGTTGACCGTCGGCGAGGCAACTGGAACACAATGACCAAGAGACACAATGCAAACGGCAATTCGGGCGGAGCCTTGTCTTTTGTTTCGTTGTGTCATGTGTCGTGCAGAAAAAGGGTGGGCATTGTGTTTGAAACACAACTGTTGTGACAACACTCTGAGCCGATAACAGATGAATCCCAGACAGAGTCTGCGGAACCTTCGGCCAGACCACGCCAGGCCAGACCAGGATTCGGCCTCTCCAACGCGACAGTGCATATGCAATGCGCTCGCAATGCATAGTGCAGAGTGCGCGAGCGGCGACGTGGGTGCCATGCAGTTATGCTCACGCCTGTCGGTACCCGTGGAATACGTACCTTGTGGGGGCATTCACGTTCGCATCATACTTTTCGAGTAAAACAAAATTCAAATACTGTATCGGATCTCTGCCCGTCGGGTTGAGGCAGTGCGGTGATCGAGCGAGCATCATTTTCACAATCGTCGATCGTGTAGTTGAAGATCAAGAGAAGGCGTGGGGGATAGAGGTCATCGAATGCAAAAAAAGGCAGGAAGGAAAAGACTGCGACTCCCTTGCACCTCTCTTGCATGTGTAGCACACTCATCTCTGCTGTTTCTGCGTGTTCCGGCGTTTTGACTCGCTTTTTCCTGTGTCTTTTCTAGAACACCGTTTAAACAGAAACGGTACGCCTCGAAGACGCAGGCCGTTTCTCTTCTTTGCCCTCCACAAAAACTGTGTGTGATGTCGAACTCGACACTGACCTTGGCTCGTGCACGCGTGCAAGCGTACAGACGTGCATTAGAGACACTCCGCCGCTGATGATCGACCGCTCGGTGCACTGGCACTGGCACATCCATCGTATCTCATAAAGGGCCTTCTTTCGTCCTCGAGACCTATTCGACAATGTCCTCCTCAACAAGACGAGTCGACGACAGAAGACAGCCAACAACCTCAGCCCACCCCCGTCTTACTTGTCTCAATACCTGGAGCCGCTCGATCGGCCAGCCGCCTTCGAGCAGGCCAAAAGAAGCGGCAAAGTACAGAGTATGCACTTGGAGACTGGGGGAAGGGCCGGCATCAGGTTTTGGAGAGACGATGGCTGTTTGGCTGTTTGACTGTCTTACCAGCCAAAACAGGTAGATTGGAAAAATCGAGAAAGAGAGACACCACGTTTGCTTGGCTTCGCCTTTCGTTGGAAACACGCGCTTGTGTGCTTCCTTGTTCCTTCTTCATCCTTTTTCTTTCTTTCGGCCTCGCTCTTCCTTCCTTACCTTGCGTGCTGCCCTCGTTGCAGGAGGGTGAGCTGCATGAAACGACTTGTGTTTTGGGAGGCCGGGGCCTGGGTTCAGTGAGCCGCCTTGCAAAAGGAGGGATGGATGGGGTCAATTCCCTTAACTGGGAGCGGCTCTCTGTCGTATTAGCGGCCAGAGCCAGCCGCTCGGGATAAGGATATTCTGCCACTGAGTTGAATGGTTAACGAAATTAATTAAAGAATAAATTATGAAAGGAAGGAAGAAACAGAAACAAAAACAAACCTAGCATCGCGACTTTGTCAGCCGGCGTCCGCCTGTCCTGTCAGTGGATGCTCACCCGTGCGCAGCTTATCTTACAAGCTAGTCATTTTTGGCAGGATCGGATTTTGGCGCCAGAAGGATTGGAAGACTTTGACGAATGTTCGAATGTTCGATGGGTTGCGTTTTTCGAATGTCACTGTCAAGTGGCCAAAAGTGCCAAAAAGTGCCAAAAGAAGGCGTAAAGGCGTTGCAATGATCACGGAACGCTTGGCGCCGCCGTTGTCGACGTGCCTTCCGTCTTGTGCCCCAAATGGAAAATGTTTCCGTTCAGCCCATCGCCCAGCCCATCGCGCCTTCTCCAAACAAGGGCCAGGGAGCCACGCGAAGGGGAAAGAGCCCCTCTTTCCCCTGAATAAACGTTGGCCGTGCCTGCCGCTATTTGTGAAAGTGTAATTGCCTTCTTTGTTGAAAATGGCACTAAAGTCCGCCGCCAGCGGGCATATTTGTTTGCCCCTTCTTGCAAGCTGTTAGCGTCTTGGGCGTAAAAGACCACAGCGTGGCTGACACCGCGATCGTGGGGAATCGTGTTCGTTCACCATCGTGTAATCGGAAAGGCTGGGACAGGGGTTAGAGGACGCCAAAACGCCGTTCTTTCCCACCTTGCAGAAGTTCGTGTTCACGGCTCGTATTTGGTTGTTGTTGTTTTCTGCTGCAAGGGAGGAAGGAGTACAGGGCTGTTTCTGCTGGGCGAGACAAAGTCTCGAAGAAGGGAAGGCACGTTTCTTGATAGTGACAGCGGAGGCAGGCGCAACAGGGGCGGCGTAGAAAGGGCGGAAGGCGAGGAAGGCGCGGACTGCAAGACTGAAATGTAAGATAGTTTGCCAAAAGGAGAATCTCAAAAATCCCAGAATTCTAGAAAACAAATCGATGTGCTAAATTTGGCATCCATCACGCTGTGCCCGCCTGTTTGCCTCGATGCGACTCGTGGCAGACGACGAACATCTTTCATGCTTTCAGGCCTTCCTCGACACGTTGCTTGATGCAGCATTAACTCTGCTGGCAGCCAAACAGGGCCTCCCCAGTGGACGCACTGCACTGCATCTGCATTTTGCATGCACGAATTGTCGACATTTGTCGCACCGCATACGAGTACATGGCCTGCCCAGACCAGGCCATCAAGAGATTGCGCACAGGGGACCACCGGAACAGCAAAACCACTTCATGACTAGGCTAGCCCGCCGACCAAGTGCGCACCAAGACAAGCCGGTGCACGACGCAGAGCCCGTCGTCTGCGAGTGTTCGGTCTCAGAGGAAAGAGAACAGAGGAAGGGGAGAGTGCACGAAAGAATGAATGACGACCAAAAGAAGTAATGGAAGGGCGCCGACCACAGCTGAAAAGGAGCTGGACGGATCAAAGGGGTACGAGTACGAGTACCGCACCGATTCGCAAGCTACGCAAGGGACGCAAAATACGTGTCTGCACAGCATCGTGCAGACAGCTCGTGAGATCCGCGTCACATCCATACAGCACGCGGTCTTCCATTTCCCAATTGTCCAGTCGAAATGCCCGGCGGGCGTCGCACAACCTCATTGGCCCAGCCTTGACCGATGCGAACTCCAAAGACTCACTTCAAGGTTCAGCAGCGCCATACGAGAACCCACGATAGAGCTCCATCGAAAATCAAAAGCTCCATCGAAAAGGCCCCATCCGATCAGTTGGCTCCACACGGGAGGCTGGCCAGGCGGTGACGAAAAGAGGAGGTGAGGGAGACGAGGAGACGACGCAAAAAAGAGCAGAAAACCAGAAAAAGAAAGCAGAGAAGAAAAAATCGACGCACCAGAAAAAAAGAACGAAGCGGGCCCCAAGCGACAGCCGAAAATAGGGAGACACGAAAGGGGAACGGAGTACGTAGTACGGAGTACGGCCGCCCTAACTTTTGCAAGTGACAGAAAAGGGGAGGTGAGGGGATGCCAAAGACGAGAACGACGAAAACCCGGAAAGGAAAAAAGAAGGGAAAAAGAAGAAGGGAAGGAGAGAAGACGACAGAACGCTAACCTCTCTCTGGGCAGACCACTGGCGGTGTCGTGCAGCCTGCGCGCGCAATGGTGTGGACTCTTCTCACGCTGTTTCTTCTCCTCACGTCGCTCCCACGCCGCCAATCTCCCTCAGAAGAAAGGGCCTCAGAAGAACCACGCGCCAGGAGGACCACCACCACCACCGCACACCCCTGACTCTGCTGCGACATCGACGAGAGACGACCGCCCTCTCCACTCTTTCCCCCCTCCCACCCTTTCCGACAAGGGGGCTCCTGGCCCTGCGCTTTTCTGTTCTTCTGCCCTTCTGCCCTTCTGCCTCTTCTGCTTGGCCGGCCCCAAAATTGAATTGGCCAAAAAAGGGAATAGACAGGGGGAAAAGGGGACCTCCAGGAAGACCCAGAAAGACCCAAGAAGGCCCAGCAAGACCCCCCGTCGTCTGTCCGTCGGCCAGCAAGCGTCCACCGTCCACCGTTTCCTCGACCGTTAAGACTCTCGACAATCGACAGAAAGAAAGTGAAGCAAACCCGAGCGTTGAGTCGGTCTCTGCGTCTCTCTGTCTGCTATTTGTCGTGGTTGTCACACCTTTCCGGCTGATTGAAAGCCTGCCACGCGCAGTGTTCCCCTTTTTCCTGCCTTTCGCTCGAAAAGGCCCAAAAAGCCCCCAACAGGCGACTAGTCGATCCGCTTCGGCTGCCGTGTTGCGTTCTCCTGAATTTCGATTTTCTCGAATTCCCAAGTCCGACCCCTCGAATCTCGACAGGCTTCCTTCTGCCGGCGACATACGACGTTCTTGGGTATTGCACGGCCAGGGCGTGTCTCTACAGCCGACCAGCACAGCGCAGGAATCCCTCCCCTCGTCCTCCTCCCCGTCCTCTCCTCACTAGCATGTCGGCCACAGGGGCGCTCCGCGAGAATCCCTGACCGCCTGCCAGTGCCCAGCCACGATAACGTCCGCTTCGACCACGACGGCCACGACGACAACGGCCACGGCTACGACGCCTGCCTCGAACTACCCAGGTCCCTCCATTCTCCCCGCGAGGCAGCTGGAGCAATGCCCGCACCGCACATCGCCTTCGATTCGTCTGCCGTCTCCAACCCATCCTCGACACCCTCGCACGCCGTCGCCCACTCGAGCCAATCCACCGCTACTGGGCCCCTGCCCCTTTTCCCGCCCGCGTCTGCGCCGATCACCGTTTCCAACGCCATACCCAACGCCATACTGGATTCCAACTCCCATTCGCACCCGTACGCACACGCCTACTACCACTCGTACTCCTACAACGCCCCGTCCGATCGTGCGTCCACGACAGCACCAGGAACAGCACCAGGCCAGGCCCACATCATCTCGGCCTTTGCCTCACCCGCCCCTGCCTCACCTCTCAACACCTTCACAGACGCCGACGCGCACCCCCTCTCCTTCCGCCAGCGCACCACGCCCTCGACGCCCTTTTCCGCCGCCTCTCTGCCTCGCACCTCGTCGCTTCTCCCGCCTGCGCGCGTCATCGCCAAAACCGTTCCCATCACCAACGGAAACGGCAACGGCAACGGCAACGGCAACGGCAACACCAGTCGCACAGCTGCATCCACCTCGTCCACCGCCGCCGCGCCCTACGGCGCTCTCGATGCCCCTGCCACGATAACGCCCTCGTCGTCGAAACACCGCCCGTCGCGCTCCAACAGTGTCGGCGGCGTCGCCCCTGCTGACCCAACACGCCTTCCCAATCGCTGGTCCGCCTCCACCGTCGCCTCCAGTCGCGCCTCCATCGCCGGCAGCCACCAGCTGTACCACCGTCACCAGCGGTCCGCCAGCTTCAGTCGCCGCCTGAGCGTCGACTCTCTAGGTTCGCCGCTTCGGCTTCGCTTCTCCGACTTTGAGCCCACCACCTCGCCGACCGTCTCGCCGCAACAGCCGACCCCGCGCAAGCTGCAAAAGAGCCGACCCGGTACATCGTCCAACGGCGCCTCTCCTCTCCGCGAACGCGGCTCCCCCCTCCGCGAACGCGGATCGCCCAGTGCCAACGCCCGCGGCGCACCGCGTGCTCCCCCCCGACAGCTGTCCCCCGTTCGCACCCTCGCCCCCTTTACCAGCCTCCCGCCCATCGTCGCCCTCCCCTCGCTCGAGCAGGAGGTCCAAGGCGGGACGGCGTCTTTTTCGGTCTCGCAGCGGCGTCCTCCCCACGTTCGCCAGCTCAGCTCCGAGGACAACCTGCAGGCCTTCTACCTGGGTGAAGCCCAAGCAGGCCGGCAGGACCATTACCAACAGCCCTCGACCATCTACACCGACCTCACCACCACCACCACCATGTACAGCCGCGACCACCCCGAGGCGGTCCCGTCCTCGCGCGGCTACACCCGCAGCCGCTCACAAGCCGCCAATGGCAGCACAGACTCCACCAAGAGCAACAAGGACCGGAGCAGCAAGCCGCCGTCGCAAAAGGCCATGCTCTCCCGAGCCCTGCAAAAGGCCAACACCGCCGTTCAGCTCGACAATGCCGGCAACATCGAAGGCGCACGAGAAGCCTACGCCGAGGCCTGCGGGCTGCTTCAGCAAGTCCTACTAAAAACACCTGGCGAAGAAGACAAGCGCAAGCTTGAAGCCATTGTACGTTTCAACCCGCCTGAAAACCTCACCTTTGACCTGGTATGCAGCACTAACCGTCCGCTCATTTACAGAAAGTAACCTACACAGCTCGGATAGAAGAGCTGGACCTCATTGCCTCTACCCAACGACAAGACACCCGGCCATTGCCGCGGCGACCTTCCAGTAGTAGTGGCCGTGGCCGGGGCAGCTCCGAGGCGTACTCGGACGAAGACGTCGATGTTGGCTTGGACACTGGCGTAGAGCCCGACGAAGACCTGGCCCAAATGTCCAGGATATACGACGACGAGATCGAGCCCCAGCGGCCAACCGAACCGCGCTCCGTCCCGGGCTATTCGATCCCCCAGTCTTCCTCGTCACCAAGACTCATCCAGTCCGGATTCTCCAATGCGGCCAACGAACAACAACCACAGCATGTCTCCTCGCTGCTCAGGGACCAGTACACCCTGCAGTCCACATTCTCACGCTCGCCCCGGACGGAGTTCATCCCGCCCCACAGCGCAAATGCCAACGCGATGGGCCCGGTGTCGTCTTTACAACCCCCGCCCAGTGTAAACCAGTACATGCCCCCACCCCTCTCCCCAAGGCGCATCGCGCCGCCATCACGGCCTTTTGAAGATGCGCCTACGTCCTACCGATACAATCCCAACGACGAAGAGATACTCACGTCCGCCCGCTACGGCTCGACGCTGCGCCCGGGCAGCGCCAACGCGAGCAACACAAACGACGCCGCGCCGGTCTCCCATGGCCACAACAGAACGGCGAGCCACGAGTCGGTATCGTGGCTGGACCCAATCAACGAATCCGGCAGCTCGGCCGCCTCGTCGGTTCACTCCCGCACGTCCTCGCTGGGCATCCGTCGGAAACACATCCGCGCCGCCAGCGGCGCAACCGAAGCCGAGTTCGACGCGGCCCTCGACGATGCCATCGAGGCAGCCTACGACGACGGCTACGAGCCCATGAACTCGGACCCCATCTACCCAACGTCGTCGCAAAACTACAAGGGCTACGGCAACGGCGATGCGCAGGTGTCCAACAGTCTGCGGAAAGTGGAGCTGGCCAAAGAGCGCGTGCGCGAGACGGAGCGCGAGGCCATTGCCTTTGAGCGCCAGCTGCGCCTGCGCGAACAGCTGATGCTGCAGCAGCAGGAAGAGGAAGACGAGCAGATGGAGCGCGGGATGCCACGAGACTTTCTCAACGATGACGTCGACTCGGACGACGAGGAGCGTATTTTGGAAGAAATGACGAGCGGTTTGGCCATTGAAGACTTTACGTTTGGCCTGAAACAGAAGGCCGCCAACAAGCTGCCGCCGCCGCGCGAGTCCGACTCGAGCGAGTTTACGTCACGCACCTGGCACAGCTCCATGGCCTCGAATCCGCCCACCGCCAATACCGTCCTCTCGACTGTTTCGGAAAGCACGGTTCTGCCCCCCGGCATGGTCGCCAAGAGCATGCCACCACCGACACAGGCACTACCGTCGCTTCCGCCCCAGATGCCCCCGCCGCAGATTCCTCCGCCGCCCGTGCGCCCGTCAACCGCGCAGACTAGTCCCGTGCGCGGCGGCAGCGCCCAGAGCGTGCGCAACCGCCGGCTGTCCGGCCAGAACATGAAGCAGCTCAAGATTGAGACGACAAAGCTGAGCCCGCCCGGTAGTCTTGGTGGCCCTGCGACCGCCAACAACGCGTCAACGTCCACGTCAAGTCTCTCTGCGTCCGCCGCCCTGCCCCAACAACCACGAACCGCAGGCTTCCTTGTGCAACAACGACAAGCACTGTCTGCAGGACCTGGAGGGCCCGCAGCAGCGCCTGCAGGTGGCCTTAGCCGTCCAGGGTCCAGCGCAGCAGGAGGTGGAGGCCGACCAGCCCCGGCTCCGTCACCCGGCGCAGGCGCTACCATGTTCTTTGGCGCAAGCCCGGTCGAAGCCATGCCACCCCCCAATTTCCCGCCACCGACACCGCCCATCCCCCAGGGCCTGCCGTTTGCCGACAACGACGGAGCAGGAGGCGCAGGAGGGCGCGCAGGCTCGCCATCCACGGGGCGACCAGGCCTACGCAAAAACTTTTCGTCGTCCAGCCTGCGCAGCATGCGCAGCCGCAACATGTCGCTGACCAACCTGGACGGTGGCGGCTCCGACATGTCGCCCGGTACTCCGCTGAGCAACCAGTTCACCAACACACGCCTACCCGACATGCCCACGCTGCCCACGCCCAGCGCGACCACCTTCAAAGACCGCATGATCATTGCCGCCAGCGGCGTGGGCGGCATGCATTTGTTGGAGAGCGACTTCCACTCGCCCAGCACCCCCGGCTCGCCCAATCCCATGTACTCGGACGCCCCCGTGCCGCTCGAGCCCTGCCCGACCGACACCATGCTGCGGCCCTTTTGGCTTATGCGCTGTCTCTACCAGACGCTCGTCCACCCGCGTGGCGGCTACCTCAGCAACAAGCTGTTTGTGCCCAGCGACGTCTGGAAGGTCAAGGGCGTGCGCCTCCGGAACGTCGACGAAAAGATTTCGAACTGCGACTTTTTGACGTCCGCCCTCATGAAGCTCGCCCAGGTCGACACCTGCGACGCCGATGCCGTCCTCGAAGAAATGCAGTCGCTCGAGAACGTGCTCGAACAAACCCAGACCACGCTCGCCCGCAAGCTTGGCAATGAGGTCGGCGTGCAGAGCGCCAACGCCTTGTTCAAAGAAGCCTCCACGGGCGTCGACAACGACGCCGGCGCGCCCGGTGGTGGTGGTCCCGTGCCACGCACGTCGAGCGTCTCGGGCCAGTCGTCGTCGCGGTCGTTTTCGTGGCGCCGCCTGCGGTCCAAGAACTCGTCGGCCGGGCTGAGCAGCAACTACAATGCCGCGGGCGGCCGCAAGGAGAGCGTGTCAGATGCGGGGGGTGCTGTCGGTGGTGGTGGCGGGACTAGCACCGGGGGCGCCGGCGCGGGTGCCGCCCCCCTATCCTCCCTCCCCATGACGGCCCAGCCCACGCGCCGGCCGGCCAAGCGCGACGTGTCGTCGGCCACGTTCGCGGGGCCCAATGCCGTGTACATGAACTCGCTCGCGCGCTTGTTTGACGCCGCACAGTCTATTGACCAAATCGCGCGCCAAGTCGAAGACCCGGGGCTGCGGCACGCCGACAAGACGCAAGTCGGGCTCGAGCTGTGCACGCGGCACGCGGCCGAGTTCTTTGCCTTTTACATTTGCCGCTTTGTGCTCTCGGACGTGTCGCTGCTGCTCGAGAAGTTCATCAAGCGCGGCAGCGAGTGGGTGCTAGCGTGATGTCGTCGCCCCTATACTTTTCTCTACTTTCCACATCTTCTTCCCTCCTCTGATTTACAACACTTATCGTTTCTCTTTTGCATCTTCAGCGTGTATATATGATGTATACCTTTTGTGTTCTATATATGTATGCTCTCTGTAGCAGCCTTCTATTTCCCTTCATTCCTTCCTCCACGCCCTGAACATATTGTCTATTTTTTTGGTCTCATTCTTTTTTTCTTGTTGACTACCTTTTTCCTGCGCCTTGTTGATGCTTCTTATTATGTTACTTGTAACGGCTGTATTAGACGTCGTAATGTCGCCATGCGCAAACTTGCTTCGCGTTTATACCATGTTTTCTTGAGAGCGAGTGCAAATATACATACTCTTTCTGTGAAAAGATGCGTCGTACATTCTTTTTGGATAATAAAACGTATGATGTCAATATTGGACATCAACAACCCCGAATGTACTGGACTGTCTAGCGCTGTTGTGCCTGACGTCCCCTGTGTTTTAGCGCGATGGGACGCCGTTCTAGAGCCCCGATAAGATAAGAGATTCTGGGGTGCAAATTCTCCCACCAAAAACCTCACGGCTTCCGATCCGGCAATTCAACATCTCCCCCACGCGCATCCTCGACATTCCTCTGCCCCCTTGCGCCAATTCCCCGCCGAGTGACTTCCCAGACGATTTCGTGTCAACGACCGACCGAACAGCGCGCGCGCACCCGCCACCCCACCCGTCTCGGAGACTCCATGCAACCATGTCTTCGGCTGCTGCGTCCTGGCGCCACGGTCCTCCGCGGCCGGCCAAGCGCAGGGAGCGCCAGGAACGCCAGGAACACCGGGAGCAACAGCAGCAGCAGCAGTCTATGGGGATGCTCTTATGACACAAGATACCGCACGTTCACAACGACACGGCATCGGAGGGGCGAGCGGACAGCCTCCGTGCAACAGCCTCGACGTGACTTTGCAACAGCCGCCCCGTCTGCCTCGACAACTCCTTCGACACCTTCCACGACACCACCGACACCCTCTCCGACCCCCTATTACTCGTCCAAACAGCCGCCCGTGAGCAAGAACCCGGCCGACATTGAGCGGCGCATCGCGGCCATCCCCATTGAGCGGTTCCGCAACTTTTGCATCGTCGCGCACATTGACCACGGCAAGAGCACGCTCAGCGACCGGCTGCTCGAGCTGACGGGCACCATCTCGCCGGGCGACGGCAACAAGCAGATCCTGGACAAGCTGGACGTCGAGCGCGAGCGCGGCATCACGGTCAAGGCGCAAACGTGCACCATGATTTACCAGTACAAGGGCCTGGACTATTTGTTGCACCTCGTCGACACGCCCGGCCACGTCGACTTCCGCGCCGAGGTTACGCGCTCGTACGCCAGCTGCGGCGGCGCACTGCTCTTGGTCGATGCGTCGCAGGGCGTGCAAGCCCAAACGGTGGCCAACTTTTACCATGCCTTCTCCCAGGGGCTGGGGCTGATCCCCGTCGTAAACAAGGTGGACCTGCCGACGGCCGACGTGCCGCGGGCGCTGCAGCAGCTGCGCGACACCTTTGAGCTCGACGTGGACGAGGAGAACAGCAACCGCGGCGCCGTGCTGGTGAGCGCCAAGACGGGCAAAAACGTCGAGGCGATCCTGCCGGCGGTCATTGAGCGCATCCCGGCGCCCGTGGGCGACGCCAACGCCCCGCCGCGCATCTTGCTGGTGGACTCGTGGTACGACACGTTCCGCGGCGTCGTGCTGCTGGTGCGCGTGTTTGCCGGCACGGTGAAAGCGGGCGACCAGCTGGTGTCCATGGCGACGAACCGCAAGTACACCGTGGGCGAGGTGGGCATCCAGTACCCGGACGGCGTGGCGCAGGCGACGCTGCGCGCCGGCCAGGTGGGCTACCTCTACTTCAACCCGGGCATGAAGAGGATCCAGGACGCCAAGATTGGCGACACGCTGACGACGGTGGGGCACGAGCACGTCGTCGAGCCGTACCCGGGCTTCGAGGAGCCCAAGCCCATGGTGTTTGTGGCGGCCTTTCCGACGGACCAGGGCGACCACTCCAAGCTCGCCGACAGCATCAGCCAGCTGGTGCTCAACGACCGCAGCATCACGCTGCAAAAGGACCACTCGGAAGCGCTGGGCGCGGGCTGGCGGCTGGGCTTTTTGGGCAGTCTGCACTGCTCCGTGTTCCAGGACCGGCTGCGGCAGGAGCACGGCGCGAGCGTGATCATTACGGAGCCGGCGGTGCCCGTCAAGATGCGGATGCGCGATGGATCGGAAAAGGTGCTGACGAGCGCGGCCGAGTTCCCGGACGCCGACGACGGCGGACGCATGCGCGGCGCCGAGTACTTTGAGCCGTTTGTGTCGGCGACTATCACGGTGCCCGAGGAGTACCTGGGACGGGTCATTACGCTGTGCGAGGCCAGCCGCGGCGAGCAGCAGAGCATCGACTTTATGGGGACGGGGGGTATGGCGGCGCAAGCCAGTCAGGGTGGTGCGACAGATAGCACTACGGAGGCTGCTGCCGCCGCCGCGCCGCCCAAAAAGTCGGCCAACGCCAACATCCAGGTCATCCTCAAGTACGCGCTGCCGTCCATGGCGCTCGTCGACGACCTCTTTGGCAAGCTCAAGGGCGCGTCCCGCGGCTACGCCACGCTCGACTACGAAGACGCCGGCTGGCGCAGCAGCGATTTGGTTAAGCTGCAGCTGCTCGTCAACAAGCAGCCCGTCGACGCCATCGGGCGGGTCATGCACCGCTCGCAGATTGACCGCGTCGGCCGCCACTGGGTCACCAAGTTCAAGGAGCACGTCGACCGCCAGATGTTCGAGGTCATCATCCAGGCCGCGACGGGCAAACGCGTCGTCGCCCGCGAGACCATCAAGCCGTTCCGCAAGGACGTCCTGGCCAAGCTGCACGCGTCCGACATTACGCGGCGCCGCAAGCTGCTGGAGAAGCAAAAGGCGGGCCGCAAGCGGCTGACGGCGGTCGGCAACGTGACAATCGACCACAGTGCGTTCCAGAAGTTTTTGTCGAAGTAGGGGCGAGAAGGGGATAGGATGTTGGGTTGTTTGGCGATTTGTATCATTTTGCATTTATATGCATTTTCATGGCGTTCTGGTGGGCGCATCTGTGCATGTATTGACGACCTTTAGCCACTCCAAAAGTCTGATTTTTTACGAATGAAAATAAAATAATTAAAATAGAATGTCGCAAAAATCAACAAAAAAAATAATAGACCAAATCTTGATAAGTTGCAACAAAATTAAAATTAAAATGGTAAAACCTCCAAAAAAAACGACCACTACGGGACTCGAACCCGCAACCTCGGTCTGAACCCCCCGGATTTCGCCCTATGGTCGGGACAAAATAGGAGGACCGCGCGCTACCATTGCGCCAAGCGGCCATTGAAAACAGTAGCAAAGATTGCACACACCCAAAAGATGTGGCCAATAGCGACGTGGCGAGATTTGTCTCCCTTCTATGACTTATATAGGCTGCTGCAGGAGTGGGGCAACCAAAACAAAATACGGGAGGTTGTTGTATGTTTTGTTTTCTTTCGAGTCTTCCTTTTCATCACAATTGATTGACTTGCTTTTGATTTCTTTTCTAAATTTTTATGGCAATTTTGGTTGAAAAATTGATTGAAACAAAAATGGAATGAATTGTTTCCTGGTATTAGAGTATGCAAACGACTATGGTTATCTGCGAGAATAAAAAGAAAAGGAGAAAATAAAAGAAAATAAACAAAGAAGTCATTTTGAAAAAAGAGGTAAAACAAAAACAAACAAATGAAGAAAAAAAATAGAAAATAGAGAAAATAAATAAAAAGGAGACCCTGCATCATGACTCGCTCATTGTGTCAATCTGAATGTAGAACGAAGAAAAGAGAAGAGAAGAAGAAGACAAAAGAAGAGCGAAAAAAAAAGAGACTCAGGTACGACGCCTACTATTAGATCCAACCCGTCGACACCAAGACGACAATCGACAATCTCTCCGACGTTCACCACTACCTCACCTCACACCATTACACCATGTCCCGCCGCACTTCCACCTCGTGGTCGACCCATACACGGCCATCGTTCATCGACAGCGGCGTCGCGTCAATCTCCTGCAGCTGCTTCTCAATGGGGTCGACAACGGCCAGGCTGTTGTTGCGTGTCCGGCTGGCGGGGGCACCCGGGCTGCCTGGGCTGGACTGGTTGGACTGGTTGGACTGGATGCGGACCTGCGTGGCAATGCCGCCCGAGATCATGGCGTTGGTGCTGTTAGCATCTGATGCGTGCGACCAGGTGCCAAAGTCGGTGTTGTTGTGCTTGCTGTTGCTGCTGCCACTCATCATACCCGTCTTGCTGTCGACGGTGTTCAAGGTGTTGGTCGCGGCACGGCTGTAGGCGCCGCTGTGGCCGCTGCCACCACCGTTGCCACTGTGACCATGGCCATGGCGAGGGTTGTTGCCGGACGCTCCAATGGCACCACTGGCGCTGTTCTTGGTGCGCGAAGCGTAGCCGCCCGGACGGGTCATGGTCTGGGCAATGAGCGAGCCGAGGGGCAGCAAGACGACGACGGACGTGTAAGCCAGCGAGCCGGCCTCGAACGTGGTGAAGTTGCTGAGTTCGAGAGCAGCGAAGATGACTAAAACTGTTAGCGATGTACATTATCAAAAAAGGACAGGGAGAGTGGAGACTCACCCGGCACCAACATCAAGATACCGTTGGTCATGACGAGCACCTCCATGGCCGACACGCCGCCCATGGGCGGCAGGATGCTGCGGTACTCCCACATGTGGATAACCAAGCGAATGATAAAGACAAAGCAGAACCAGAAGATGGTCGTCGCCGTAAAGGCTAGGTCGACCTCGTACAGCCACAGCGACGCATATGCGCTGTAGGAGCCCAGCGTCGAGCGCACGCGCATAATCACGGCGGCGAACTTGAAGCCAACGGCGAGCACGGCAATGAGCACGGACAAGACCAGGATCACGGCACGCCACACCGACGGCCACAGCTTGATCATCGAGTAGGCCTGCAGGAACAGCGCCGCCTCAATCAGAATCAGCTGCGGCAGCGAGAAGAAGGTGGCCACGGCCGAGATTTGCGTGTCCGTGGGCCGCACCTCGCTGTAGTCGCCGCCAAAGAGGGTGTAGAACTCAATGTACGACGACGTAAAGTAGAGGGCGAGCAGCACGCAGCGGATGACGCCAGTCACAAGGCCGGCGACGTTGATGAGGGTGGACGCGCGCGAGAAGCGCGACTTGGACGTCATGGTCAGTGTGACGAGCAGCATCAGAAAACAAGCGCCAATCTGGCTGCCGTAGTTGATGCTGGTGCCGAGGATGATTTGCATGATGTGGTCGACGTTGGGCACCCAGACGGGGATCGTCATGTTGTCCGGGCCCGTGAGGTAGAACGTCTGGTTGCGCGGGTTGAAGGGGGACGCGGCCGGGGCGGCCGCGGGGGAAGTAGGAGACGCCATGGGGAAAAAGTGACGACGTGGGAAAAAGAAGGTGAACAAAAGATCAGCGAGATGATCAAGAGGAAGATCAACAAAAATCAAAACCTGGCTTCTGTGATACTGGTTGATGATCTACTGATGACCGTGACACTGCAAGAACTCCTGCGTGATAGAAGGAAGAAAGGATGAAGATAAAAGATGAAAGATGAAGAGAGGGTTGAAGAAAGAAGGTTAAGGTGTATAGTGATATAAAAGAAAGAAAGAGTGGTAGAGTAAAGAGAGTGAAGAGAACGAGAGGGAAAGAAAGAAAGAGAAAACGGACGACTTGTATGTTCTCAAAGAAGCGCCAACCGAAAAGCAAAGTAAGGGATAGACGGCAGTTGATGTTGTTGTCGACGGAGAAAACGAAGAGACAAGAAAGACGAGGAGAGAGAAGAAAGAAGAAAGAAACAGACAACAAGACGTCCAACAGACAGAAGCCATACACTCTTGTATTTAAAGCGTCAACAAGGAGGAGGCGATGTTGTTTGTTGTACCTCTGATATCTCCGGTGAGCTTTTGCTCCGAATGGTAAAAGAATGCTATACGCAGCCCATTCTGACCTTCAGGAAAGGGCTGTGAAGCTCGTCTTCGCCTAGGAAGAGAGGGCGGCGACGCTATTGAAGTGACAAGTGACGGCGGCTGCGCGCGTTGCTCGCAACAATACCAAGGACGAGACTCCTCAATGAAAGAAACGGGAAGGGGGGTAAGCAAGAGAGAGACAAACGACGAAGAACAAATAACAAAAGGACAAAAACGATAGAAAAAGAAAAGCAAAAATAGAAAAGCGATGAAAGGGCACGACGGCCTCATAGAGCTGCCGAATGTCTGCAATCAACGTCCTGACAGGCGCGGGCTGCCCTGTCCTGGCTGTCCTGGCTGGTCGCCGAAAAGTGATAGGCCGGCGCGGCGACGCGGAGGGCGGCGTTGGTATTGTTCACCGTGTTTAGCCTTAGCATTGTTCCTGCATTGGGCGGCCGTTCTAAGACAAGCCGCATGGCCGTTGGGGGACTCGCGCAAGGGCTGGTCCAGACCCCTCCACACCTATCGCAAGTGACATCAGATAATTGACAAGAGCGAGGTGTGCGGTGAGCTGCCTCGCTGTCAATGGCTGCGCGCGGCGACCTGTTGAATGTCTTGTCGTTGCATTTCGTCCCCTCGCGTTGTGAGGCGCCGGTTTGCACTTGCAAAGGGCCAGGACGACGCTCACAACCGATGAATCATTTCAGAGGAAGCCCTAGGACAAATTGCCATTTTTTTCGGAAATTGTGCCATTTGTTAGGGGTTATTTGTGCTGGGTGTTGAGAAGTGATGCTCTTCGTGCGTGTTGGTGATGCAGCTGTCTTGACGTACCCACAATAGATGTGATCCATTCGGTTGACTTACATAACAACGGCGCTAGCCCCTTCTCGACAAAGATCACGTGCTGACATCCGGCCACACATCACGTGCAGTTTGAATTTCAAAGCACGAATGGGACCGCATGCGCGCAGGCAGGATCGACCTAGACCACGTCTGGACTAGCGCGTTGTTTTGCCGTGTTGCCCCCTAGCTTCCAGCAGCCTCTCTGGCGAGGGAGAGACAAAAAAAGGGAAAATAGGGCAGGGGCGATCAAGGGACGTCGTTGTGGCTCAAAAGCCTCTTAACTTCAACATCCACCTTTTGCCAGCGCGAGTTTTTCGTCGACCACCGCCCCGTCCCCGTCAACGCGGCCGTTCTTTTGACGACTCTCCTTGTTATCGCTTTGATATCGATCGCGTTCGCTCCTTTTTTTCCGCTTTGCGCCATCCGCCCTGCATGCGCTGATCTCGACATTCGGGGAGAGCAGAAACGCGTCGCGGTCGCTTCGCCAGCCCCAGATCCGAGGGCTCGACTCCCATCCGCCTCTCTATCCGCATCCATCGATCGACGACCCCCATCGACTCGATTCTCTCTCTTCTTGTCCGTGTGCCGTTGCTCGACAGCCGCCGGCCTCCCGTTCGTCGCCGCGCCGACGCTTCCGGCCATCAGCTTTTGACGGTGAAAACCGCTGATTTCTGATTTCTCACTTTCTCGACCTCGTCCCCATCACCATCTCCCCTTACTTTCTTCCCGCAACGCACACCCCGTAGTCACCATGGCGGACTACGACGACGGTTACGAGTACGACGACATTGTCGACGGCGAGGGCGAGGGCGATGAGAGCATCACGCCCGAGGACTGCTGGAAGGTCATCTCGTCCTACTTTGAGAAGAAGAGCTTGGTCTCCCAGCAGATCGACTCCTTCAACGAGTTCACGACGACCACCGTCCAGTCGCTCATCGACGAGCACTCGCTTCTCACCCTCGACCAGAGCAATCCGCCCATCACGTCCCACCGCCCCGTCAAGCTGCGTCGCTATGAAATCAAGTTTGGCAGCGTCATGGTGTCCAAGCCGCAGTTCGCCGAGGGCGACGGCCGCGTGTCCACCCTGACGCCCTACGAGTGCCGCGACCGCAACCTGACCTACTCGTGTCCCATCTACACCCGCATCACCAAGAAGGTGTCTCTGGCCGTCGACGAGGAGATCCCCTACGACGAGCTCGACCAGGAGCAAATCGACGAGATGAACCAGACCGGCGAGCAGCCCACGCGCATCGTCTGGGAGGAGGATACCGCCGAGTCCGCCGACATGGACAAGGAAAAGACAGACGAGGATATGAAGGACATGGTCTTCATGGGCCGTCTGCCCATCATGGTACGGTCCAAGATCTGCCATCTGGACAGCGAGGACGAGGAGGGTCTGTTTTTGTTGAACGAGTGCCCCTATGACCAGGGCGGCTACTTTATCATCAACGGCTCCGAAAAGGTCCTCATTGCCCAGGAGCGCTCGGCCGCCAACATTGTCCAGGTCTTCAAGAAGGCCCAGCCCAGCAAGTTCTCGTACAGCGCCGAGATCCGCAGCGCGCTTGAGAAGGGCTCGCGGCTTATCTCGTCGCTGAGCATCATGCTGCTGACCAAGGGCGACACCCAGCGCGGCAGCTTCGGCCAGACCGTGCACAGCACGTTGCCCTACATCAAGTCTGACCTGCCTATTGCCGTCGTCTTCCGCGCGCTCGGTGTCGTGTCCGACGAGGACATTCTCAACCACATCTGCTACGACCGTAACGACAGTCAGATGCTCGAGATGCTGCGGCCGTGTATCGAGGAGGCATTCTGTATCCAGGACCGCGAGGTCGCCCTGGACTACATTGGCAAGCGTGGCCAGAACTCGCACGGCGTCAGCCGCAAGGACCGTGTGCGTGCCGCGCGCGACATTCTGCAAAAGGAGATGCTGCCGCACATTTCCCAGAGCGAGGGCTGCGAGACCCGCAAGGCCTTTTTCTTGGGCTACATGGTCCACAAACTGCTGCAGTGCGCGCTCGGCCGCCGCGACACCGACGACCGTGACCACTTTGGCAAGAAGCGCCTGGACCTGGCGGGTCCGCTGCTGGCGAAGTTGTTCCGCGGCATCATCCGCAAGATGTACCAGGAGCTGATGAACCATCTCAAGCGCTGCGTCGACACGGGCAAGGACTTTGACCTGCGCGTGGGCATCCGCCACCAGACGTTGACCAACGGCCTCAAGTACTCGCTGGCCACGGGCAACTGGGGCGACCAGAAGAAGGCCATGAGCTCGACGGCCGGCGTGTCGCAGGTGCTGAACCGCTACACGTTCGCCTCGACCCTGTCCCATTTGCGGCGAACCAACACCCCCATTGGCCGCGACGGCAAGCTGGCCAAGCCGCGCCAGTTGCACAACACCCATTGGGGCCTAGTGTGCCCAGCCGAGACGCCCGAGGGCCAGGCCTGTGGTCTGGTCAAGAATTTGTCGCTGATGTGCTACGTCAGCGTGGGCACGCCCGCCGACCCCATTGTGGAGTTTATGATTGCCCGGAACATGGAGGTGCTCGAGGAGTACGAGCCGCTGCGCTACCCCAACGCGACCAAGATCTTTGTCAACGGCAGCTGGGTCGGCGTGCACCAGGACCCCAAGCACCTGGTCAGTCTGGTGCAAGGACTGCGCCGCAAGGGCGTCATCCAGTCCGAGGTGTCGCTGGTGCGCGACATCCGCGACCGCGAGTTCAAGATTTTTTCGGACGCCGGCCGCGTCATGCGTCCGCTCTTTGCCATTGAGCAGGACGACAACGCCGAGTCCGGTCTGGAAAAGGGCCAGCTCGTCCTCACCAAGGAACACATCCAGCGGCTGGACGCAGACGATGCGCTGCCGCGCGACGACCCCAAGTTCTTTGGCTGGGAGGGCATCTGCGAGGCGGGTGCGATCGAGTACCTGGACGCCGAGGAAGAGGAGACGGCTATGATCTGCATGACACCCGAGGACCTGGACAACTACCGCCTGCAAAAGGCCGGCTACCAGATCCCGGACGAGGTCGGTGACGAAGACATCAACAAGCGTGTCAAGACCAAGATGAATCCGACCACGCACATGTACACGCACTGCGAGATCCACCCTAGCATGTTGTTGGGCATCTGCGCCAGCATCATCCCCTTCCCCGACCACAACCAGTCCCCTCGTAATACCTACCAGTCGGCCATGGGCAAGCAGGCGATGGGCTTTTTCCTCACAAACTACCCGCGGCGCATGGACACCATGTCCAACGTGCTGTACTACCCGCAGAAGCCGCTGGCGACGACGCGGTCCATGGAGTACCTCAAGTTCCGTGAGCTGCCGGCCGGCCAGAACGCCATTGTCGCCATTCTGTGTTACTCGGGCTACAACCAGGAAGATTCCGTTATCATGAACCAGAGCAGCATCGATCGCGGCCTGTTCCGCAGTCTGTTCTTCCGCGCGTACACGGACTCGGAGAAGCGCGTGGGCATCAACTTTGTCGAGACGTTTGAGAAGCCCTTCCGCAGCGACACGCTGCGCCTCAAGCACGGCACCTACGACAAGCTGGACGACGACGGCATTGTGGCGCCCGGTGTGCGTGTGTCCGGTGAAGACATCATCATTGGCAAGACCTCGCCCATCAACCTGGACCACCAGGAGCTGGGCCAACGCACGCAGTCGCACGTGAAGCGCGACGCGTCGACGCCGCTGCGTAGCACGGAGAACGGCATTATCGACCAGGTCGTCGTGACCACAAACCAGGACAACCTGCGGTACGTCAAGGTGCGCGTGCGCACCACCAAGATCCCGCAGATTGGCGACAAGTTTGCCTCGCGCCACGGTCAAAAGGGTACCATCGGTCTGGCGTACCGCCACGAGGACATGCCGTTTACAGCTGAGGGCATCACGCCGGACATTGTCATCAACCCGCACGCCATCCCGTCGCGCATGACGATTGCGCATTTGATCGAGTGTCTGCTGAGCAAGGTCGCCACACTCAAGGGCATGGAGGGTGACGCGACGCCGTTTACCGATGTCACGGTCGATTCCGTGTCGGGCCTGCTGCGTGAGCACGGCTACCAGTCGCGCGGTTTCGAGATCATGTACCACGGCCACACGGGCCGCAAGCTGCGCGCCCAGGTGTTTTTCGGGCCGACGTACTACCAGCGCCTGCGCCACATGGTCGACGACAAGATCCACGCACGTGCGCGCGGTCCTGTGCAGATCATGACGCGGCAGCCCGTCGAGGGTCGTGCGCGCGACGGTGGTCTGCGGTTCGGTGAGATGGAGCGTGATTGTATGATTGCGCACGGTGCGGCGGCCTTTTTGAAGGAGCGTCTGTTTGAGGTGTCGGATGCCTACCGAGTCCACATTTGCGAGATTTGTGGACTCATGACGCCGATTGCGTATGTAACCCTCCCATGCTCTCTATTTTTTGACGTCTGCTAACTTTTTAGAAACCTCACGAAACAATCGTTCGAGTGCCGGCCGTGCAAGAACAAGACGCGCATCGCGCAGGTGCAGATCCCCTACGCCGCCAAGCTGCTGTTCCAGGAACTGGCGTCGATGAACATTGCCGCACGCATGTTTACCGACCGGTCGGGCGTGTCGATTCGTTAAAGACAAGTGTGCGAAGCATGCAAAGCATGCAAGCCAAGTGATATCATACAGGTTGGGAGAACATCTTTTCGGAGGATCAAAAACATGCGGGAAAAATTTGTAATATTTTTGTAGAGTGCGTTCTGATCTGTTTTTGCTTCTGCGTTTGTTCTTTGTTTCGTCCTTTTCTCCTCTTCGTTTCCGTTTCCTTATTCTCTCTCTTTTTTACTACAGCATTGACTGGATGGCGTTGCCCTTTTTTGCTATTTATTTATTTACTTTTTTTTGGTGGGAGGGAGGGGAGTCGAATGTAAAAAAAGAGGATAGGCTGGCGACGACAGAAAAAATAGAAACACATAAAGAGCAATAAGAAGTAGTTCGCCAAGCGTGAGGCTTAGTTGATGCCATCGCTGACTCGTGATGCTTCACAACGCAACACAACTTAAAACACAGCACAACTCAACTGAAGACAACACAACACAGCGTAGCCACATAGCAACACATGCAATATTACTTTTAAAATCATTTAACTTTTAGGAGATGTCTACCTGCCTCTATTTTTGTTCAAAATTGCCCATGATCCAAAACCGGACGCCAACGCCAATATATCGTACATTTGCCCACCCCAACTTTTCATACTTTTTGGGTATCAAACACTTTCTTTGTTACCCATAGCCTCTCTCACATCTCGTCCTATGCCCCTTTCCCATTCGCTTTGGCCTCCGCTGCTTCCGCCGCCGCGATGGCATCGTGCACCGACTGCTCCTTTTTGTACTCGAGCTCGAGCGCCCGCTGCATGTCAAAGTCCAGCTGCCGCTCCTTCTTGATGCGCAGCTGCTCCATGTCGCGTACCACGCCTTGGTGCATGGCCTAGATGGTTAGTCGGCTGTGAAGTTAAGCTGTGTCTCGTCTCAGAGGACTTCACTTACATTCCGCTCGGCTTCTTGCTGGAAATGGACCAGGCCCACAGTGGTGGCGGCAAAGAGGGACGTGCCCAGGAGAGTGAGTTTGGATGCGCGTGACATGTTGAGGTGAGGTGAGTGAACGACGGTGTGAGGCTGTGTACGGTCGTTGTTGACGTTGCGTCGTCGTCGTCGTCGTTGAAAAAACAACAGGTGATTCGTGAAAACGCTTCAAAGACCGAATACCGTGAGAGACCGCCAGAGGCCGCCAAAAGCCGCTGTAACAGGCGCTATGCAGCAAGCTCCATAGCTCCTGCCCTGTCCGCCATAAAACCCCACTCTTGAATTCTGCCACCACTGACCGCCCGCCTTGAGATAGTGCAATGGCGTCGGCGCTGCGCAATTAATTGGCTGCTCTTGCCCTTTGTCCTGGCTCCAGCGAAGCTTCCCTTTCAAGATCGAGATAGGCAACCCCAAACCCGCTCTCTCTCTCATCCCAACATCCGACATCAACTCTCGACGACCAACGATCAAAGTCTTCAACGTGAACAACCGACACAGTTGCACACGTCCCAGAACGCTCTTCACCACCAGCACCTGCCAGCATAACATCGGATTCGCACCCACGCGGTCCCCTGTTTCGATAGCTCCCCTCTTCCACAGCTCTCTCGACGTTCCTCGATACTACCTCCTTCAAGATGGTGCGCAGCCTTTCCTTTCTCCTGCCAACGACGATGGACAGGACTTGCCTGTGTGGCCAGCTCTTTGTCGTATCGGCTCAACCTTGCTAACAGTGCTCCCATCTCGACAGTCCGCCCAAAACTCCACAGGCATCCAGACCCTGCTCGATGTACGCCCGACCCTCCCCTTCTGACTTGACGACAATATACACGGCTCTCCTTGCGTCCTTTTATCCTACAGGAATGCATGGCTGCAGCCTGATAAAGTACGACCACTAACGACTTTGCTTCCACCGATCTAGGCCGAGCAAAAAGCCGCCCAGATTGTTCAGAAAGGTGCGTGATTTTGATGATGCCAGGAGTGGACGTGGAAGATGGAAGACGGTCTGCTAACATTGCCTTTGGACAGCGCGCGAGTGTATGTATCCGACAACGTCCCACTGACAACACCCTAGTCCACCCCACTAACCCTCACTAACAGTCCGGACGAAGCGCGTAAGAGAGGCCCGCGACGAGGCCCGGAAAGAGATTGACGAGTACAAGGCCCAGAAGGAGGCCGAGTTCAAGAAGTTTGAGGCTGAGGTAGACTACTCCCCGTACCGTCATCTGAATACGTGCTGTGCTGACCGTCTAGCACACCCAAGGAAACAAGGCGGCCGAGGAGGAGGCCAGCCGCGAGGCCGAGGCCAAGATCAAGGAGATCAAGGCGGCCGGCAAGAAGAGCCAGGACAAGGTCGTCAAGGACCTGCTGGCCGCCGTGCTCAACGCCAACCCCGTGGCGCCGTCCAAGGCATAAGTGAGGTGGTGCGAGGGGAGGCCGTGCCTCACTGAGAGAGGGCGATTGCAGCTTGCTGTCTGTTTTTGTTCATCGATTCTGTGTTTCCATTTTGCATATTTTCTTTTGTTTTCGACACACGCATGTCATGTCCTTGCTGGGGTGGAGAAGGAGACAGACGCTTCGACTGCTACGGCTACACTAGACCTGGTCGTGGGCTTCCATTTGCATAATCTTCATTAAACTACATCTTTCCAATGTTGTACAATTGTTCCCCTACATGCTTGTGATCTCCATGCTCGCCCCCTACAGGAACTCCAGCAAGGCCGTCAGCATCTCCTGCGACTCCTTGCCCTCAGGCGTCCGCAGGTCCAGCTCGTCCCGCCGCTCCTGGAGAGACGTCCGTACCACGGCAAACGCGTCACCACCACCTGCTTCCGCTGCCGTCGCCACTGAAAGAACGGACCGAATCTTCTTCTGCGCCCCGTCGTCCTCGGCAACCAGCCACGCCAGGACAATGTCCAGCGTCTGCAGCGTAAACAGGCTCGCCTCCAGCCGCAGCGACAGCCGCTCCGCGTCGGCCAGCTCTTTAAGTTCGGCCTCGCTCGTGTCGTCCTCGACTGTGTACGTCGGCTCGCGTCCGGGCACAGCCAGCGCGCGGTCCACGGCGTCGACGCGCAGCGCGTACTCGGCCCGCAGCGCCATCAGCTGGTCGACCTTTTCGTAGTCCTTTTCGACAAACTTGGCCAACAGGCGGACGCGCTCCGGTGCGTCGGCGGGCAGCAGGCGCAGCATCGTCGAGAAGATGGCCAGCAGGTGCTCGGCCGTGGGGCCGGCATGCAGGCGGGTCTCCTTACCCTTCTTACTTTTCTTCTTGTGTTTGTTGGCGCCCTCCTCGTCACCCTTCATGAACAGCGTAAACGTGGGCTTGAGCCCGCCGGCCTCGACCAGCTTGCGGCACACGTCACCGGCGTACATGCCGCTGGTGGCGTGATCCAGCAGCTTGAGCGCGGGCGCGCGGCTCTTGTGGCCCTCCTTGAGCATCAGCAGGCACAGCTCGATGCCCTCGGCCTCGATGAACTTGGCCTTGCCCTTGTGTGACGGTTGGTCGGCAGTTTTTGTGCTGGCCTTGGAGTCCTCCTCGACAGCAGCCTCACCTACGAGGTAGGTCAGGGCCTCAAACAGGTCCGCCATGTACTCCTCCTCGTTGCCGCCGCGCTCCGGGTCGCGCCGGCGGTAGGTGGCCACGAGCTGCAGCAGAATGTCGACGGCATCCAAGTCCACCAGCCGCTGGCAGTTGGCCGGCGACCGGTAGGCCAGCGTTACCAAAATCTCCGCGGCGTACTGCTTGTTCTGGCTGACGGGGTCGCCGCCGTCGTTGCCCGTCTCTTTGCGCTGCACGCGCTGCAGCAGCCATTTTAGGAGTGGAGCATGGCTTCCCAAGGCGTTCGCCGCTCGCGTCGCCCGTAGCGAGCACAGGTTCTCGACAATGCCTAGCGCGTAGTACACGCCGTTGCGGTCCACGCCGTCCGTGTCCACGGCCGGGTCCTCGTTGAGCCGCGCCAGGTTCGACACCAGCAGCCCGACCAGGTCCGCGTCCAGCAGCGCGTCCACGAGCGCGATCCACTGCTCGTCCGTCGCGTCCACATCCTCGTCCGTGAGCTCGCCCAAGATCTCAATCGCCGAGATGGCAATGTCCGTGTTGTCGTGCGCCAGCAGGCCTACGAGGCTGGCGACACTTCCGAGGCGCGCAAACTCGGGGTACAGCG
The DNA here is from genome assembly GCA_021396225.1 of Sporothrix inflata. Taxonomy (NCBI): domain Eukaryota; kingdom Fungi; phylum Ascomycota; class Sordariomycetes; order Ophiostomatales; family Ophiostomataceae; genus Sporothrix; species Sporothrix inflata. The sequence continues at coordinate 387,997 of WNYF01000015.1, read as the reverse complement.
CCGGGTGCTCCCCTAGGATCGAGAGCGCCTTGATGTCGGCGTCGAGGTCGGCCTCGCTGGCGATGAATCGCGTGGGCTCCGACTCGTAGCGCGCGCGCAGCTCGGCGTTGCGGTTGATGCGCTTCTCGAGGTTGAGCGCCGTCTTGCGCAGCCACGCGGCGTCAAACGCTTCTGGCTCGTCGGTGGCAGCCGTCTCGCTCGGTTTCCGGCCGCCTTTTGTTGTTCCTCCTCCTCCGCCTCCTACTCCATCCTGACCTTCGACGTAGTCTAATATGCTCGCCTCGGCTTTTGTGATGCCGCCGCCGAAAAAGCGGCCCTCCTCGTCGTCGCCGTCATCGTCCTCGGGTGGTGCGGCCGGGCCATAGTCGCCGTCATCCTCGCCCTCTTCGCCGTCGGGTGGTAGCGAGGGCCCAGCCTCAATGTCGTCGTTGTCGTCGTCGACGCGCGCGTGGCGCGAGCTGCTGCCGCCGTTGGGCGTGAGCTTGACCGATTTGTAGATTTCGTCTAGAAGGGGAATTAGCATGCGAACTCTACCTGAGATCAGAGGAAGTATGAATGCGAAAGACGTACTCGGGTCGCGGACGGGCTCGAACTTGCGTTTGCTTGGAACGCCCGATTTCTAGGGATATATTAGTAGGCTGCACAATTTGTTTCCGCGGTGGGTGGACGCTCACCTTGAAGAGCTCGTCGATGCTCGTCATCTTGGCATCCGGGCGTGTGCGCAGAGAAAGGGAAATGCGCAATTGGGGTTGTTGACGTTGAAGTCGCAAAAGTTCGAAATTCGCAAAGCAAGCTTCCTGGGCCAGTTTGACGTTAGCTTGCCAGCCGCGCTGGACGTGTCGGACATCCACTCATTGTCGTACTGGGCCAGGCCCCATGTTCTTGTTCCCCACTAAAATGGATTTTGGGTGCTGTACGCCGGACGGCGGGCACGGCAGTGCGAAAACAGAAAATAGGTCCGCTAACAGCGTCCGATCGCGCTTGCCTGCCCCGAGCCGGCCTCGAAAGTCAAAACTCAGCCTTGGCTGCAGGGCAGGAACCAAACGCCGCCGATTCAGGGCAAGAGCGAAGCAGGTGCCGGGCTAGTTTAAAAAAAGAGAAAATAGTACTTATCACCAGACCTCACCTTGCATTGAACTCGCATTCTGCCACCCTCACAGCCTCACAGGGCGTTCTCCCGTGCTGCAATCCTTTATTTAAGACACAACCGCCCCCCGCCTTCTGCCAAACTCGCCAATTGACGTAACACTTCGTCCTTCACAACCCCCCTCAACCTACGTCAACATGCCGCCGACCGTTATCCTCATCCGCCACGCCCAGGCCCTCCACAATGTTGCAGATAAGTATTGGGCCTCCTCTACAGAGTCACTACGCACAGCTAACACATCCTCACGCGACTGGCAACTACGTGACCCGCCGCTGTCCGAGCTCGGCTTCGAGCAGTGCACAAAGCTGCGCGAGGTCCTCCGCACAACCCTGCCGGGCCACCTCGACCCCGACCTCGTGCTCGTCAGCCCCATGACCCGCACCCTCCAGACCGCCATGGCCTCGCTCGACTGGCTGCAGGCCACGGGTGTGCCGTTTGAGGCGCATGCCGGCTGGCAGGAGACCACGGACAACCCGTGCGATGTGGGCTCCGAGATTGAAGAGGTGTCAAAACTGTTTCCCAGCGTTGACTTTTCGCACGTCGACCCGATCTTCCCAGAAAAGAAATCGCCGGCGGCGCAACTGTACGCCTTCAACCGGCAGGCGCTGGTGACGCGGGCGCAGACGGTGCTGGCGGAGCTGTACGCACGGCCCGAGAAGGTGGTGGCCGTGGTGTCGCACTCGGCGTTTTTGAGCAAGGCGGTGAGCGGCAGCATGTACGCCAACGCTGATTTCCGCATTTTCACGTTTGAGGAGCCGGTCGCGGCCGACTCCGCCGACGCGTTGCGCACAGAGCACCCCGACCTCCCGCCGCTCGTGTACCGGCTGCGGGAGTGGGACGAGACGCGGCAGGGCCACGGCGGCATGGGCTGGAGCGAGGACAATGTCCGCAACATTGGCGACGAGCTGGTGGCATAGCGAGACAGACAAATGTTTTATTGGAAGAGAAGTGTGTACACTATATAAACATTCATGACTAACTAGCATTTTGCGTTTGCTTATACATCGCATTAGATCGCATTAAATCGCATCAAATTGCATTACATCGCATTTTCATTGCATCATACGCTGGGAACACACCGTTTACCAGGTTGCCTAAGTTTCGCCTTTTGTTAGATCCTCGCCTTCAACGCTTCTTCATCAACACACCACTTCCAACTCACTGCAAAACAAACTGCTCCGCGTGCTCCTTGTACAGCACCGAGCTGTCCAGCACCTTGCCCGTCGACGACTGGTAGAAATCAATCTTGAGGTGCTGCGCGTCCTGGAACGTCACCGACGCATACGAAAAGTCGTCGGCGTACGCAAAGACGTTGGTCGAGTAGTTGGCGCCAACGGCGCTCAGCCCCTCGACGTTGCCCGGACCGCCCGCCACAATGTACACGGGGCTCTTGGGGTTCTGCAGACCCGCGGCGTCCGGCACGCTGTTGTTGACGGGCAGGAAGCGCTGCGAGTTGTGCACGTGCCCAAAGATGCCCACGTCCACGCCGTACTTGTAAAAGAGCGGCTCAAACGCCTTCTGGCACGGCACGCAAATGTTGTCGCTGCCGCCTGTCGAGTACCAGGGGCGGTGACCGCCGACGATGACCCAGGGCGTGATGGTGCGGTCGACGGACGCCAGGTCGGCCTCGAGGAACGCCAGCTGCTGGCCGAGCGCGCCAAAGGGACCACCACCCAGGTGCGAGCTGCCGCTCTCGGTGTCGGGGGCATCGGGGAAGTCGGTCTCGGTGTCGATCATGACGACGTGCACCATGCCATACTCGAACGAGTACCAGAACGGCGGGTTGGCGAGCTGGCGCGCCGTGTTGGCCGAGATCTTGGCATCGTTGTTCGACGACGTCGAGGCAAACGCCGAGGGCATCGTGCGGCCGAAACGGTTCATGAAGTCGGTGAAGTTGTGCTGGCCGGCCGGGCACAGGAACGATGTGTAGGGAACCTCCTCACACGAAGCCTCGTGGTTGCCGGGGGACGCCAGGTAGGGCTTGCGGCCGGCGACGGGGGCCAGCTGGTTGTAGAACTCCTCGAGGATGGCCTCATAGGCCTCGTGGCTGTCAAGGATGTTTGCAACATTGTACACCCAATCATCGGCATACGCCAAGTCGCCCGGGTGGATGATGAACTCGTAGTCGTCAATGGTCTCGGCGAGGGCACCGATGGTGGTGTGATTGAGCGAGGGTTGGATGAGCGGGATGGTGTCGCGCTTGGACATGTCCATGTTGATGGTGAAGCCGTCGACACCGTACACGCCGAGATCGATGATGACGTTCATCTGGAAGGGCGTAGGGTCGCCGGGCAGGCGCGGGCTCATAAAATGCTCGACAGTCGAGTTGCTCGACACGATCTGATAGTAGTAGGTGGTGGCAGGCGTGAGGCCGGTGAGCGACGCGGCGTTGGAGTAGGTGCGCGATGTCGGGTAGGTGACGGAGGTGCCGCAAGCCTGCGAGGTGAGCTTGTCGGGCGAGATGCCGTAGTTTACGCAGGGCTTGGCGATCTGCTCAAACGTGTTCCAGCCGACGGAGATGGCTGCGAGGTTAGTCGGTCTTCGAACTCTCTGATACCCGGCATTACACCGTCCATACTTACAGTTGGCACCATTGACGGCGATGCGCTGCTGCACCGGCGTCGTCTTGTCCGACGGGATCGCCGGGAAGTTGGCTGCACGGGCGCACGCCGCCAGGACCGACAGGCCCCATGCGGCCGACGAGAGATGGTAGACCATGTTGAGATACGAGGCTATAAGTGGGTTAGCATATCGTGATATGAGGGAAGGAACGGGCACAAAATAAAACAAAACAAAATTGAACAAAATCAAAAGACGGATGAATATAAAAAAAATTAATCAAAAAGAGAAAGTAAGGAAAGAAACACTTACCAAATATTCAAACTCGATAAAAGCAAAGACAGCTAAATAGCTCTTGCTTGCCCGTTCCCTGAGGCGTATTGTCTGCACCGATGGACGATCCCTCGTCTTCATCTCACCAAGGAGGTGGACGTCATCCTGACTTTATCCTTTCCCAAGGCCTGCCGTCTGCTCATCTTCGGGCACCCGCTAGATGGCCATCCCTACCGCATTCCTTCCCGGCCCTCCCAAAAGGTAAGATACATTGTGTGGCACTGTCGGGATGCAGTCTGTGCTGTGCCTTTCGCTTCCTTCCAGAGCCCCCATAAACAAAGGCCGTAACAGGGTTGCCTTTCCCTCATCTCTCATTCGCACACCGGGTCCAAGTGCTGTAAGTGGCCCTTTGGGCGCGTTTAGTGCCTCTTGGTCGCAAGATCGGCCGCTCTCGTACCTGATTGGGTTGGCCTGACAGAAGGCCAGCTGGCTGTTGACAGGGGGCAAGGGGAAGAAGGGGCGGAATTGCTCGCATGCCGCGTGCCATCCCATCCAGCATCCACGCCCCCTCTCTTTTGCCCCAACGGCTGGAGCTAAAGCCGACCATGTGCTGTCGACGATTGGGCGAGGCTCTCGAAGAAGCAAATTTTAGTCATTTTGGGTGCCCCGGGATGGAGGGCGCCGTTAGGAGGCCGAAGATGGGTGCCACCTGACGGACGGTGGTCGATGCATGTAAAAACCAGTGATCTCCAGCGCTAAAGGCGAAAGAGAAGGAGCCAAAGGGAGCCTAAACAAGCAGAAAAAAAAGACCAAAAACAGGGCAAAAAACAGGGTAGAGAGAGAAGAAGAGAAACGACTGGCGTGAAGGGAAAAGAACAAGAACGGACGACAAACAAGATAACAGGAAAAAAAAGAGTACACAACGCGGACGAAAAAGACGAGAAAGAAAGTATGTTTCGAAGAGACCGCTAAACTTGCTACGCAACTGACCTATGAACGTTCCCGCGTGCCGCCGTTCGTCTGGTGACAGGAGGCAAGGGGCAAGGGGCTTCAGGCACTGTCGTGTAAGTGTGCTAGCTGTTGCAGGCCGTTTAGTGGTGTCTCGTATGCTTGCTCCTGATGGCTGCATCGAAAAAAGAAGCTTTTTGGCGTTCGGAGCGACACCTGCATCCTATACGCGTACAGCCCAATCAAGTCACAGCAGTTTGTCAGTCTGGTTCCTTGGATGGTCTGGTGCCTTTCCCCTGCCCTGCTTTGCCTTGTCTTGCTCCCTGTCGGCTGGTTCGGTCGCCCTTTGGGGGATGATTGTCCGCCGTGGCTTGGCTGCCGGTTCCTGGGGCCTGTTCGTGATGCAGCACGGTGCATGTTTGCAGTGAGGCTTTTTGACAATTTTTCTTGTTCTCTAAATTTTGTGCTGTTGCGTAATGCCGTTGATGGATATGCCGGAGGACTTTAGCATGTGCTTGTCGGGATGCCGAGGATGACGCTGCCAATTGTGGACGTGCGGGCCAGTGGTCGAGGCAACGTGCGGCCAAAGTGTCAATACAACGCCGGCGACGACAAAAGGGCAAAATGTAGAAACGACCCTAAAGACGGAGAAAACGAAAAAGACTCGAGCCCGGCAGCGCACAAGGTCCGGGGCCACTGTCGCACGGCTCCCAACGTGGAGACCGAGGTATTGTGCTAAAGAAAAGAATAATACTGTAAGAGAGGCAAGGGCAATGGTAAACTTGCCTCATAAGGACTGCATCTGCAGTTGCATCGACAATGGACGGTCGGCATAGATGCAGCGATACATCGTCTTCTTTGTTTTCTGGCCGGACTCCACCACGTGGGTCGATTGCACAATATCACCAGACCGGCCTACCTGGGCGAGCTGGGGTTGTGATCGTCGGAGCTGTGCGTGGCTTGCGCGGTCGGGTGATAAGGTCGCATTCTACGACGTACTAAGTCCATACATGGATCTGTAGTAAGGGTAGAGCACCCCGTTGAATCTGCAATATGCTGTCAGTTATGCTCCCAACTACTTCGATTGAGATACATTCTCCGTGTAGAGTGCCACTGGCGAAGCGATCGCGTCTGTCTGTACTTACTCGTGCATCGTCTCTGTTGTGCGCACGCATTTGGAGCTCGGTGACGGTGGAATGGAAAAAGTACTCGAACGCAAAGTTGGCTGGTATGTGTCGGCCAAAAATTGCGCAGAGAAGACGGAAAGATGAGATGGCACATGTTTTTTGAGAGCATCCAGACGTTGTGATGGCCCGTACTCTGTTTCGCGAAAATCTGGTGCATCCGTGCAATGAGCGGCATCGATTGTATCGGATAGAAGTTGGCATCTGATGAACGAGAATGAAGAGACACGAGAAGAAAGGGAGAAGAGAAATTGCAGGACCGATGGCTTCAAGGAACGTGTAGTAAGGTCGTGGTTCTCTCCTTCCCCAATGGGTTCTCGATCTCCAAAACGGAAGGCGCAAGAAAGCACCTTCCTCGAACGTATCTACTTGAAAATAGGAAAGAACGTGCACGAAAATGCATATGCATGGAAAATTAACGGCTTCCTCGAAAGGAAGGAGTAAACCAAGCTCCGTTGGCCTGCCCAACAAGTGTTACGATTTCTGTAGAACAAAAGAATAAACGTGAAAATGGGAATAGGGGAACAAAACAAAGGATCATCACCAGCCCACAATCTTCCCGTCCCCTAGCCCTTCTCTTCACCACCAGCCTTAATTCTGGACAACAAGTCACTTTGGCATAGTCTTCTTTTGGACCCTGTTCTTGGAAAATTGAATTTTTCGTGCCCCTTTTCATACTTCCGTCTAATTTGATCGCACAATCGGTTCACCATGGAGCACCCCATTTCCTCTCCGAGATCGTCGATGCTCCACGCCCAGTTCCAGCCGTCGGCCTCGAGTTTCCGGCAGAGCAAGGGCTTGCCGCATGCCAGTTCCGAAAACTCCCACCCGGCCGGCCAGCGCCATGCGGCTGACAGCAGTTAGAGCCGCTCGTCTTCCGGCACGCAGAGATCAACCAAGCCGTTCTTCCCAGTCACGGAGGAGAGACAGAAAGAAGTCCCGAACGAAATTCACAAGGAAGGCCGTAAGGCTCGCAGAATTCAAGCAAACACGCCCCTTCGAGCACTCCTCCGAGGCGAGCCCGTGCCAAATGCAAACCAGCGTGGAAACCGCCTGAGCCGGGTGTCTTGTAAGTTGTCTCGACGTCCACTCTAGAGACCATCTCTGTCACATAGAAGACTAACATATCAAAAACAGTAAACGACTACGGTACCGTGTTCCAGCCCCATGCAGACACAAGGAGGCCAGTCCACTGGCAGTCTGTTGGGAGTTCCCAGTGGGAAGCAGTCCAAGATCCTTTCAGAGACGGAATGGAGCCATCGCCAGTTGCTCTCCCCCAAGCCGATGTTACGACTCCAGTCAAAAAGGAGCGCTCTGTTGTTGACCTGGCTCCTGCAAGCCAATCTCAAACTACTTCAAAGGCTCCTTTGCTTGCAAGGCTGAGCACAATAGCATTGCATACATCGGTTGACATTTCAAGAGGCGGCGCACACTCTACATCCAATGTAGAGAATGTGACCACAGTCCCCTCCTCACCAGGCCGAGCCAACAACGATGGTGAAGGGAAGCCCGCCCCTCGGAAGTCGCATCCCGTTTCTGTGGTTCGACTCATGGCACCGATCGAGCCGGCACCTCTATCAAAATCGACACTGTACGCGCCTTTTGTTTTGACTGGAGCAGCGCTCCCAAGAGCATCTCCCGTCAGGGCATTTGCTCTCAAAACAAAGCCAGCCACCAGTCTTGAGCAATCCAAACCTGCAACAGACACTGGACTGGCTCGGACAAGTGCTGCAAACTCTACCGAGAGTCCCAAAAAGACTGCAACGGCAGGCGACCAGTTTGACTCGTCCCCAGAAGCAATTCCCCGCAAAAGCCTTCCACCATATGCCAATCATGAACCCTTTGTGCTTGAACACCAGAAGCCGCCTTGGACCCTCCAAGACATTGGTTACTCGGTCATGGACAACCATGCAGCGACCCATGACGTCGTATATGAGAACACAGTGCCTGCATTTCATCATCCAAGTCTTGGTCACAAAGCCGCCTCTGTTGCAGATTTGAGAAAGATCTTTGACCGACCAGGCCCGAGCAATATGTCCACCCATTCGATGCCAAAATTGGCGCCCGAGAAGCAATACGAGGACAAGATTTTGGGAAGACCGGTGGTACAGAGAAACAGACTACGCTCTGGGATCACAGAGGCCCCAATGTTCCTAGAGCTTACGGGGACCAACCACCACAGCTCAAGCTCCGAGGAAGCAGGCATTGTGTCTCCAAAGCATGTGGACAGTCCGCCTGCCAAAGCCCACCCTGTCCAGGAGAACAAATTTGACAGCGTTCCCAAATCTAGGCTGCGAGCATTCCTTCATGCGAAGCGTAGCTCAGGTTCCTGGGGGCGACTGTCATCTCACTTGCACCGCCGCAGCTCACACGAGCAGAGCTCTTCCACTGGTGACGCTACATGTCACAATCAGGTTTCTGCTGGTTCCAAAGCACAGGAAGCCACTCTCGGTCCTCCAGCCCAGCTCTTTACACCTGAGAATTGCCATCCAATGATAGCTGGGTTAAACAAGCGCGGTGAAGGACAGCCCTTCGGAAAATCGGCACCATTGGCACCCTTGACTACGGCAGACAATGTTTTAAACGGACCTCGGAAATCTTGGGTCTGGGGCCATGCTCACGGCGCGAAGGAACAGCCCGGTGTCGTGTTTCAGACAAGTGAAGCAGCCGCAAGCCTCGAGGGAAACAAACTATTTCGACGTGTCTCGAAAGACGGCCATTTTCGAAGCTGGAGCTGGGGACGCCGAAGGGCCCGCAAAGCCCCCCTCGCTAATGTTGAGGACAATTCTGTTGATGCTACGGCGTCGACGAGAGGCACACAAAGCAGCAGTACTGACACTTTCATTGGCCACTTCGACAAGCCAGAGCCATCGGATGCAGATCTGACCATCGACTCGACCACGAATATAATCATAGTCACAGCTGATCCCCCAATTGTCGATGCCGAGGCAAGTTGCGAACTGCTGCACCCAAAACCGGTCCGCGTCGACGATATCCAACGGCTGGTCACCCTTTGCAAGAAAAGAGAGAGGAGCCCAAGTCTGTCCTACCTCTTCCAATCTTGACCAAAGAAAGAGTGTGCAAATGAGCGTTCGCAGTCAGACCGCCATTTCTTATAGTATCACTTCTACGACTGCCTCTTCTTACTTTGAATATTGGATTTTTGTGTTCCCGTTAGCTGTCTAGCTTTGAAATTATTGTTTTGTTGCTTTGGTCTATTGTAAGGAGAAAAGGAGGAAAATGAGAGAGAAACATGACTGGTATTCGCTACTGCGTCTTCCTTGTATGTATTGCCCAATGCTTATAGATCAACATATTTACAGCCGTCAGTTCTTGTGAATGTGACAATGAGGAAAGAGAATGAAATGTGTAAAGGTGAAAGAGATGTACATGCTACTGAAACGACAATATTATACGCAACAATAGACACTAAATCCAACTACCACTGTCATCCCCTATGCCGACGCGAGGCCCATGCCCCGGCCGACCTTGCGCACCAGGGCCTTCTTCAGGTACCACTCGCGGGCGAGCGACCGCGTCATCTTGGCAAAGACGGCCGGGCTGACACGTCCACGCTCGACGGCGCGGCCCAGCATGAAGACGGCATCAGCCAGCGCGCGCTCTTCGGCCACCAGGTCGTACAGCTGCTTCGCCACCACCGTGGGCCCCACCAGCAAGTCGTCCACGGCGGGTGCGGGTGTCTGCTGGCTGCTCGCCACCAGCCCGTCTGCCGCCGCCAGCGACTCGTGCAAGATGTCCGTGTTGCTCGTCAGCAGCGCCGACAGCTGCGCCACGTCCGACATGTCCTGCTGCAGCCGCTGCGCGGCCGTCAGCATGGCCGCCCGCTGCGCGCGGAGCCCCGCCAGCGACAGGTCGTTCTTGTCGCGGATCTGCTGGCGCTGCGCTGCGAGGGTCAGTGCGAGCTGGTGCAGGAGAGCGTCCTTTTCGGGGTTGGGCGGCACGGGGGGCGGCTGGGCGGATGCAGGCGGTGCAGGTGCAATCTGGACGCTGCCAATGGTACCACCGGCACGGCCATCGGGGTTGTCGCCATTCGCTGGCTCGTCCATGAGATCCGGCGGCGGGGGTTGCCGGGGCCGTGGCTGGACCTGCTGCTGGAACGGTTGCTGTGGTTGATTCTGGTGTTGCTGCGGGTTATATTGCTGGTACGAAGGTTGCTGCTGCTGCTGCTGCTGCTGCCATGGTGGAGGGGTTTGCTGCTGCTGCTGCGAGTACGCCTGCTGGGGCTGCTGCTGCTGTTGCTGTTGGTACTGGTAGTATGTATTCGGGGGCTGCTGACCGTAAGGCAAAGACTGTGGTGGCGGCGAGGATGTGGAAGAAGGCTGCGGCGGTTGGGGTCGCCCGTACGCGGCATACGGTGGTTGCTGGTGCTGCTGGCTCGGGCTCATGGGCGGCTGGCCGAGCGGCGACTGCTGGTATGGAGGCCGATCTGGCCGCTCTGGCCGCCCTGGAACTGGTGGTGCTCCGCTGGCACTGCGTGCCGACGGCCCGGCCTCGATGGCTTGTGGTGGTGGCGGACTGGGGCCGTACCACGAGCTCCGCACGCCGCCGCCCGCAGACGATGATGGATGCGGTGGCGGTGGAGGGGGGCTCGGCGTTGCTTGCGAAGACGGATAAGCATTGTTGCTGTTGTTATATGACGGGTGCGGCGGCACGGGCGGTGGTGAGGGGGTGTGGTGTGCAGACGAAACGGCACTGTTCTGCGGCTGTCCGTTACCCTTTGGTGGCGGTGGTGGCGGCTGCTGTTGTTGCTGTTGCTGCCGTGCGGCAGTTGCTTGCGGTGAGAGCGAGGGAGGATACGACGGCGAGGCCAGCTCCTGCGGCGGCGGAGGGATTGGTGGAGGGGGAGGGGATGCGGCCGGCACTTCTGCGGGTGCTGCTCGTGGGGTCTGGCGGGCGATAACGGGCGGCTCCTTGGCGAATACGTCGCGCAGGATGGTCAGAAAGTCGCCAATGGTGGACTTCTAGAGAGATGAGGAATCAGGTTAGCTACGACCTTCCTCGGCTCTTTCTTCAGTTCCCTGCTCCCATCTCTGCTCTCCCACAATACGTACATCCCAGAACTCAGCCCAGCCAGCAAGGTACGGGTGGTACACCTGTCCCTGGGGGTCGACGTGCTGGCCCGGGCGGACCATCATGTTCTCGGTCGGCGTGACGTAGACGAGCGGCGCTTCGCGCGGGTAGTTGTGCGGCACCCAGAGCGAGATGGGGTAGCGGTAGGTGGCACCACGGAAGACGGCCGGTATCGTGCCGGACAGGTGGAGGAGGAGGGCGGAGGCGCCATTGGGGAAGGCTGTGAGGTCAGAAGGAGAACTGGTCTGCGGATATTGGCCTTCATCAACATACTGTGAACGTCGGTCCGCGGCGACAGCGAGGGGAAGTAGGAGAGCGCCTGCGACACATCGTTGTATGTCCGATTGACGTCTTGGTATTCCTGGAGGGTGGGATGGGTCAGCGAACACAGTCGGAGCTTGGGACATGCCCGTATCTGTCGTGTCGTCGTCGCAATGGTCTTACGCTCGTCAGGACGCTGTACAGCCAGTTCAGCACATGCTGCTGGACAGCCATGGCGGGCGGCGGTCGACGCTGCGTCGATGAATGAAGGCGGAGAGAGGAATGAAGCTTAGGAGCGCATGCAGGGCGGTCGTGCTGTGCGGTCTGACCCTGCTTGGGCAACTTGGTCGAGAGGGGAGGCAGCGGTGACGATGGCGATAGTGTTACGTGCAGCAGTGCTCAGGTGGGGGCATATCAGCGTATCTGGGCAAGCTTGGCTCATTTGGCATTCATAGCTGGCTCGTGGCCATGTGGCTGTGCCAGTTGTGGCGTCAAATTTCAGACGGGTCCGGCCACCTGCTGTTCCCCTGGAGGGGCCCTGTAAGTTTGCGCTACCAGACCTGGCCTGGCCTAGACCGGCACTCCACCCCCGCGTCACAAAATTGCGTAAGACGTCCGTGTAAATCGCCATGTTGGTGGCTGCAGGATGTTTGACAGCGACTGGGGACGTCTCTCATGTGGGACAATCCGCCGACGGCTTTTGTATCGCACAATCGGCAAATGCAGAGAGTTTTTAGGCTCGACTTCTGACATAAATCAAGTCCTCTCGTTTGATGGTTGCACGAGGCAAGTGCGACTGGGCGACTGCAGTGGGATCGTGCGCCTGGCGCCTGCCTTCTACGCCGGTCCGGCTTGTGTTTCCATGACTTCGGTGCTGACTTCGGAGAAATACAGCCTTCCCCCACGACGTCTGCCCTCGAGACGACCACAACGGAAAGAGCGGCTGAGAAATCCAGTACTGCAGCTTCCCTTATTGGCGAGGTGCATGGAATTGTGCAGGTAACAATGTCTTGCAGTTCTTACATGGGAGGAGCGACTGGCGAACACGCAAACGATCGCGTGCCCTGTCTCCTGTTAAAATGGAAAGAGCGAGGCATGTGCAACTCGGTGATACAGCGTGGGTGAGGATATCCGGATACGACACAGGTTTATAAGACGGCATAATAATTACAATGAAGTCCGAGGGACTGCAAAAGGCCGAGTGAGAAAATGAGAAAGGAAACAAATTCAAAAGTGAGCATTTGTAAATGAAAAAGAAAAAGAAAAAAGAGGCCGCTGTCGGAGCGTCGCCCAGCGCAAAACAGCGCGGTTCCGGCGGGCCAGGAGTGGCCTGAGAGGACAGAAAATAGGGCAGGCACTGTGGAGCCCGCGTATGCAACGGCAGAGCAGACGACGGGGTCGGAGAGAAAGGGAAGGAGGGGGGGACATCCAAGAACAAAGTGAGCAACTGCAGGCACAACTGCAGGCACGAGAGCGACAAAGTAGGAAAGAGAGATTCCGCGGGCAACCCTGCGCCTTCCTATTTTGCAGCTTTCTAACAGTGTTCTGCCTGCTTCCTTTCACGTCTTCAGTCACACTTCCGGTCGTTCCTGCCCTGTCGTCGCCTTGGCTTTTTTGTTAGTGCCAAACGGCGCAAAACGACGCACACCAAACTGCGCAGAATCGGACCATCGGAATTTGCCTCTCCTCTCGCAACCCGGGGCACTGGAGAGACAGTAGCCTCGAGAACCTAGGAACCTGGAGGGCGGGAAGGCGCGGAGCAGCGCAAGACGGTCCTGCCCTGGCCTGTTTCTATGGTCATGGGCGGCCTGAATTTTCCAAGCTACGTTGTAAGCGGCATAGCCTGGTGAAAGAAGGCGGAAGAAGGCGCGATGGAGAGGGCTCGGGAAGCGCCTGCCTGCAAATTATAAATCGCCGTTAGTTCCCCGTTTTCTTGCGGGCGCCTTCCGTTGTCTCTTTTTCCTCTCTTTCTTATTTCTTCCTCTCTTTTTCTTTTTCTTTTTTTCTTTCCTTTCTCCTCAACCCCCCAGACAAACACCCCCAACCCCATGGTCACGTACCCAGAGTCTCGCACGGCTGAGGAGTATCACAGAATCAATTCTGTATACTCCTTGCGTCAGGACCTCTCGGGCACTTGAACCATCACCACCACTTACATCGCCGAACCTACGAATTGCTTCGCTTCCAAACTCTACAAGCATTTCTCGGCATAACAGAATACAAAACTCTTTTTAAATTTTACGGCTTACGGCTTACGGGTTACACTTCGGACCAAGAGCATCTCAGACCTCGAACAACAAGGATCGACGAAACCAACCAAAACGACAAGAACAGACAACCCAAACATTCGTCCTCGTGACCAGCAGTCCTCGGCTTCGCAAGCTATAGAAAACGAATCTTGTTTCTTGGTTTCTTGAAACACAGGGCCAACAAGAAGCAACAAGCCCCGACCTGCACCAAACATGCTTCCCAAAATCCCCGTCCTCGCCGACTACGGCATCTCCCCCAAGCACGGCTTCCTCCCCAACGAGCTGCCCCTCGCCCGGCTGCCGGATCCGTACTACAACAAATGGGAGGCCGTCGTGGCCAACCTGCAGGCCCTCATTCTCAGCCGCCGCGTGCGCGGCGTGGTCGACCGTCTGCCCGTGCTCTCCACCGTCGGTCTGGAACACGACTCGGAATGGCGGAGGGCCTACAGCATCCTCTGCTTCATGGCGCACGGCTACATCTGGGGTGGTGACAGCCCCAGCGACCGCCTGCCGCCGCCCATCACCGTGCCGCTGCTGACCATCTCGGCGCACCTCGAGGTGCCGCCCGTGGCTACGTACGCGGCCGTGTGCCTTTGGAACTTCAAGCCGCTCTTTGTCGACGAGGGCATCGACCAGCTCGAGAACCTGGCCACGATCAACACGCTGACGGGCTCCATTGACGAGTCGTGGTTCTACCTTGTCTCCGTGGCCATGGAGGCGCGCGGCGGGCCCATGATCGCCATCATGCTCAAGGCCATAGCGGCCGTGCGCGAGGACGACGCCGAGACGGTCACGGCGTGCCTGTGCGCGTTCGCTGAGCGTCTCGACGACCTCGGTGAGCTGCTGCAGCGCCTGCACGAGCAGTGCGACCCCACGGTCTTTTACCACCGCATCCGGCCCTTCTTGGCCGGCAGCAAGAACATGGCCGACGCGGGCCTGCCGCACGGCGTGATCTACGACGAGGGCCGCAGCGATGGTAAAGACCAAGAGTACCGGCAGTACAGCGGCGGCAGCAACGCGCAGAGCAGCCTGATCCAATTCTTTGACATTGTCCTGGGCGTGGAACACCGCCCGACGGGCGTCAAGGCTGGTGATGGCGACAAGGTCGGCAGTGCTGACGGGGGGGATGCCGCCGCCAAGGCGTCGGCGTCCCGCCACAACTTCATTCTGGAGATGCGCAAGTACATGCCGGGCGCGCACGCGCGCTTCCTGCAGGACGTGTCGGACGTGGCCAACATCCGCTCGTACGTGTTGGCCAACCAGGCCGCGGGCACCAACCGGCCACTGTCGATTGCGTACGACTCGTGTCTGGCCATGCTGCGCGCGCTGCGCGACAAGCACATTGCCGTGGTCACGCGCTACATTGTGGTGCCGTCGCGCGACATGGCGCGTGCGCGCAGCCGCTCGCGCAGTCCCGAGACGTTGCGCCGCGCTGCACCGCCCACGCACCGCCCCAAGACAATGAACCTGGCGCTGGCGGCCGTGAGGACCGAGAGCGGTGCTGGTGCCGCCGCTACCAAAAAAACGCTCAAGGGCACGGGTGGCACGGCGCTCATCTCGTTCCTCAAGCAGGCGCGCGACGAGACGGGCGAGCCGGCCGTCGAGGAGTGGACGCAGCGCTTCATGCACCGGCAAGGCCGCGTCCCGGGCAAGAACGACTTCTTCTTTGGCAAGCCCGCAGAGCCGGCGACGCCCGAGGTGGCGGCGGCCGTGATGGAGGGCGAGGAGGTCGAGGTCGGCGGGCTGGCCGGCACGTGGACGCTGGATGACGATGTCGGCGGGCTCTGCTCGTACTAGTGGGCTCGTATTAGTCCAGGTACGATCACGCCTTGTCATGGCCCTGGCCTCGAACGATCGGACCCTCAACGGTTCTCTCGTCTTTTCCTTCTGCGCCGTTTCCCGGCGACAAAGCACCCCTGCGCATCAAGTCAGCTTGACGCAAGCGTGTCTATTTTGAATACTTTTTACCTACATACATATAAACAATGTCATACTATGATTTGAATACTGGACAGACGTCACCCAAGCCCCCCCTATTTGTGTTTACATTGGACCAACAAGACCGAGCGTGCCGGACTGTTGGTTGGTTCCAACGCTTGCACTCGTGTTGATGATGCAACAACCGATTCTCTTAATGATCGTCACCCGAGAAGCTTGTTGGCTACGTCAGAGCAGGTATCGACACTCAACAGCTGCTAGCCGTTTGATGGAGTAAGCCCGACAAACAGTTTCTTTAAGAGCAGTTTGCCTATCATCTTTTGGCTTCTTCCCCAGAGTTGTTTACTCTCCTTTTTCTCCTTTATCACTTTTCCATCATATTTTTGCTATCAATTCTTCATCAGTGCGTGATCTATATTCATTAATTTGCATCAATTTCCACCATGTTTTCATATATATATATATAACTAATTTCATCAATTCCATCATTTCTAATCCATTTTCTCCATCCTCATCCCTTTCATACATCTCGCCGCACCAGCATCATGGCCACCCACGATGAGAAGGGTCTTTTCAAGACTGAGCCGACCAGCACCATCGTCACAGCAGAGACCAACGACAACAAGGTCATCACGGCGAACCTCTTTTGTTCCCCGCTCACCTTTTCCCGGCAGCTGCTTAATGCTAGGCGTGCTGCCAAGGAGGCGAGAACGCAGCAAAAGGTCGAGATGGAAATCCAAGAGTGCCTGCCCGTTGCACGTGACACTGCCTACAATGTTGCTGCGACCTACGGCGGTCTCCTAAAGCTTCTGGAGGCCAAGTGTGCCGAAATCGCCCCCCGGGCCGACTACACGCTGTACGCGGTCGAGACGTTCCTCCCGCTGGCGTCCGACGACCTCCTTACGCCGTCGTACCAGGACTTCAAGGCGGCCAGCCTTCGCAGCATGACGCAGCTGATGCAGATCGCGGTCCAAGCGGCGCAGACGGCGGTCCAGTTCGCCCGTAACAACGTGGACGGTTCGCGTGCTCTCCTGGACGAGGCCTGTGAGGCCGAGTTGTATGGGCCGTTTTATGGCCACGGCAGGTCTTCGCCCTTGGACAAAGTGACCAAGACGCGCCCGACACGCAAGCGACCGACGATGGAGCTACTCGATACGACCATGGCCGCCTTGAATGCTGCAGTGGAGGCCACGGCCGCGCTCAACGACGATTGGCACATCCCGGATAGCCAATACGAAGAGTTTAACCACCTCCACATGCACTTGAAGCGTATGCGAGACACCTACTTGGCCCACTACCGCCTAGGGACAGCGCACACAGGGTTCAGCGCACCCAACGGCTGGTGGTACCAGGGGGAGGAACGCACCAGGTCTTCGGCGCTCGAGGTCGAGGACGTGGCCAATAGGTTATGTCGTGCGCACGAGTGTGTCCAAGTCGCGCGCGATGCGATGCTGTGTGCCAACGAGGTGCGCCAGAGAACAGCGGACCAGGTCACCAAAGAACTGCGCGCTCTTGGTCCGTCCTACACGGTCATCCCCAAGCAGCTGAAACAGGTTGACGTGACGTTCGGAGTGTACAGATATAATTGGGTTTCCGCCGAAAAAAGACGCGCATTATGGATGACCAAGCCACGCACATCATGAAGACGGCATCTTTTGGCATCATCAGACCCCGCCCTGACATATATTACTAGTTTGTTTAGAATAAGAAGTCCATTTAATACCAAATCGTGGAGACGTGCCCTCAAATCTGATCTCTGTTTAATTGGTGGCTTTCCACGATGTTCATTGTATCCAGAAGCGGCGTGACATTGTAGTCCAAAGGCAGTTTTATACCCATCATGTTGTTTCCCATTTGGTCATCCGACGTCCACCATCAGGCTCTTTCCTTGAAAAGTCTTTCCTTGAAGAGAGTGCATGTTGCGTATGAGTATACGCTGTTGTGATGATAGGCCGCATTGTGTTGCTATCATGCACGCCGCGTATACTCGACGACTTATACGACCACGACTGTAGTATGCAATTAAGCAAACTGTGGATGGCAAACGTCGACCTGTCTTGGTGTGAAGGCTCTAGGATGAAGTTTGGCTTGACCAGATACCTTGCCACCACTGTAAAGGCTGTTCCAAGGAGTGGCATGGCCATGGGAAATGGAAGAAAGAGAATTAGAGTCGACACTTGTCGTCTTGATGCACAGGCTGCTGTCATTGGTGGAGGGTGGCAAAGGGGAGGCAGACTAGTAACGATGACCAGCCACGGACAAACTGCTGTGTGCCAGCAGAAAATATAGTCCGTCCCACAGAATAGACCTCGTATTTTTTCGTCTCCTCAGCCTTGTCGTATTTCAATGGCCGGACCAGGGCCAACTCAAAAACCCAATTCAGGGGTGCAAGACAACATGGAAGTGTGGTGCATGTGCATGGGGATGAAAGTTTGGGGTGAGGTGAAGTAAAGTGGGGACTGCGATACGAGAAGTACACAGTACCTCCAAAAGTCTGCTCAGGTCACGGGGACGGCGCGCTAGCACCACTTCAGGGAGGGGTGTGTGTCTAGTGACTATGATTCATTTCGCATCACTCTGCATCAACACCACATCATACGCAGACTGCGCTGCGCTCTTTCCTCAACCCGGTTAGAGGCAGGACAATAGGAAGTGGCGCCGTAGGGCAACAGGGAGCGGATCGACATTGAGCCCAGGAAGGTTGAGCGAGAGAAGAAGGGAAAGTCGAGGGAAAGGGGATATGGCGAGCGTTAATTGAGACGAATTGACCATTGACGAGAGGAGGTGGAAGAGTTCGACAAGATCTGTTCGGTGACGTTTATCACGTTTTCCTTTGAGCGGATGCGTGGCTACTCCGAAGGATCAAGACTATCAGAAACCGCAAAGAGGCTTGTGTTTGAGGCTTTGTGTCTCCTCAAAAACAGGGCAGCCATCAGGGCCAATCTAGCGCATGTCAGATTGTGGAAGAAGCGGGCAAATGTTGAAGGAAAGAAGACGAGACAAAATGTAAGATGCAACGTGTGGAAGGGATGGAAAGGGAGAGGAGTTCCCGGGGAAGTGCGACACTCCGATGGTCGATGCGGGACAAGGAGATATTCGCAGGGTGAGGGAGAAGGATGGGAGGCTGTGAAGGGGGGCATCAGACATACCGAATCTAGCATCTAACCCGGTTGAAATAAGATATAAAGACCAGGGCTTCTCACAAGAGGGTAGGGTGGCATCCAAAACGGTTGATGTCGTATGGAAGATGGCAAGAAGGAGGGCGAAAGCAGCGAAAAGGCGGCGACAACTTTGCCATCTTCCTATTCTGGCCAGCGAGATTCCATACGTTGTATATAGTTGAGCCGTCTCCAGTTCCAGAGCAACTGAGCACCGACTCACCACTCACCAATGGAAATGCTTTGAAAGTATCTTCGGGGGGCATATCAGAGGCATCAGAGGGTATCGGTCTCTTTCACTGGATCCTGATGATGCGAAACGACGCGGGACGGGGCAACGACAAGATGGAGCGCTTCGTGGTGCGAGAACGATATGTGGGAGTACTCGTAGGTGGTGGAAACAAGATCAGGAGAGCGAGTACAGGTACATACGACTGAGGATTGGTATTGAGGAGGGAAAGAAGACAAAAAGGAGGAAAAGTGGATGAGGCACGACGAGACCATATATGACAAGACTGTAGCAGATGATGAGATATGAATCATCCTCCATCAGCCCCCCCCCGACGCACCAAAAATGCGGGCATCGAGGTACAGAAGCACGCGAGAGTCTCATAGTGCACGCACTTCGAGCTCACCTGTCTGCCTCGATCAACAGAACTGTGTGCTGGTTAGGTGCTTGGCAATGCGTAGAGCCCCCTTTGGCCGTTATTTCCCCCCCTCCTTTTACGTGTCGCACGAGAGATCAGTGGAAAGGGGAGAGAGGGGAATGGGTTTATGAGAGGGCAGAAAAGGGTATATAAAGAAGAGTGCAAGCATCCAAGACCATCTCCCGTTTTCTTTCTTCCTATTCTCTTCATTTTCTTCACTTTCTTTTCCTTTCAGCGATTTCTTTCTTTCTTTGTTCTTGCCGTCCTTCAAGATATCGCATCGCGATGTAGACAGACATCGCTGATATTTCGATGTCGCCGTTGCGGCATCGCGGTGTATAGTACGGTAAGACCTCACATTTTCCTATTCTGCACCTACGAAAAGCGCACACACAAACACACAAGCACGCCGCTCTGCATGAAGAAAAATCATCGTTCCCTATGTTGAGAACATAACGCTGCACACAACACTACACGAAGAGTAGAGGATTTGACGGAGTCGGAGCCAACAGAGGGAAGAGAGAGACTCATTGAGACAAAGGAGGAAGAGGGGACAGAAGGAGAGGAAAGGAGCCCGTGTACGAGAGTTTATCTCTCTTGCACTGTCCCTGTCCCTATCCGAAAATTTATTTCTGTGAACGATGTCGACCGTCCGTGCCTTGGGCTCTTTTCCTTTCCTTTTGTCCCTTCTTTTTCTTTTATCGAGATGGGCGCTCTCTTCTTTCTCGCGGTTCCTTCTTCTCTCCTCTTCACTTCGTGGTTGTGCCTTGCAGCGACCATGATAGCAACCATATCTTATATTATATGTCACCTAAGAGCCGACATCGTCTGAGAGCAGATTTTCACAAGGCATTTTTTGTCTTTCGCGTGCAATAAGTTTTGATTCTTCGAGATGCATGAGATGAGAGAAAGAGCAAAACTCGCTAACTTGACAATACAAAGGAAATAAAGTAGACAGAATAGACAGAAGAATTAGAAAAATAAACAACTGCTCCTTTCCACTTTTTTGTAACTTTCCGTGAACAATGTATCTCACTACTTCCTCTCACTTCCTCTTCCGCCGCTTGCTACCACCGTCGTCGCCCCGGTCCCGGCTCTGCACAAGAAGCATCTCCCGCAGCGCCGCTGTCTCCGCCTCTTGCCGTGCCAGCTGGATGCGCAGCGTGTCGCGCTCGCCCTGCAGCTGCCCGACTTCCACCTCGAGCTCCGAGATGCGGTCCAGCTTCTTCTGGCGGTACTTGCGCGCCGCCAGGCTGTTGCGCTGTCTTTTCAGCAAGAGGTCGTCGTCGTCGCCGTCGCCATCGTCCGTTGCAGGTGCCTTCTTGACACGCGCACCGCCGGCACCCGACTTTTTGTGGATGCCGCTGGTGGCGCTGAGCGTCAGGCCAGGGACCTTGGGTGCAGAGGAAGAAGGAGCAACGGAGGCCGACGCAGACGAAGAGGAGATGGACGGCGCCATCGGCACGGCCGATGTAGGTGCAGCGGTGTTGGCCGGCGTCGATGCGAGCGAAGACAGGTCCAAAAAGGAAAGGAACTGGAGGTTGTCGCCAGTGCCCGTGATCTCAGAAGTACGCCCCGGCGAAACCGGCGACGTCTCCGATGAGTAGGCCGGCGACAGCGACAGCGGCGGCGTGCGCGACTGCGTGGCCGTCGAGGTGGCCATGGTCGCGCCCACCGACGACGAGGGCGAGTGGTGGTGGGACGCCATGCCGAGACTGGCCGGGAACATGATGGGGTCTGCGGACGGCATCGTCATGAACGACGACCAGTCAATGTCGAGGGGGGGTTGTTGAGGGAAAGAAGAAGGCTGGCAGGCGTACGAGTCCAGCAGAGGTGTCGAAAGAGAAGAAAGAAGCGAGGCCGGTGTGGTCGACGGGGCTGTGGTCGGCGGGGTGTCCGCAAACGAGACGGCCGTCGAGGGAGCTGGTGAAAACAGAGGCCAGTTGGATAAGTCCGAAGGTGAAGCAGTCGGAGCAGTCGTGGGAATGGAAGGAACAGAAGTTGAAAGAGAAGTCGAAATAGAAGAATCAGGCGCAAAAACAAATGCAGGTGAAGAATCAAAACGAAAGCCGCCGCTCTCGTGGTCCGCCCAGGTAAGGAACAGATCACCAACGCCGTCGCCGTTCGGATCGTGGGGAAGAGGCTGGGACTGTTGGTGATCTGTTGGTGCTTGCCGGTGGTTGTCGCACTGTCGCCCGTCTCGACAATTAAGACACGTCGATGGGGACAGATGCCTGGCTAGGCTGGAACCAGTGGAAGCCCGAGAGACGGACGCAGCTTGTCGTTGGAGTAGCTCCGGAACCCATTCTTGCAGAGTTTACGGTCGGCCTCCTTGGGTCGAGGCCGAGACGAGGGGGGGGGATAGGAAGAAAAGAAGAGGTCAGAAGAAGAACACCGACTGGAGTGGTGCCTTGTAAAAGGAGTGAAAAGAAAAGATGGACTTTTCTGACAAGTTGAAAGTCTTGGGGTTGGTGGAGAGAAGAAAGAAGAGAGAAGAGAAGGAAGGAGGCAAAAGGAGGGGGCGATGGTTGGAGATTTATAACGAGATCCGACGTCGACAGATTGTGTGGTGTGTGGTTGAAAAAGGGACCATAAAACTTGTGTCGTTCCGTCTTCCTTTTTGCGTCTGGTTATGCCTGTTGTGGTCGTTTGGAGCCCGTCTCCTCTTGGGGGATTGTCTGGGGCCGCAAACCCGCTTTGCCTTCGGCCGTATTTTGGCGCAGTTTGACGCACCTCATTGTCTTAACCACACGCCCCTCAAGCCAAGCCTCCTTTGAGTCACAAGTACCTCGTACTTGTCGGCGCGCGCCCGTCCAAGCGTCTCTGATCGTCGCCAATCGGCCCACGACATCCCTTATCGTCCCTGGCGGTGCCTTGGTGGACTCTGCGTGCCCTGGTTGATCGGCGCAAATCACCACCCATTCGAGATCGGCTTGTTGCATCTGGGTGCATCGAGGGCCCGTCGGCCACGAAAACCTAATTCCAACGTTATCATAGTTCATGTGGAACAAAGGAAGACGAAAAAGGCAGTGCAAAGCGTGAACAAATTTCATGATATCCAAGACGTTAGAACAAGAAGAAAAGACGATATCAAAACCAAATGCATGCACAGCCTGGATGAGCCACAAGAACGCAAGAAAAAGAGAGAATTAGGTTCTGAAACCGACGCGCAACGTTTCTTTTTTGCGTGCCACACAGCAAAACTGCAAACCCGCCGTTCCGTGCTGCTTTGATTTGATGATGACTATCGTCCTTGTTTGTTTCGTTCCTGTTCTCGTGAAACTGACAATATCGTACAAGACTGTGTGAAGTCACACACCAGAAGAATACCAAGTCTATAAAAGCAAGCAGAAACAGCATAAAATAATGAGCCAGCATGCAGACAAAAAGTGATATAACATAGGAAAAGAAGGGCGCTGCGTCCAGTTGAAGAGTCCAAAAAAAGTTTTGTTTTAGAAATATAAAATGAGAAAGGAAAAAAAGTTAATACAATTGCTTTGATGAATCCACCTGAAATGAAAGCCAAGACCAGACAAAGAAAAATGAAACCCAAAAAGTCAAACCCGTCACATTAAAAGATAAAACGGATTATAACCTCATTGACCGCTTTACAGCATCATCATAACACCAGCGACGAACAGGGCAGCCAGACCCATCTGGGTCGACACCTTGCCGGCGCCAGCAGTGACGACAACACCGCTGGGCGAGGTGGGCACGCGCGAGGCGCTGGCCGTGGCACCGGCACCGCTGCCGGCACCGTTGCCAGAGCCAGAGCCGGCACCAGCGCCCGTGGACTGGACAATGGTGATGATCGTGACGGTGGAGTTGCTGAACGGCACCGAGATGAGGGTCGTGCTGGGGGCGGCAGCGTTGCCAACAACGACAGGGGACGAGCCAGCACCCGAGCCAGAGCCCGAGCCAGAGCCCGAACCGGAGCCACCAGGGTAGATCGTGGTGGTGCTGACAGGGACGGTGTGGGTGTTGACGCGAGCGGGGCAGTTGGTGACCTCAGGAGCGCACGAGGTGATGGTCTCGTAGCTGGTGCTGTAGATCGTGCTGACAACCGGGGCGTCGCCAGCGCCACCAGCGGGGGTGCCGGTGGAAGTAGGCTTCTCGGTCGCGGTGACGGGGCAGATGGTGGTGTACAGGTCGACAACCACCGTGGTGACGTGGCCGTAAGGGCAGTTGGTCACAGTCGGGGCGCACGACAGGATGGTGCTGGTGTAGGTCGACTTGACAGTCGAGGTGATGTACGACTCCGAAGCCGAGGCCGAGACAGACGCCGAGCTGGAGACAGGGACGCTGGAGGCGACCGAGCTGGCACCCGACGAGGTGCTGACGGGGACCGACGACGAGGCCGAAGCAGAGGCGGAGGCGGAAGCGCTGGCAGAGCCGCTGGCAGAGCTGGAGACGGCGGAAGCCGAGGCAGAGCCAGAAACGGAGCCGCTGGCCGAGCTGGAGACGGCGGAAGCCGAGGCAGAGCCAGAAACGGAGCCGCTGGCCGAGCTGGACACAGCAGAGGCCGAGGCAGAGCCAGAAACGGAGCCGCTGGCCGAGCTGGACACAGCAGAAGCCGAGGAAGAGCCAGAAACGGAGCCGCTGGCCGAGCTGGACACAGCAGAGGCCGAAGCCGAGGCCGAGCCAGAGACGGAGCCAGAAGCAGAGCTGGAGACAGCAGAAGCAGAGGCAGAGCCCGAGACCGAGCTCGAGACAGCGGAGACGGAAGCAGAGCCTGAAGCAGAGGCAGAGACGGAAGCAGAGCCCGAAGCAGAGGCAGAGAAGGAAGAGCTTGACAGGATCGAGCTGGAGATCTCCTCGGAGCACGACTCCGACTCGGAGCTGCTGGAGACAGCCGAGCTGGAAGAGGCAGGCAGAGAGGCAGACGAGGAGATCGAGGCGGGGACAGAGCTGGAGACCGAGCTGGAGACAGCCGAGCCAGAGACCGAGCTGGAGACAGCCGAGACAGAGGCAGAGCCCGAGACGGAGCTCGAGACAGCGGAGACGGAAGCAGAGCCCGAAGCAGAGGCAGAGCTAGCAGCAGACGAGCTGGAGATGACCGAGCTGGACGCGGCACCGACCGACTCAGAGGCCGAGGCAGAGCTGGAAGCAGCCGAGCTGGAAGCCGAGGCGGAGCTGGAGGCAGCGGAGCTGGAGGCCGAGGCGGACGACGACGCAATGGAGCTGGAGGCCGAGGCAGAGCTGGAGGCAACCGAGCTGGAGGACGAGGCCGAAGCAGAGGCCGAGGCGGACGACGAAGCGACCGAGCTCGAAGCCGAGCTGGAGACAGGGGCGGACGACGACGAAGCAGACGACGAGGCCGAGCTGGTGGAGGAGATGCTGAACGACGAGACGATCGACGGGACAACATCGGCAGGGTTGGCAAGCTCAACGGCCAGGCCAACGTAGTTGGTCTTGCCCTGCTGCGTGGTGTAGACGGTGTTCTGGAGGCCGAAGAACTCGTCCCACAGCATGATACCGCCGAAGCGGTCGTTGCCGCGGTACTCAACGATCAAGGCCTCGAACTGCTTGGGGGTGAGGTAGCCGCTGCCTGCGGCATCAGCGCTGGCGGGCAGACCAATGAACAGCGGGGTGTCGGCGTTCAGGCTGCCGTCGAGGTGGGTGACCCAGGCGTCAAAGTTGAAGCCGCCGTTGAGGCCGTCGCAGACCGGGTTGTTGTAGAACTGGATCCAGATCAGGTCGAACTTGGACTGGGCCAGGATGCCGGTCATCTGGAAGTTGCTGTCGGAGAAGGGGCACTGGGGCGCCGCGGTAATCAGGTAGTCGCCGCCAGCGAAGTTGGTGCGCAGCTGCGAGACGAGGGTGCCCCAGGGGCCCTGGTTGGTGAACTTCTCCTCAATGTCCAGATCGAAACCGTCGACGGAGTTGTGGGTGGTGCTGGTACCAGTGACGACATCAAAGGGGCGCGGGCCTGTGTAGGAAGCGTCGTACGGACCGAACGAGCCCCACAGGAAGTTGGCGAACTTGGTGGCCTCGGCGTCTGTGGAGACGGTGTAGTTGGAGTCCGAGGTGAAGACGCCGCCAATGGACAGGATGATCTTGACGTTGTTGTCCTTGCACGTCTGCCAGCCGTTGGTGATGGGCGGGCAGTCCTCCAGCAGCGTCGAGCCGGGGTAGTAGCCGGCGTAGCAGTGGTTGGCGAAGTTGTCGCCGGCGTAGCCGGACGAGCCACCGTTCTCGGGCGATACATTGATGAAGGCCAGGGTCACGTAGTCGATGCCGGTCTGGCAGATGGTGGCCAGCTCATCGCCGCCCTGCTGGCCGTAGTAGACGTTGACCTGGGCGGACTTGGCGGCAACGGCGGCGGCGGAAGCCGCAGCCAGGAGAGTGCTCTTGATAGAAGGCATTGTGTGTGTTGATTTTTATGAAAATGAGTGTTGGTGATGTAAAAAAGGAGTGCCAAAAAGGAAACGGACGAGACCGTTAGAGAGAACAGAAAACGATTAAAAAAAAATGAGTGACTATGATCCAAAGATCAAAACGAAAGGACGCAAACCAGAAGGAATGCAAAAACGACTCGGCGAACAGAGTCGGTTGGTGAGAATACTTGGCGATGAAGAAAGAAGGGAGAAAAGGAAGAAGAAAAAAGAGAGAAAGGAAATCCAAAGCTAGACAAGCGGCGAACCATCGTAGCCATATATTACTCGAGGAATGCCCCAAGCCAGACCAAGCCACGCGCCTCTATGGGGAAGGGGGCCCTTTGGGGGGCAAGCCCAAGGAGAAGGATGGGAAGGGGGCCGGTGTGTGTTTTCCGTGGGCTTGTAAGATGAGTTGTGAAAGGGGGCACGATGCCCGGATTGGGCAAGTCTGCCGTTCCATGCGCTTGCAGACCCTTGCCTTGCCTTGGGCTGGCCACCGTCCCCATAGAAGAATTTTCCTGGTTCATGGTGGCCTCGTCAGATAACTTGGTGCTTGTCTTGTCCCATCTCTAGCTCCTACTCTTCCTGCAAAGCAACCCCTATCTGGCAGTGCACGAGAGGGCACGGAGGGGATGGCAAGGTGCGCCGGGCATCTTGTCCTGCCAGGAACAGAACTTGCAAGAGTGGGTAGGATCAGGAACAGAGTGGAATAGCCTCTAGTCTTGGAGGATTGGTGGGTAGGGGCAAGACTAGGCGAGGGATCGTGATTGGCCCGGGAAGCACACCTCATGCAGGTACAGACGGGTGCCCAGAGGATTAAGATGACAGACGACGCCGTCCTGCAGTTCATCTGAAGAGGAAAAGAGTCTTGGATTGTGGAGGGCGGCCGGCGGCTGGTCCGATGTGCCCAGAATGACAGCGGCAAGCACGTTGAGAAGCTTTCCATGGCATCATGACAGACTCGTCGACTCGAGCTGTGAGCTTTTTGCTATCCGTGTTTCCATCCGTTTCTTTGTTCTTTTTTGGGAACGAGTAAGATACATTCCTCGGTCAGGTCGGCTCAGTGGCAAACAAACATCGGGACTGCCCTCCGCCGGCGTTGCTTGAGTCGAGACCTGCCCATATGGCGGCGAAACCAGCAAATGGGTCTGCCATGTTTTGGAGATCCCGGCCTTCCTCGTTGCGCCCCCTTGATAGGGAGCTTCATGTGTCAGCATTGAAGACAATAAACGCCGGCAGAACGACAACAGCAAGGGATGCACAGGAACTTGGCGCAGCAAAACAGGCATGCCATTTCTGCGCAATACTCGTAAAAAAAAAAATACTTACAATATCCATTCGCCATTCTTCACAATGGCACTTTTCTTGTCGGTGCCAGCAGCCCGGGCACTGGGCGCCATGACAGAGGGAGGCTTTGGGCAACTGCCAATATGCCAGGGGAAAACCGCAATCCCTGTCGGTGAATCAGACGAGTTGCCTGATAAGGGTACTGTATGCCCAAAAAGCAATTCGATAGCGCAAAGCCGCAACAATTTTAGCGTAAGCCGCGACGCACAGCCCATCCATCGCCAGCACAATGGGCCTCTCGTGCGCGACCGGGATTGGTGGTTTTCTGGTAAATGGGGCCCGACAAGGTGTGTGGGTGGGAACGTTGCGACGGCCCATCCAAAAGTCTGGCCGGGCTGGAGCGCTTGTGCAGAAGCGATGCCGAATTGAGGCATAAAAGGTAGGGAAAAGAAAGTCGAATAAGATTAGCACCAAGCGCCATGCCCGTTTTAGTCAGGGGTGCCACCTGCGATGGAGAGGGAAGGTGCAGAAGGTTCAGAAGGTGCAGAAGAGCTGCGGGGCGCAAAGAGGAACGAAAGAAAAAGGAAAAGAGGAAAGAGCAGTCAGGGCCGAGAGGAACAGGCGAAGGAATGCGCCATGAGGTAAGGAGTGCGAAAAAGGGCAGGGGCGACAGACAGAGTGGACACGGAGAACAACACGACAACGCAACAACATGGGAACAACAGGGGGAAGCTGTAGGGGATACAAGCGACAGCAAGGGCACAAAAGGCCTGGACTCTGTCCACAACGGGGGGGCTCTGCGTGACAGGAGTAGTCCGCCCAGTGCACCAATTTGTCAGAGACTGGAGAGTCTCTCTCGATCGTTCTTGCCAGGAATATCGGCCATCGTCAACGTCGGAGCGGCCGCCGGCATAAGAACAGGAAGGCGCGAGGGAGGAGACACTTGCTTCCAGCTAGGGCAGCCACAATGGAGCATGCTTCAGTGGCATGCGTCAACGGTTTGCGTGGCAAGCATGGCGAGCCTCCCACATAAGCCTTGAAACAGGAGGAAGAGGAGGATGAAGACAATGCTGCAGCAGGAGGCCATCGTGACGAAGTGCACTGAAAAGGTGCAATTTTCTATTTCGCCGCGACTAAGTCGAACGCGCCTTCCCTCGCTGCAACCTTCCTTCCCTAGGACACCTCCACCGTAATTACTCAGTAATAACACAGGTTGGCCTCGAATCCTCGCCAATTTCCAGATCATTGAGGAAGGAGTGAACGAGGGAAGAAAGGAACTGAAGTCAGAAAATAGGAAAGACGCTGGTCGCTCTTTCTTTGAGCGCCAACGCTCAAAATACGAACACCACTGAGTTTGCTGAACATTTCCGTGATCGTATTCCACAGCAGATGCTCGTGCCAAGTGGTTAATCTTCCATCTGTTCTCCGGATTGCGCGGTGCAGCCAGTCGCCAAGAGACTCCAGCCCTTTTCTTACGGCGCCCGCCCGTTCCAAGAGACAAGTTCTTACTTTGCCCAGGCTGGGCCTGGCCTCGACAAATACGCACTTCTTTATTACCCGATGTCTGCCCACTGTCGTCAGCAAGTGGGCGGGAAAACTCACCAGGGGGCAGAGGAGAGGGGAAACAACATCACAACGTGGTGTCTGGCCAAGTGCCTAAAACGGAATGGAGCGCGAAAGCAACGCCAGCCACCGCACCACCCTCCTCGTCAGGGGCAGAAAAGGTACCACTCCTTGGCCGCAGGGGACCTGCAGAAGTCCTTTTTGCGTGAGTTTTCCCCCTTGTTTTGTTCCTTTGTTCTTTGTGTTCTCATTCTCACTCGTCTCCTCTTCGGATGGCCGGCCAGACTGAAAACAAGAGTTGCGAACAAGAGTTGCGAACAATAGTTACGAACAAGAACCTCCGAGCAAAACTCGTCGGAGCGTGTCCACCGACAAGAGTCCCACCCACTGAGACAAGACTCAGAGTGCTCACTGAGACCACTCTCCGAGGTGCTGGATAGCGAGATAGCGTGGGCAAATAAGGGCCACTAGAGACAGCCGTCATGAGCCTTACCTGGACGTCAAATTCGTCGTTGCAGGGGCCTTGCATGCGCTTAAGTCGCGGATGATCGGCTCTGGAGAGGGGATGATCGAAAAATCTCGACCTGGCCCGGAGGAGACGGGAGTGGCTTGAACGGGATACGATCGGCGGAACAGTGGCGTTCAGCAAATGGAACGCATTTCCGTAGGCTACGAGGTATTGTCGCTTTCCTCGCTCCTCTCGCTATTCATTAACGACACACGACGTATTGCTCGGTCTCTGTTTATTCCACTAACACTGCGTTAGGGCTATGTATCTGCACGGATGATGAAAAGAGGAGTCAACAAGAAGTAAAAGAAAGAAAAGATCAAGGAAATGGAGGGCGGATACCACCGACAAAAAGCCACTCCCGCCGTGGCTTTTTCTTTATTTCGGCCCCGTATTTTCGTGTCTGCACGCGACCAGCCATATGACAAATACACATATTGCAGGTATCTTACAACTTTCCTTTTGAGGGGGTGGCGCACTGGGAATTCAACGGTCAACGATGCTAACATAACAGTCTGCAAGTATTTCAGAGGCCATGTCACGATTTTCAAAGAACCTCAAAGAAAACACGGGCAATATCGTCGACACTAACGGACAAGAGCGGAAAATGACTGCCCAGTCGAAAATGCAAGATCCGCCTGTCAACAAACCCGGGCGCTGGAGAAACAGGATGCAGGCGAAGGAAGTCTCACTGTAGCAGCTCCTCCCCTAAAAAACGTACTCTCCTGACAGTCGCCAAGCCCCCGAGGGGCGCCAGAGGGCCCAGAAGGATGCAGGCATGTTAAGGACTACAGGGGTGTTGCAGGGGGCATGTGCGGCTCTGTCCAGGCCGATGAATTTCACAATAGGAGCAGACAGACATCCCAGTTGGGACTGTCCCCCGGCAGGGTACTGCCGGGGCACAAGCAGGGCTGACCAGGGGGTCTGTTGTCTCTGTCGGCGCTGGGCAGCGTATGTGACTAATAACAGCAATTTCCTACATTACTAATATATACAAATTTCCAGTGCGAATAACAAACCTTCGGCGGGGAACGTCGAGCAGACAGCACGAGAGGAATATCCGACGAGCTCGGACAAATACAAGTACGGAGTACATCGCCCAAGCTTCCAGTGGAGGACGACGTGCCTAAGCGGCTGGGCATAAACATGTTGTTTCCCCCCTTTCAAGAAACTGGAGAAAAGCACAAGACGGCCAGCCCGCCCTTAAACCTTCTCCCTCGTCCCATGTGCGCACGTTTCGTGGCACCTCCCCCGTGCTCCGCAACACCTTCTCCTTTTCCCCTACGGTTGCGAGTGCGATAGGTCCCTGCGGTGGCAGAGGGCGCTTGGCCTCTGTCGTTCCCCTCGTACCTGACAGAAAAAAAGGGGGGAAGAAGGGGGAATTCGTGCGCCATCCTCTTGGTACAAGTAAGATACAAGTATCTTACAGGGTTGCACAGAAGGATCTGGCAGGAGACATCTTAATACCAATGCAACCAGCGAACTGCGCAATTGTGGTCAATGGTGGTCAGTTCAAAGGCCGACGGCGTGCACCAGGGTAGCAATGGCAGACACAGACTTTTTTCTCACGACCATTGCCCGCCCCCAAAGAAATAAGAATCAAACGGCCGACGAAAAATAGCCGACCAAGCGGTCGAACAAACGGTCAGCCAAATTTCCAGCCGCCTGGGCGCCTGCGGAGATGTGAAGATGATGAGAATAAAAATAAAAAATAAAAATAAAAAAAGAACTCGAACATTGAGGCCAGAACGTTCACACACACGCACGTTCTGGACTGATGGCCAGTGCCAACCTTTTTTTAATCTCTTGGCACCCTCTTTTCCCCCATCTGTTCCCCAAGTTTTCTCTCCCTTTTTCCCGTTCCTATTTTTGATGTCGAAAAAGTGTGCAGCAAGTGCGTCGCTGCCGGATGGGGGTGGTGTGAAAGGATACAAAATTCATTTTAAAGATTCGGACGTTGGCGTGGTCGAGGCGATCTTTGCCCTGGAGGATGTGACGGCGGCAGAAGTCGACAATACGGCGAATACCGGCCGAGACCAGCCTTGACAGCTGACCACGGCCTCTCCACGGCGTACCCTTCGTACCTGCAAGTATTTGAAATGCACAGCGCCCAGCACATAATTTGGTGCACCTCGTGTACACCTACGTGGTGTACGGAGAACTCGAGTGAGATATACGATGTACGGCTCGTCCAAGTGCTTTGGGATAATAATGCAAGTGGGAAATTATGTACAAGAAAATGAACACGAGCAGCCCGAACGACTGCCCCGGATTTCCATCTCTTTTGGCCTGCCCTTGTTTTCTCTTTACGAGTTAACGGAAGGAGAAGAAGGAGGGGGAAAGAGTGGAAGAAAAGAACTAACAAGAATAGAAACAACACGAGCAATCCCACCAAAGACCCAATGTGCCTGACTACGACGGCGCCAGCACGTTCTTGTCCGCCGCCCGCCAGGTAACGTTGACAATGGGCGTGTTCCAGGTGGCCGTCTCGTCCGTCAGGCACTGTGTCTGGCCACCAGCCGTCGAGCAGCTCAGCGGCTTGGTGACTGCCGTTGTCGCCGTGCCGCTGAAGAGGATTCTATATGGTCAGCCAATGCAGAGGAATAATCACAGCAAATATCAGGCAAGATACGGGCGACCTACGGGTGCTCTTTGTCCAGGTCACTGCAGATCCAGTCGGCCGCCAGCGTCAGCTGCTTGGCCGCAGCGTCGTACGTAAACGAGCAGTTGTACGGCGCCAGCGGCACCTGGTCGGCGCCAAAGGTGCACTGGAACCACTGCGGCTTGCCCGCGACGGCCTTGCCCTGGTACACGCTGACGGGGTAGGTGAACTCGTTGGTGCCAGTCGCGAACTGGAGGTTGAAGCCGACGTCGGTGATGTTGGTCGCCGTACTGTTGCTCTTGTTGTCACTGTCAATCTCAAAGCTGCTCAGCGTCCAGGCCGGCCCGACAATCGACGACACCGTGCAGCCGTCGGGCGTGGGCAAGGGATCCGTGATGGAGTACGGCGGCAGCGGCGTCGAAGTGCCGGCATGCTGGGCCTGCAGCACAATGTCGCCGTTGGACAGGCACGTCGTCTTGTTGCCCGGCTTGGCCCCCGAGCCGACGGCCACGCTCGTGCAGTTGAGCGGCAGGACCATGCTGCCACTGGCCGTGATGCTGACCCTACGCTTGTTAGTCTTTCCCTCAACCCGACTTCTCAACATCTCGACTTCCATCCTCCCCTATACTTACGGTTTCCCGGCGTCCACGTCGTCGCAGTACCACATCTGGTTGACCGTAAACCGGAACGTCGCCGGCTCAAACAGCGCCTGCGTCTGGATCCGGTAGCGGTCTTTGCCGATAAAGTCGTACCCCTGCCCCGTGCAGGTAAACGACACGGGCTTCGTCGACAGGTCGTCCGACAAGAACCCCGTGCAGCCCGCTTGGTAGCCGATGGCGTGGTTGATCACCTGCAGCATCAGCGTCTGCGAGGACAGCGCCGTGGCGCCGTTGTCGCCCGTCTGGTTGAGGTAGTAGACACTCTGCAGAGACCACGCGGGGGGCTTCGAGGCAGCGGCCGAGCAGCCGGCTTTGGCGTGGCCGATGGGGCCTTGCGCGGGTGCCGGGTGAATGGCCACGGGCGACGCGAGGTTGCCCCGGACGAGCAGGGGCAAATTGACAGCCGCGCAGTCGGTGGTGTTGCCGGCCCCGGCCCCGGCGGTGCACTGCAGTACCGTCGAACTGTTGCCTGCCGCCGAGAATTTGATCGGTTGCGTCGTGTTGCGGTCACTGCAGGTCCACGTCTGGCGCAGCAGCACGTTGGCCGCCGTGCCGTTCGCCGTGACGCGCACGAGCGCCAGCAGCGACGCGTCGTTGGCGGCCGGGTCTGTCAGCACGTCGCAGTGCGCATACAGGTTGGGCTTGCTGTCGTCGGCCGTGGCGTTGGCGCATCCAATGTCGGCGGTGTAGTTGGTGGCGCGGTTGATGAGGGAGAAGGTGGCGCTGTTGTCGGCGCGGTCAAAGGTCAAGTTGTGGACAAACCAGCTAGGCACGGAGAAGGAGCTGGTGGTGCAGCCGAGGATGGGCGCTGCGGCGGCGGTGGCGGCAGCGTTGTTGTTGGCCTTGGACGACGCGAGCGCGTGGCCCGGAAGCTGGATGCTGAAGCCGGTGGCGTCTTGGAGCTGATCAGTCGACACGAGAAGATATGCCTTGGCCGTAGAGGCCACAACGGCCAGCAACACGGGTTGAAGACGCATCTCGAAGTGGGTCAAAGGAGCAAAGTGAACAAAAGAGTCACGACGAAATGAATAAAATAATGTAGTAAAAGGAGTGTACAGGGTCGGTGTTTACTTTTTCCAAGATCGTGAGATCGCCAACGTTCAGCTGTGCCTCGTGGAAAGAAGAACAACAAGAGCAGATGCCCTCCACACATACTTTCCAAAGGCCTACTTTCCCTTTGCTCCCCTTAATATCACTTTCCCACCCTCTGCTCGCCCTCTCGGTGTCGGCTTCATTTACCCTTTTGTCGACTCTCCAGCTGCCTCAACATCCAATCTCGGTATGCCGCAGTGTCCCGGGGTAGAAGGGAAAGACAGGTAGACAAGCGTAAACGTCCAGAGGCTGGAGGGATTGGGGGCCCTGGGGTAAGCGCTCTGCCTGACTTCCGCGTGCCCAGTCCCAATATACCCAGATTAAACGGCCGCTTTCAGCTTTTCTGTGATTCGGTATAAAGAGAGCATCGAGGATGTAGGCGACAAGTGAACAAAAGCCCCGTTTGAGCCAATAGTCATCACGAAGCAGGCACTGGGGTCTTTTCAAGATAAACAACACCTCAAGGATACACCAGGAAAATTAGCATTGCTTCAAGGCCGGTCCGCTGTGAAATTGCGTTGTTGTTTGTCCGTCTATCGATGCCGGGCGAAACGAAACGAAACGAGATGGACAGGGCAGCCGGCTAAACTCGTGTGCTCGCCCACCGGTAGTCAAAACAAAAATAACGCGAAGAAGCCTACGGGGTATAGTTGAACATAACCCAATGCTGACTCGCTTTATTTATTCTCTTTTACCTGCTGTCGCCGTTGGTCGTGGTGGTGCCTTCGTTTCCAGCCACCAAGGTAAGCAGACGCTGACTCGACGCGACTCGGCCCAACAACAGAAACAACAGCGCAGGCCACTTCACGTCATTCAATGTATCCCTCGGTCATTTGTAGCCTTTACAAGTGCTCTACTTCATGTCAACCGGTTTGCAAAGGCGATGCATTTCGTCTGCTAGCATGCAATATGCAAAACACCCCTCGTGACATCTCAGTTCTACGTTAACATGCTCGCACGTTTACATGTCCAAATGGCCATTGTCTGAAGAGAGGAAAATTCTGTGAATTATATTTTGTATCAGAACAAGTAAGCCCAATGCACGATTTGGCATCAGACCAAGACCATCACCGAAAGTCGAGCCAGGTCGCGACGGTCGCTTTGTTCGTTTTGTCGTTTCAAGTGTTTTTGTGGCGCTTTATCTTTTTTGTTCTCGTTTGGTCGTCTTCAGTCCCCTTGGCACATGCACCAAGACGCATGCAGTCTCCGAGCCCTCCTTTCTGCCTCTATTCGTATCCTTGCTGTCGTACAAAGCATCATCCGTCGCGTGTGTGCATCGGAAAAGGTCGCATGGGTGGTATATACAAAGATGGAAGGCATCCCGGTCATTCAGCGGTGCGCGCTCGTGTCTCCTCGGAGGTCATCGTGCGCCCATCTTCCGGCCGTGAAGTCTTCTTGTCGTTCGTCGGTCCGCTCGTTTGTTCGTGGCCGTCTGTCGCTTATTGACTATGGGAGGTCAGTCGCAAGTTCTACCAATTCAATGTTTTTTTTTCAGGAAGGGCACACTTACGGCGGCAGTAGGAACTCGCCCCAGGAGCTGGCCAGGAAGGCCGTGCCGACGGCGAAAGCCGCAATGCCCTTGACGAACGAGGCGTTCTCCGCCGACGTCAGGCTGTCGTACGTCGACCGGAAGAAGCCCTTGGGCTTGAGCGTCTGGCCGCCCGCCTTTTCGACGTGCACAATCTGTCTTGGCTGGTACATTTTGGTGTGTGGGGTGTGTTTTTGATCGTAAGGGAGAATTGAATGTCGTCGCTGTTGTCGTGTCTTCGTGTCGTGTCTCGTCTCGGTCGTCGTCTCGCCGTTGACGTCAAAGTCATTGTCGCAGTCGGATGCGAATTTTTTTGGTGGCGCCCAATCCCGCTAGCGGGCGATTTCTCGACGCCACACTTGCAACGGCCGAAGTGTGGCGCATGTAATTTTGCGAATTGGAGGAAAGAACGAGAATGTCGGTTCAGTAAGCTTGTGGACTTAGTGGCCAATTACGGGGCGATACATCACTGTAAGACAGCGAAGCTTCACGATCTCATTCAACAAGCATCACCGAACCTCACTCACATCTACTGTTTTATTTATATTTGCGACATATTTATCAGTTTTATTTATCCAGAGCTCCAATTTCATATAGCTTTGAGCTCAACCAACTATTATAGACTCAGAAATACCACAACCCGGGCCTCCCTTTCTCTCACAGGCTTCTTACCTCATCTCATCTTCACCCCACATTCGACTCATATTGGCTTCACACGATACACATCAAGCAACAGGTATGGCCGACCCAGCACAAACTCCGGCCTCGTCTGCGGCCTCTCCAGGCCCCGGCGGCTTCTTCCAGAGCAGCACTGGCCTCATGTCGCCCACTCCCAGCCATGCTTCGTCCATACGCAGCACCAGCTCCGCGCTCGGCCTGCCGCACCCACGCAGCCAACCCTTGCGCCCGGGCTCCGCCAAGGAAGATCTAGTCCGCCGCTACGTCAGCGATCGCTTGCTGCACATTAGCCGGCGTTTTGTGAAAAAGTACGGCATCGCCGAGCCGGGCGACACCGTCGTCGGCTACGCGTCCATGGGCGAGTTGTGCCGGGATGTCGACACGCTCCTCAACAACCTGTGGAAGTCGGGGACCCCTTCGCTCCAAGTCCAGTACCTGCTCAACATTGCGAGCGAGCTCATCACATGGATGGACGGCTTCCAGCCGTCGCCACGCGCCACACTCACCCTGCTGCGCAAGCTGGACTACTGTTTTGCGAGCCTGCTGGGCGGCGAGGACTTGGAGACTCGCGAGACGCTGCCTGGCTTCGAGGGCGGCAGCTCCAACAGCTACCGGCGCGTGGGCCTGTCGCGGACGGACATGGTGCGGTGCCGGAGCATTGCGGAGCAGTCGCGCGTTGCCGTGGTCGACGTGTTCCGGCGTGGACCGCCGGATCCGCTGGACGAGAACAATGACCGGTATCGACCAGATCGGCCAGGCCAACGCCGCCGCGGGGACCGCGAGGGCACTGTCGGTACAGAAGCGTCGTCCACGGTGAAAGGAGAAGAAACAGAGGGCGAGCGGGAGACAACGGCGGAACCGACCGACGACGATGCCACTACACTTGCCGACGCAGATGACGATGAGGACGATGACAACGAAAACGACGACGAGGACGACGACATCAACGAAGATGTGCAGATGGGCGTGGCGCGAGTCTACGAGTTTACACTCGTCAAGCTGGGCGAGGTTCTCGGTGGCCAGCCCGGCCGCATCGGTGATTTCGAACCAGCCGGCGAGAGCATGGTCTTGGAAGATGAGAACGACGACGAGTACTAGGAGGTCGGGGCTGTATTATTGTAATGAATGGATGATAACGAACATAAGGACACGTTCACTGGAAGGGAACAGGATAGTAGAACACAAATATTGGTATATATTAATGCGGCACTTGCCAAATGGCAAGGTGGCTTTTGAATAAGTATCTTCAAATTGACACGCAAGATTAGCAGAGAGCAGGCCCTCGCCTGCTCAAATAACTACCAAACTATAGAACGCAAAACAACTCAGCCCATCCATCAACATTAAAGACGGATCGTCGGTAAGGACGGCTAAGCTCAGCAGACAACCAGATGTGTCGACCGGGTCCGCCTCATTCGTTCCCGTTCGTAGACATGCAGTCAACCTTTCCTCCACGTGTGTTACCCGGGCAGCTCCGAGTATGCGTTGTGCTCCATCATGGGCACGCCATGGTACGGGGCCATGCGCCGGCCATCGTAGGGTATCTCGGGGATCGGCTCGCTCGTCACACTCGGGCCGCCGCCCTGGTGGCCCCAAGCAACAGGCGGCGTACGCCTCAGACTGTGCATCGCCACGGCATCCGGGCTAAACCGGGCCTGTGGGTAGCCGTAGTGACGCTGTGGATGCGGTTGATGCAGGTGGAGGTGTGGCTGTTGGTGTTGCTGGTTCTGGTGCTGCTGGTATTGTTGCTGTTGCTGCTGCTGGCTTTGCTGGTATTGCTGAAACGAACTGAGCATGCTCCCTGAGCGCAGACTGTCTGCACGCTGGCCGCCCAGCACAGAATTCGTATCCGGCATGGGCGGAGGAGGCGGACCGTCTTTTGTCCCCATGTTGTTCAAGTACGTCTTGCTGGGGCGTCGGCTGAGCAGGCTGCCCGATCGAAAGAGGGATCCCGCCAAAACCGAGTTCAGGATGTCGTCGTCGGGCACATCGCGTGGCGGCGGCGATTCGGCAGGGGCAGGCTCATCTCGTTTCCGGCGGCGCCAGATGTAATACCCGAGAACGGCCGCAGCGATGATCGAAGCTCCTCCAATCGTCACACCGACGGCCAGAGGAACGTTTGCGGACGAGTTGGCCTTTGGAAGAGGCGGAGGGACTGTCGTCGAGGATGGACTGCCCGAAGCTGGCGTTGTCGACACCACGGGTGAGCCAGACACTCCGCTAGAAAAGCTTGTCGGCACGGCTCCTGGAGCTGTCGCATTTCCAGGGGCCGCCACGAGCACCGTCGTCATCGTACTATCATCAGGGGAGGCTGTCATCAAGGTCGAGATTAAGGTTGAGGCTGCCGTATGGGCCAATTTGGACGGCGAAATGCCAATCGTGGTAAACGAAACAGGTTCTGTCATGTCAAAATGTGTTCATTCTGGGTATAATGTGCAAGAGGGGGTTCAAAGGAACGTACTCGGCAAGGAAACAATAAATGCCCCCGTGGAGCAGTTGGCCTTGTACATGTTACTATCGGCACAGTACCAGTCGGTGTCGGAGCCGGGGCAGGGGATAACGCCCACGTCCGTGTGCGGCGAGATGCCCGAGCCCCTGATGCACATCGTCGGACAAGTCTTGCCCTGGCTCCAGTCCTTGAACGTACAGCTTCCGCGGTAGTAGACGTAGCCGTCCGTCGAGGTGCCCGGCTCCGTGTGGCTCATGCACACGCCGTTCGACAGGCAGACATCTCCCGTGCTGCAGCAGAGCCCGATGGCGCCGCCGTGGGG
Organism: Sporothrix inflata; assembly: GCA_021396225.1. NCBI lineage: Eukaryota > Fungi > Ascomycota > Sordariomycetes > Ophiostomatales > Ophiostomataceae > Sporothrix > Sporothrix inflata. The sequence goes on along the minus strand of WNYF01000015.1, from coordinate 349,477 downwards.
CGAGTAGCACGGCTGGTGTTCGTCGTTCTCGGTCCCATCGGGCCAGTAGCAATCGGCACACGCGCCGTTTGCGAGAAAGACGACGGCTACGAGGGCCACGAGCAGGATCCAAGCATGGCGCGAATGCCCCGAGCGACAAGCTTGCGAAGATGGCGAAAAAAATCGCAAGAGAGAGAAGACGACCATGATTGAAGGGTGGCCAAGGCCGTGATGGCGATCTGAGGAGTCGTCGAAAAAGTTTGGCAGACGCTAGTTGTGCGTCTCCTTGTATTTGAGCTCTGCTATGGTTAAAAGGTGAGTGAAGTGGTGTACTCTCGTTTCTTTGTATGTTTGCATACGATCCAGAGCCAATTAACTATGGCTCCATGGGTCGTGGTTCGTTTGACGTGCGTGAAGTGATATGGTGATGGGGAAACGGTCGGAAGGAGAAAATGAAATTTTACAAACAAAAGCAAAAGGAGAAGGCAAGGAAAATCTAGCCACGGCCACAAGACAGAATAGCAAAAAGAATGGAAGGAGCGGCCGAGAGACAAGAGGTGGGAAGGTGGGCGGGTGCCCGAAGAGGAAAGAGCAATCGCCACGAACTTCCCTCCCCTCCTTCCTCATCTCTTGTCCTCCCCCCAGTCTTATTTCCCTTTTCGTCCGTATTGAGCAGGCCTAAAAAGCCGAAAGCGGTCGAAAAGCGTGGCCTTCTTTCCCGGATAGCTGCGTGATAATCGCCTCCCTTTGCGTAAGGTATCATGGGTTGACAGACAGGAGACAGGCGCACAGAAGCATTGTTGCGCAATGATATCTCTGCACAAGTGCAAGCGACGGCAAGTAGACATAAACAAAAGCAGCAAACGAACATGGTGTGCCCTCTTTCAGTCTGCAGCTACCCGAACTGTCAGAGGATGGAACAGCCGGGTTTCGGTCGACTATCTCGGTGACACCTCGATAGTCGTGTCGTGTCTTTGCAAGACAACAAGAAAAGGACAAGAAATGCTGACAAGGGTATCGTTAACGGGCGTTCGTGGCAGTGTGACACGCCAGGCTAGACGTAGCAGCCCTGGCAGAGGTGGCGAGAGGCACTTACAAAAGAACTAAAGTCACTTGGGAGTATTGTGGAGAGCTATGAACATTGAGGGGGAAGTTGTGAAGCATATATATATTATTTAGACTAGGATGACCAACCTCCCTTTTTGAACGTCACAAAGAACTAGTTACAGTAAATACACAGCTCGCGAAATCGACAGGTAAAAGGCAAGCATGTGCAGCCCACCATGCAAAAAAGCCAACCTACCAACCTAACGGTGAGAAATACAGACGGACGGGCACAAGTGACAACATCGACCTACCTCTCCTTTGGTTGTCGAAAAGAGAAATGGTATGAACAGAGAGAGCAACAGTGATTCACAAAGGCGGCCGATGAGAGAGAGTAACAATAGCAACGTTAAAAAAAGATATATCGACCAAAACAACAGAGTAGTTAGTGGGTAAGCAAACATTCGAGAAGAAAAACAAAAAACGATCTTCCGCCCGAGTCCTCCTTCCCTTTTGAAAATCCCTCCCCCGAATCCATCGTCCCAAGGGGCATATAATAAAAGATAAAAAGATAGTAGCAACAACCAAAAAAGGCGCAAAAGGGTGACGAAGAAAAGCAACGAGAACAAACTCGGATGGAAAGAAAGAAGACAAGAGTGAGAAACCCCTCGACAGGCAGAGAACGGATGAGAAGAAGGGGGGGAAAAAACACTCGAGAGAAAAGCACACAAGCTCTAATAGATACATATACAAGAACATGGGAAAGGGAGCCCGCGGCCCTTCAAACATGTCCCACTTCACACATCCCCTCTTCATCCCTTCTGTTCCTCCTTCGTATATTCCTAACACACAAATATCGTCGATGATATTCGCGGTTCCTGGCCGAACAAGAAGGAAGTTGCCGCAGCTGCGTAAATGGCGAAGTGCAGCGAGTGGTTGTGTGAGTGAGGCGCTGGTTCGAAGAGCATGGAGCGTGTAATTGAGAGGGTCTGGAGGGGGGGTAGACTCCAGCCTCAGTCGAAAGCCTGTAGTGGCTAGTAAAAGGGAGAGTCGAAAACGTTGTTTTTTTTGGAAATGTGTATCAAGTCGTGGGGAAAATTCCACCGGATGCCGAGGCGTGTCGCGTAGTGTGCCATTGGGATAAAAAGTTGAACAGAAAAAAATGTTGGTGAATTTTGGAGAAGTAAGGCGGCAAAAGTATCGACAAAGACAAAACAAATACGACGAGTGAACCAAATCAACAGAGACAAAAACGGCGAAAAAGAGGAACAGTGACAAAAAGAAAGGGTCCCAGGTAACGCCTCAAGAAAGAAATGCTGCCCTGATTAACCGCACAAAACAGATCGAAAAGTAAATAGGATCAACGAAACAACGCGGATCACACACGAGGTAGCGTAAAAGAAAGTGTTGTCGAAATCGAAAATGGGGGGTGATAACGAAGTCGACAACACGGGGAATAGCAGAGCCGCAAAGTCGGCTCCAGTGGCAAAAAAAGGTTGCATTACCAGCGCGAGAAGAAGTGTTCCATCTAGTCAGCACCGATCTCGCCCGTACCTTCAATGCCAAAGGTTGCCGAGCCAAAATCGAAGCCGCCGCCATCCTCGTTAGACTCGTGGAGGAAGGTGTCAAAGTCGAAGTCGTTCAGCACATCTGATGACGCCATGGGGTCGGCAAACTCGAGGCCAAAGGTCTGTGGAGAAGCAATGTTAAAGGTCGAACTTGGCAAAATGTCTCGGTTTCTAGACCCAGAAATACGTACCATAGACGAGTTGTCCATGCCAAAGGCCGAGTTCTGGTTGGGGTCGGCCTGCGTTGGTGGTGGGACAGCAGACACGCCAGGCGCCGAAACAGCAGTCGGCTGACCGTTAGGAACAATGGCACCAGCGGGCGGGCCTGAGACGGCGGGGCCGGCCGGCTTGCCGTTGAAACTTGCCGGGTTGCCGGGGGTAATGGGCGTTGCCGGTGTCGGCAGCTCGGCGTCGGCAGCCGAGGCTTCGCCTGCGGGGGTTGCTGCGGCATTGAGGTTCGATGCGGACTTCTTCTGCGCGGCAGTCTGCGGTTTCTGTCAATTAGCGGATATGAACAAAAAAAATATGGAAGTAGAGACGATGCAGTCTCAACCAAAAAAAAAACAATAAGAAAAAAAAAACAAGATAGAGCTTCATCCTTTACCTTCTTTGTAGCCTTGCCGTCCTTCTTCTTTGGGTTGGCCTTGGCGGCCGTTTGTGGCGTGGGGGGCGCCGCAGTGCTTGTCTGAGGCGAGGCCGTTGTCCGCTGGTTGGCGTTGGCTGCAGCAGCGCCAGGTGCGGACGGTGGCGGCATCGCTCTCTGTTGGGGTGTGCCCTGCGGCTGCGGGGCCTGGGGAGCGCCTTGCGGGCCGTTCATCGGACCGCCGTTGGGTGCACCCTGCTGCCACTGGATCGGAGGACCACCTTGGCCTGCGGCACCAGCCGCAGCGGCGGCTTGCTGCTGCTGCTGGTGCTGGCGGGCGGCAGCCATCATCTGCGGGTTCATGGGGCCGTTGAAGGGCATACCTGGGTGCGCGCCAGGGGTCCGCATGCCGTTCATTTGCTGGGCGGCCATGTTGCCGTCGACCTTGAAGAAGTTGGGTGCCATGGCCGGATCCATGTGCGCGCCCATGAAGTTCACGGGGTTGGGCGAGCCGCGGGACTGCGGGTTATCAGGGATCGGGGAGCCCATGCCATTGCCAGCCATCTGCTGGTTGTTGCGCTTCATCTGATCAGCAGGGTTGGGCGACGCGCCGGGGCGGCCACCCTGAGGCGACGAGCCCTGGAAAGGCTGGCCGGCATTGGGCGCGCCGGGGCCACCGGGGCCGCCAGGACCACCCGGACCGCCAGGCTGGCCCGGTCCACCAGGACCACCCGGCGTACCGGCAGTGCCAACGGGGGTGCCATCGGGGCGACCCATGCCGACAATGCCGTCCTGCTCTTGACGAGCCATCATCAAACGCTTCTTGTTCTGCTGCTCAAGGAGCATCAGTTGCATCTGGTAGTCCTGCAGGGCATGGTTACTGCCGCCGCCGGCCGGAGGAGCACCAGGCCCAGCGCGCATGGCAGCCGGGCCGGTCAGCTCACTGGCGTTGTAAAAGGCGTTCAGCGAGGCACCGTCCGGAATCATGGGCGAGCCCTGGCCAGGAGGACCGGTCACATTAGGCATAGCCTTGTTTGGCAGCTGAGCGTTGTGATGCTGTTGCAGGTTTTGTGAGTAAGCCTGAATATTCTTGGCCTGGGCGGCCGGGGACTGCTGGGAGAACTGCTGAAGCTGCTCGGCGCTCAGACTGGCCGGGTTCACACCGTTGGCGAGAAACATCTGATGAACCTGAGGGTGTATAGGACCGGCTCCTACCTGTTGGCCAGGCATGCCCTGTGCAACGGGACGACCATTTTGCATCAGAGCCGCTTGGTTGGGGTTAAACGGCACGCTGTCCAGGCGGGGTCTCTTGGATGGCGACGGAGCATTATCGCCCGATCCGGGAGACGAGGGGCGCGCGCGGTTGCCGTCAAGGTCCGACGGGTCGCGCTGCATTTGGCCCTGTTTTGCCTGGAGCATGTTCATGCCTTGCGGACTGTAGGGAAAGAAGTCGAGGTTAGCGGCGGTCTACCGAGTATAGCATATGGAGAGTGAAAACGTACATGTTCTGGCTGTTCGCCATGGCAGTGCGTGGGAGGTTGTTAGCCTGCTTCATGGCGAGCATTCCGCCGTTCTGCATGTTGCGCATCATCATCTGCTGCTGTTGCTGGAAGTCGGGGCGGATTTGACGGAGCATGTCCTGCTGCTGCGCTTGGCGAAGGCGAGACTGTGCATCGGGGGGGAAACACAATTTGTTAGTAAAGGGAAAGCAAGCAAGAGAACAAAAGTAAGAAGATGAAAGAACATACCTGCATGTGTTGTGTGTACTGGTTCACGCCGGAATGATGGCCCTTGCCCTTTTGCGCGTTGAACATTTCCCAGAACAGGCAGAACCAGTCAAAGAGAAAACTACTATCCGACGGCATCGGCAGGTTCGGGGTTGGCAGGTCTTCAACGGACTTGGCATCGGCAAAGTCCTTGGAGTCGGTGTCCATGGCATCATCGCCGACGCCGTTGATGATGTTCCCGTTCTCGTCGCGGCGGCCGTCCGGGCCATCCTTCTGTAGGTTCACCTGCTGACCGAGGATCGCGCGGGCACAGTCCAGCATCTCATAGCGGAGGAAGTACTCGTAGATGTAGGTGTTGAGCAGCGTGCGGTTGCCGATCTCCTGCATGGGAAGACCCGGGACCGGGCCTTGCGGCTGGCCCTGGGGCAGTCCTTGCGGCAGGCCCTGCTGCTGCTGCTGCTGCTGCTGCTGCTGCTGCTGTTGTTGCAGTTGCAGTTGCTGCTGCTGGGCCTGTTGCTGTTGTTGTTGCTGCTGCAGCTGCTGTTGCTGAGCCTGCTGCTGTTGTTGTGCTTGCTGCTGCTGCTGGTTCTGCGGAGGCTGGGGCCGGTTTGCCGCGCCGGGCGGGACGCCGACATTATTCATCATGCCCATCGGGGCACCAACCGCACCAGTCATGGCGGCCATGTTGGCCATGTTAATGTTATTCATGGTGCGCGAGGTAGTAAGCCAAGCGTTCAATAATGCGAACGCTCTTGTGTGGAGGAGATGCCGCGCTTTAGAGAGGCACGAAGAAGGTAGTTATCGGTTTGACCAAAGCCAAGTACCGACGACGAGTTCAAAACGTGCCACAGACGAGGCAGGAGAAGGAGGGAAGAGAAAGAACAAAGGCACGCGTATTGGCGCCTGTTCTATACAATTCCAAAGTCGCGATCCCCGAAAAAGTTCAGGAGACCGTTGCGCAACTCTTTTCCTTACTTTCGTGCCGTCGAAACTCGAAACTCGATGATTCAAAGTCGGCAAGCGAAGCGCTTCATGGGGAGGCGAAACACGGGAAAAGGGTCGACAGAGAAAGAGAAGAAAAGAGGCCAAGAAGCACGGAAGCGGTTCAGGCTTGCGTGGTAAAAGGCTGAGCCCAAGGATGACTCTTGTGTGTTGTAGATGAGGGAGAGTTGTCCGAGACAGTTGTTGGCTGACCGGCTGGTTTGGTGGAGTGGTAGTTGATAGCGCAAAGGACGTGTTTTAGGGGGGGGTTGCAGTTAAGATAGAATAGAATAAAAAAGGACAGGCGTCACTGTGCGCAGTTCCGTGATGCACAAAGAAATAGCAACGAAAAAACGGTGCCCGAGCAAGAGTAGGTGAAAAGGGGAGGAAGAGAAGGGCGTCGCGTGAAGTTGCGTATGTTGTGCGATTCGGAGGGAGGCGGGTTTGAGGATGGTCGAAACTGCTGACGAGAGAATCAGACGGAAAAGGGAGGGAAAATGGTGGTCGAATCGAAAAGCGAAATCTGGCGACGGGCTGTGGCGATAAATGGCAGGGCGGGTTTTCCCCCTTTGCGACAGGCGAAGCGGAGAGCAGCTCTCCGGGGCGTTGGTGTGTGTATATGTAGTGCTGGATAAAAAGAGGCCCCTACGACCTGTGGCTGGCGAGAAAACGATGCAAACAACGGCAAAGCGGTGATGATGCTGCTGGGAACAACAAAAGAGGCTCTTGTCAGCTCATTCGCGATGCTGGTGGCCACGCCTGAGCCTCTGTTGCTTGGATTGGGGCCGCGCCCACAACTCGATCTCTAGGCCGATCGGTCGACTGCGAAAAGAACCGCGCGGGCGAGGGCGAACACATCAAAAGGGGGGGAGGAGGGGAGGTCGTCAATCGGAGGTGGCGTCGACACGGTGAGAAAAAAGAAAAGAAAGAGAGGTGGAAACCAAAGGGGAAGGAAAGGAAAAGGCGAATCGAGACAGGAAGGGGGAAATGGGCAATCGCGACGGGGGAAAACAGAAAAGGGAAGGTCAAGATGTGCGAGAGGAATTTGGAAGGGAGGGAAGGAGCAAACGGGGGTTGGGTGAGGCACTGGGCGAGGGAAGCAGCGACCGACAGTGGGCAAACAGCACACGCAGTGCCCTTTCTTGGGGACAGGAACAGCTGGAAGTCGATGCTAGCGGCCGCTGTGGAAGCTGCTGAAGGGGTGCTGTAGGGTAGCTATGGTCCCTGTTTGTCTGCAGCCGTGTTTTTTTTTTTGGTGCTTTTGCTGTCCATCCCAGTCCACCACGGGGCTGCTAGGGGTTGCGGTCTGGGACATCTAGGTGCTGGGAGGGAGCGAGGAGGAGGGGGGACTGCGGTGGGCTAATGTGCGAAAACCCTCGCGTGGGCGCAGATTGAGGAATGGGGTGGTGGGGACGACGTGCGTAGATCTAGTACCGCGGCCTTAATTTCAAGGCACGAATGGCCAAATAAGGACTAGCGTTGTCCATTTACATGCATAGATGCCTCAGGCCGAAAGGAACGTGTATATTGGCCACACAGTGACCGTTTCGGCGCAGAGAGCGATAAGGGGACGAGCGCGCGCTCACGCCGAAATTACGAGGCAATGAATGAACGAGAAGCCGATGGGGTTTGTGTTTTGGTGCTTTTTGGTCTATTTCGGTATTTTCGTGTTTTTGTGCGTGTTTGTGTGATCCTTGGGTTGTGATCTGTGGGCTGACCGATATTCTCCCTCCTACAGCCTCACTGCCTCCTTCCTTGATGTAAAAATGTGTCGATGTAAATGGCATGCCCTGTGCACCTTTAATGTCGGGAAGTGGAGGAAGGTGCGATATAGCTACCAGAGGAAGCTCAAGCTTGCCATTGGGGCGGGTTTCATTAATGCCCTAAATAACATTATCCCTAAGAACAATGGCACTTCAATAACACTTCAAGCTTTTGCGCCTTTCTATCAACACAGACAATCACTCGGTATTATATTTGACAGCAACAGCGAGAACGGACGAGTCCCTCTCTTTCAATGCACTCGTGAGGGGTTGCGGACGCGAGCGGCGAGCCGACGGTCCCGGCTGATAGCCCGCATGAGCAATCAACTGTCTATGGCCATCGGGGGCGACAAACAACAAAAAAGCGAACAGCGAGCCAAAAGATGTAGACAAGAACAGCAAACGCAGGGACAGGATGTGCAGCATGCGCCGTGCCAATATCAGACCAATTGGAGGAAAATGGGGGGCACGTTGTGTTGTGCTGGCAGGCGTTGCATGACAGCAAACGGGGAACGATTCGCTGGCTTGCGGAGGACAACACACGGAGAAAGTCCGCATCTACGGCCGAAACACGGCATGTCGAGGAGATCATTGTGCTCATCGATACTTGCAGACTTTGGTGTCCCATGTTGCAAAGGACTTGCAAGTGCTATTGTCAGCTGAGCAACATGACATTGAGGGTGTTACCATCTCCTACAAAGGGAGATGCAAAGTCGGAGACAAGGTGAGAGAATGCCGGGTTTCGGAGCTTGGCTGGGGCCAGCATAGAGCTTAGCTCTGTCTCTCTCTCTCTACACGTCACAGCGCGTTGCATTCTGGGCCAGAGGGCGGGTTTGGAGTTTTGGGGCACCAAAATGGAAAAATCAGGGAGGGCCGTTGACCTCAAAGCTGGCTGGGCTGGCAGCCCACGCCGATCGACCGCCGCCGGAAAGCCGCGCGCAAGTCTTCGCTGCTTCAGGCCTAGACTACCCGGGAGGGCAGCAAAAGAAGGGGCCTCGAGGGGGGTGCTTAAGAGGCTTAAGTTTAGAGGCGTTTTCACACTATTTTTACGTTTTTACGGGGTCATGTTCAGGGATCAAGTGTGGGCGGGCCAGCGCTTGTATTGTCTCGGGCTAGTTGTCATCGTGTGAAGAGGTATGCTTCCATGTGGAACGACGTAAGTGAGAGAGGGATGAAGAAAAGGTGGGTGCGAGAGAAGAAGAGACGTTGAATTGGCATTGGGGATGAGCACGGTTTTTTTTTTAGAATCAAATTAGTTCAGGCTCGTGTTGTGTTTTCTTTTTCTTTTTCTCTCTCTCTCTCCCTCTCTTTTCTTTGAGCTTTAAGTCGAGTAGGTCAATGACAACTTTCAGTGTGAGAGCCTTGTCTAATTCTTTTTGTCTTGTTTCTTTGTTAGTTCTAAACTGGGAGACGATCATCGACAAAACACCGGTTTGGTTGCGTCGGAACGGCCCCAATATGCCTGGCCAAGAGTCCCAGCAACCAGGGCCTGGCCAGCACAGCTCGAGCTCGACACGTCCGTCACTTGCGTGTACCTTGCATTAGTTTATAAAATGCCCACGTCGCGGTCCCTGCCTTGGGAATCGGAGGCGATGAGGGATTTCTGAGTCAAGTACAAGTAGGGACGAAAATTGCAGCCCGATGAGGCTGGCGAGGCTGGGTAGTTGCAATTGGAGTTGGACTTTATTTTTCTATTTTAAAGGCTGTTTGAAGCTGTTGAGCCACCTCTCGCGGCTTTTATGAGATGGCTGACCACCCACGTTGATAAACAATCGGAGTTGCATGGTCTTTTATATAACCTTTCCCAGGCTGACATGACGACAATCTGTTCCTTTTTCAGCCATGGGATGCATGCAACCTTTTACTATTTTCAAAAGTAACTTTGTCCATGGCCGTTTGTGCATCCGCATGGAATGGTTGCCCCCGCCATGCAGCCATTCGCACAAGTGCTCCGCATGCAACCAAGGATTGCCAACTAGATGAGGCTGGCCAGAGTTGTCAACTGGTAGTAATTCTCGCATTCTCGCATTTATTAGTTGTGCTTGCATGCAATAACTATAGTTACTCGACGGTGCTTATTGTCTATTTTTTTTATGGAAATACAATGCAGGTGTAATTGACAAACAAAGTAAAATAATAAATGAAAAAAAATTCACCAAAATAAGCACCAAATAAATAAACAAATAAAATCCGTGATAAAATACTGTTCTTTTCATTTATTACGAATAAATATTGTTACGGACAAAGTCATATTCAAAATCTAACAACTAAGAATATTTTATAACTGTTTACAATATGATACGATTCAGACCACCACATCTTCTATTTTCACCTCACCCAACACAATTGTCAATGCAGAACCACCGGCCCGTTCATCCATTCACTATAATTTGAACGATTGGAATTTCCCAAGCTACTAGAATATAATGTAGGCTGTCGAGTAAGCATGTTTCTCATGCGCTGTCTACTCACAGTCGGAGATCAATAAGCGCGATCCCCTCCCAAAAACATACACGAAATGAAGGCACAACCGGACAGCTGCTGATAGTCTCTGAATATTTGAAACGATGGTTTCTTGCCCGCCATGTCTTTGATGCACGACCTGCGGTCGTTTGTATGGGTACCAAGAGCTGGGCCGATCTTGCTTCTGTTCGCTATTTCTTATATTGGTTGCCCGTTCCTTTGCACCGCGACAACGTCACACATACCGCTCTCCTGCATCTTTCTCCCCTCCCCTCTAGTCATCCTCTGGCGGCAGCTCATCATCAATGTAGCGGATCAGGGATATCCGCATCTCGGTGGTGTCGTTGCCGCGCAGGACGTCGCTGATAAAGTGGGCCTCGACCTGGACCTGGACCATTTCGAGGGCGCCGCGCAGGACGCCGCACAGGATGTTGGAGTACCACAGCTCGTCCTGGGCACGGCCGTCGTCGGGCAGCTCGACAAAGTCGGCGAGGGGGAGCTCGTCAAAGACGAGGGAGAACTGTTTGCCGTCGGAGGTCCAGTTGGTGATGGTGGGTGTGGTGTTGAGGAAGATTTTGAAGCCGACCTAGGCGCAGGGTGGCGTCAGCACGGGGGGAGGAGAAGGTCGAGATGGAATAAAAACACCGGGACCTACCTTGGAAATCATATCCGCCGTCTCGCGAAAGTTGTTGCAGCGCTTCATGGAGACGGACTTTGCGAGGTAGTCTTCTATTAAGCGCAGGCCAATGTTGTAGCCCATCTTGTCGAGCTGCTTGTTGACCTCGATGTAGTCGTTGTCGTAGTCCCTGCAGAGCTGGGCGACAATGGTGCCGTAGGTGAGGGTGACGAGTTCGGCATTGACCTTGTCTATCCGTGTCCTGGGCGGCGTTAGTATGGGAAGGGGGAGGTGCAGTCGCCGGACATGTGAGGTTCTTACTTCCAGATCCTAGAGACAGGTTAGCTTTGGCAGTCGGAAAGGGATGATAAGCAGATGTGAGACATACTCTTCGCCCACACGGGCAGCCTTTGCGGCGGACATCTTGTTCCTTGGTTGGTGGTGGCCAACGCCGGAGGCCCGGGTCTGGCGCGGTACGGTCGTGCCTGGGGTGGCAGGGACGAGCGCTGTGTGGTACGTGCGATGGGAAACGGGTCGTCAAGGGCAGATACGAGGTCGTTGTTCGCGTGGGTATCAATCGTCGTCAATGTCGCCCGTGTCGTCGTGGTCGTCGTTGTCGTGGTCTTCGTTGTCGCAATAGGAGACGGGGTCTTCTGTAGCGGGCGTGACGCTGGCGGTGTAATGCGTGCCTGCCTTGCCCAGTGGTTAGGGGTTTGAGTGCTCCTGCCTTCTGGCGGGGAGCGCGATAAGAAATCGCCCCACTTATTCACCGATAAAGCCTTGCTCCCTTTTGTTTGGTGCTTTTGGCGCAACGCGAAAGTTGACAGCGGCCGATGGAAAATTGGATTTTGCGGAGCTTCATCTAGGCACGACGAACGACGAACAAAACAAACGACAACCCACGTCACGACTACGACACGACCACGTCAACGCCCACGTTTTCCGACAGAACAGCGCGTCTTCTCTAGCCACCGACTCTACGACCTCTCTTTCAAACGCCTTACTTCCTCCTCCCCACGCGCTTTCACAATGTCGGAGAAGAGACGAGCATCGGCGACGCAGCCCGGTAATCAGCTGGTGAAGCGGCCGAACCTGGGCGGCGGATCGGGGACGGGCGGCAAGACGGGCGGGTCGGGCAGCAATGCACTGATTCAGGTGGTAGGTTCACGCCCCGGGAGTCGTATTCCAATATAAATCGGGAGGGATATGACAACTAACATGGTAGGCCCCACGCACGAGCGCGCTCCAGGCGCCGGTGATGCAGCTGACAGGCCATGGCGACGAAGTGTTTTGTGCAAAGTTCGACCCGGCCGGGCACCTGATTGCCTCGGGGTCCATGGACCGGTCGATCCTCCTCTGGCGGACGTACGGTGACTGCCAAAACTACGGCGTCTTGACCGGCCACCGCAGCGCCGTGCTCGACCTGCAGTGGTCCCGCGACTCGGACATTGTCTTTTCGGCGTCGGCCGACACGCATCTCGCCAGCTGGGACCTGACGACGGGCGAGCGCATCCGGCGGTACGTGGGCCACGAAGAGGCCGTCAACGCGCTCGACATTAGCAAGCGCGGCGAGGAGATTTTGTACAGTGGGAGCGACGACGGATCGCTGGGCATCTGGGACCCGCGCACCAAGAACGCGGCCGACTACATCCAGACCGATTTTCCAGTCACGGCCGTCGCCATTGCCGAGGCGGGCCATGAGCTGTACGCGGGCGGCATCGACAACGACATCAAGGTGTGGGACGTGCGCAAGCGGGCGGTGGTGTACACGATGTACGGGCACCAGGACACGGTGACCAGCCTGCGGGTGTCGCCGGACAGCCAGTCGTTGCTGTCATTCTCGATGGATGCGACGGCGCGCACGTGGGACATTCGCCCCTTTGCGCCGACGGAGCGGCACATTCGGACGTTTGACGGCGCGCAGGCCGGGGTGGACAAGAACCTGACGCACGCGAGCTGGGACCCGCACAGCAAGCGGATTGCCGCCGGGTCGGGCGACGGCACGGTGGTGGTGTGGTCGAGCGACAACGGCAAGCTGCTGTACAAGCTGCCTGGCCACAAGGGCAGCGTCAACGCGGCCGAGTTTTCGCCGTCGGACGAGCCGATCAGTATGTCGACACCCCTTATTGTTCAACCCTTTTGCTATGCCTTCGCTGATATTCTAACCACTCTTAGTTCTCTCCGCATCCTCTGACCGGACGCTGATGCTCGGCGAGCTGAAATAAGGCATTCGCTGTTTTATTTGGCCGACAGACAGATGGCCGGCAGGCACGACGACGTCAATGTGCATCCTTGTCTGTGATTACGCCGACCTGACCAGTGCAGCTTGGCCTCGTCTATATGTGTGGCTGCCAAGGGCTCTTGTCTAGACGAGGCTGCAACGGAACGGGCCCCACGAATAGAGCATCACGGCAGCCTCGCCTCCTTGGTCCCATTACAGCGACGGAAGGGGGCATGGACCGCTATATACGTGCTCCGACGCCGCCTCGTTGTTTATGGACTTGCTCTACACCGAACCTCGCAAGCGACAACAGCAGCCGACGATCAAGCAACATTACGCGCAGAAATTACGAAGCATTGTGGTTGGCATACGTCGTAGTTATGCCAATTTAGGCTGTGCCTGCGCGATCTTCAGTCATGATGACCGGCTTTGTTTCTGCTTGATGTGCACAGACGGCACATCCATTATGCCATCGTTAAGCGGCGAGTGAGGGAAGGCCAAGGCTATGCTCAGTTCAAGGCACAGATCGCGATACAGGGCATGGTATCTTCTGCCCAACACTCAACACGACATCTGCAGCCCGCCGCCTGCAGATAGAGGAACGGAGAGCTCGGGGCAGATGGGCAGAGCCGCGTTCTGTATAGACTGGCCTGTCTTTCTACTTCGTACTCGAGCCCGACTTCAGCGCTTGATGCTTTTGATTGCAGTTTTATGGACATGGTGCAGGCTGAGGCTTTGGGCTATGAGGTTTCTATGGCGTTCATTTGGCATATTGTGGTCTATATATTTGATTTTGATAGAGCGTGCATTCATACCATAAATAAAAGTGCATTTGAGACTGCGGCTTTCTTTTCGGTACTCCGTACTTTACATCAGACTGTAAGGCTGTCGATATTGACCCGACGCGCTTGGCGCGGTTGTCTATTTACTTACTTTTTTTCTCTTTTCTTTCACTGACCATCTTTTCTTTCACTGACCCTCTTTTCTTTCACTGACCATCTTTTCTTCGCATACGTGAAAAGCGTCAAACACTCGAGAAAACGAGTGGCTGTGCACCATACGTAGGCACACCTGTTACTTGAGGCTGAGGTTCACACGAAGCAATTGGCTTGGGGACGACGACGTTGTAACTACACTCACTGTAAGGGACATGTTGGCTGCTGCACGTTGATTGGCTGGCCTGGTCCCTTGCCTGAGCTTGGACCGTAGTTGACCCTTCCCCTTCGAGCCCTTACACTCGCCGCCGTTTTTAGCGCCCAGGGCCGTCCCAGCCAGTCCCGCTCCTTCCCCAAATAGGAACCCGAAACACCATGAAAACAAAGCGGCCCCCTGCATCACAACATAAAAGAGGGCATTCAAGATTCCCCTGGACGTCCCTGAGATGGTGGCCGTCATTTTGTTTGCCTCTGCTTCCGATCCCCGATCCTCGTTCTTGTGTCCTTGCGCCCTCTTTCTGATCCATGCTGCGACAACGCCCAAACCGCAAGCCGTGTCACAGAAACCAGCGCCGCCCCCTCGAGGCCCCCTTTTTGGGTCGTATTTGTTGTTGGGTGTCGTTGGTTCTTTTGTCTCCTTTCTTTGGTCGCCTCTCGTCTTGAGTCCTTCATTGGTCCTCTGCTTCCTCTCTTGTGAGGCCTTCTGCAGCGATCGACCCTCGCTCTTACCGTTGTTGTGCCTTCCCCGACCTCCCTTACGTTTGTGTGTTTGTGCCTTTCCTCGAACTGTCATGGTGCTGAACTCTCGACTCTTCTCACATGCATGCTAGAAGGGGTGCTTCGTCCTCACGAGGGAGTGGCCAGGCCTATGTGAGACCTGCAGCAAGGCCAAGCAGCCCCCTGGACCATCCCGGGCCCCTGGCAGCTCAGCCCTGCGTTTGCAGCCAGTCGAAAGAGCCACTGGCGGCTACGACGAAGCGATAAAGCTTGTGCAGACAAGCGTGCGGGCAACTCGACAATAATGGCTGCATGCTGCATGCTGCATTCTCGTAATCTCACATGCCAGAGAGCTAACAGAAAGTGTGAAATTGAACTACGTTTGATGACAATTCCAAAGAACAACGCCATGCGAGGGACCCGGCGAGACTGTCAAATTTGGCCGCGGCGATGGCAAGATAAAGATAAATTGAGAAGCAAACCACCGAGGAACGAGGGACGTCAGAGAGAAGCAAGAAAAGATTTGAAGCTGAAGACATTCTTTTCTCACCGAGCTCACCACTTTTTCTTTTTTCTCTTCGAGTCTCTCTTGCTAAAGTCTATTCCTTTTTCGTTTTTGTTACGCTGCTGCTGCCCCTACTGCGACGTCGTTCCCCCCTGTCTCAGTCTGCATTCCTGACGTCCCTCACTCTCATCGTCTTGCACGCTTGCACGCTTGCACGCATTTTCATTTTTCATTTTTGTTTCTTTTTCGAGCCTGACTGAGCACAGCAACGACAACCTCTGTCCCTCTACTTGTACGGAGTAACTATCTTAACTATCTGTGAACCCCTGTCCCCACGTCTACTTGTATGTACAGGGCTGCCAGTGCCCGCTGAACAAGCCCCCGTATTTCGTAATCTCTTGGGAGCAGTCTCATATTTACACCCGTCTTCCCCTTCTTCTCTCACATTCCCCTGCTTGCCGTTTGCGTCCCTCCATCGCACAGCCAGCCGACCCGAACCTGATCCGTCATAGTACGGAGGTTCGTCTCCCCCTAGCATCGCAGTGCGTGCCTGACAACAGTCTAGGCCGTGTTTCCGTCACAGTAGCCTTTTCCCTTCTTTACTTTCTTGCACCCTCCAGTCTCTCTGACAGGCCAGAGGCGGGCGTCGTCGTAGTCAACCACACCGCAGATCAGAACCCAAAACAGGAGAGGCGCGAGCGAGCGTAACCTCAGAGACTTGTGGGAAAGCTGTGTGTATGGGCGCTTTTCGCCCGTTTTCATGTGAAGTGCTAGTGTGTTCGTGTTAGTGCGTGTACGTACCTGCATGCATTGTTTTCGACATCCTCCCGTAGGACCATCCATTGGCAAGAAGAACCTCTTTCTTTCCTTTTCTTCTTTTCTTTCCTTTTCCCTCCCAATTCTTTGGCTCCCGTTCCTCCTTTTCTCTCTCTTTTCTCTTTCCCTGTTTGCTGCGGCAGTTCAGCGCCCTTTCCGAAACAAGGCTCCCACCCCTTCTTCCTGTTCCTGCTTCGTACTTTCCTGCCCCCTTCCTGTTCGTTCACAGACCGTCTTCGTTTCCATTCCTGACACACATACTTTTCACACATACTCTCTTTCCTCCTTTTTTGAACCACGACTCCGTGCTGAGAACAGACCCCGTCACAGGTTTCTGGTCTGCTGGTATTCATTGGCCCTCGTCACTCTTACTTCTACCAAGAAAAGAGAACAAGTCTTGGCCTTTTTGTTTCTTTTGTTTTTCTCTCCATCTACTCTGACTCTCACTTTTCACTCTTGGCTCACTTTCCTTGTCTACTGTCTCTTTTTCTTTTTCTTCTTTTCCTTTCTTCTCCTTTTTGTTTCTTGATATCCACATAACGACGACACTTCGAGATTCGAACAAGACTCGCCGGAAGCATCACACGAATCGGACCGTGTTGACGACAACATAACGACGGCCTGGCTGCTCGAGGCGGCATTCATCACCACGAGTACGACAAACAGTCGAACACATCTGGACAACAACAGAAAGGCGTGCAGGACACCGCATGAAAGCATGAACGGCTCGAGAACAGGACGCTCATAGGCTTCTCTCTCTCTCTCTCTCTCTCTTACTTCTCCTTCCTCTTTATCATACCTTCCCGACTCTCCTCCTCACTCCATCTCCCTCACAATGGACATCTTCCGCAACGCTCGCCAGAATTTCCTGCGGCGGCAGGCCGAGGCCGAGCAGGCCGACCTCGAACGCCAGCAGGCTCGTGAACAGGAGCAGCAGCAGCAACAACGGCCCGAGATGCAGCAGCGGGACACGGCACAACCACAGACGGCCCGCTCCTCGCCCGTGAGTACCGTCCTGCGCCGCTTTGCCGACCTGCCCCGGCCGTCGATGCCGTCGATGCCCTCGTTTGGCCGCTCGGCGCCCCGCCCGACCAGCAGCCACTACAGCGGCAGTGGTACCGCCGGCGCCACCACCGCCGACAACGACGCAATCGTCTCACCCAAGACCCCGCAGTTTGGCACCCTCGGCATGCCGCCCATGCCCTCGACCCGCCTGCACCTGCCGAACCTGCAGCGGACGTGGACACGGGGCTCCAGTGGGCCACCGTCGCGGCCGGGCACCGCCACAGTTGCCGTACCCCTGGCCAACATTACCGAGCCGGTGCCTTTAGTTTCGGCGCAGCACGTCACCAGCCGGCACCGGAGTGGCAGCGGCCTGAGCGGCGATAGCGTCGAAGACGGTAGCAGACGAGGCCGGCGGCGCCGCTTCGAGGGTGCCGACCCGGCCGAGATGCACCTGGCGAGCATGGCCGACGACGGACGGCGGCGGCGGAGGCAGCAAGGCAGCAACGGAAGCGGAAGTGGAAGCGGGACCGGCCGGAGGCACCGGCAACAGAGGCGGTACGTCGTCGAGATGGGCGCCGCGCCCCCATACCCAGGACGCGGACCAGCACCCGAAACCACACCGAAACGGTTCCTCTTCTGCTTCCCGTACATCAAGTCCCGCCGCATGCGCGCCCAGATCCTGCGCTGCTTCGTGTCCGGCACCTTTGTCGCGCTCATGCTCGGTGTCTTCTTGGCCCTGTACATGACGGGAAACATCTACAACACCGAGTTTGCCGTCCTTCTCATCTTGATCATGTTGTTCACGGCCGTCTTCTTTGTCCATGGCCTCATCCGGCTGTGCGTCATGGTGATACGGCCCCTGTCAGAGGCCGAAGAAGAGGCCGCTGAGGAACAGTACCGTAACCGCCGGCGCCGCGGCGGCGCCGCGGGCCTGCCCGACATTTATGGTCCCGGCGGCTACGCCATTCCGCACCAGCCGATCCGGGTGGTACTGGCGCGCGACGAAGAGGCCGCCGGCCTGGAGAGCGTGACCGCCAAGATCCAGCCGCCGGCCTACGGGCTGTGGCGGGAGAGTGTGCGCGTGGACCCGAACCGCATCTACTGGCAGCGCAATGAGGACCCGTCGGCGAGCTCGACAACCAGTGGTGGCGGTAGCAGCGAGACGACGCGGTCACGGGATGCTAGCAGCAGCAACAGCAGCAGCAACCGTAGCAGGACTCGTGATGGTGCAACAATGCGCGGCGGCGAGGCTAGCAGCGAGGCCGACGGCAGCAGCCATCCCAATCTTGACCACGACCATGACCACGACGTTAGCGACCGCGGCGGCACACGAGGCCGCCAGAGCCCGCGTCCGCCGTCGTATATGTCTGACGACGGCGTGCAGTACGTTGTCGAGGCCCAGCCGCGCTCGATAGCGCCGACGACCGAGATTCCGCTGCCCGAGCACCCGTCCGAGGCGGGACGCACGGCAACGCGGCCGGCGTGGTGAGGTTGAGATGGCCCTCTCGATAGGGGACGGGCTGTAGCGATATATGTATAACAAAAAGCAGCGTTCTTTGTCTTTTTCATTTGTCTTTTATTCTGGAGCGGGTCGGGGCCTCGGGCAGGTTTTGATTTTGATTTTATACCTGTTTGACACAGCATGGGAGCGGTTAGCACACGGCGTTTTGAGTTTTGTCGAGGAAGTCTATGACCGGGTTGGTGAAAAGAAACGTCTTTATATCCCTCTCGCTGTCCTTTGAAAGGAACAATGCGCCGGCGCCGAGGAATGCATATGATTTGTAGTAAGCAAGCAAATAAATATAACGTTCCTGTATATTTTCCCATGTCCGTGACAAGTGAAAACAACAAGTGTGTCCATTCTTCTCGGCTTCAACCTCTGTGATTCTTTTCCTCTCGTGACATGGTTCTGACGACTTCGTCTAATATTATCACGGTACGGCCGCATTTTGGTACGACTTTGTACTGTGGCACATTATGTGAGGAAAGGGCATAAAGTGAGATAGAAGGAGAAAAAAAATGCAGCTTTGCACGGTCCCTTTCATAGGCTTGCGAGCCATTACTTCGAAGCAACCTCAAATTGGCTCAAATATGTAGAGAAGAGCACGAGTAACCTTGAGGAAAGAAGGCCCAATGCGGGACACTCCGCTCAAGAGCGCAACGGCAGCACAAAGGCTAGAAGACGACACTTGAGTGTCAACGTGCAAAAAGTACACTGCGTCCTCAATGCTTATATGCAGGCTGAGGCGGCTGGCCAGCGGGGCCCCAGATGCATTGCAACTGGCAACGTGACAGAAGAGTGAGCCGCCCACGAGCCAGATGCAGCTTCGATGCACCTCCCGTCTTGACACTTCCAGTCATCTGCCCGCTTATGGCCGTCCGTTTTCTCTGCCGTCTTTCTCTCTGTCCACAAATAGACAACCCAAAGATAACAAGGGCATAATGAGGGTTGGGGGCTTTCTCTTCTGGCCTGGCTCTGACTTGAACGTGCGGCTGGTTGTCAGCTGGTTGTCAACTCCCAATGCCACTCCCCTCTTTTTCTCGAAGGATAAAAGTGGGTAGCTGGGCAATAAATTCGTCTGGACATCGCCTACATCGGCCTTTGTCGATAAGTGTGAGGAGTAGAGCGTAAAAGTCGGGAGAGTTCCTGCTTTTGACGGATCACTTCTGTCGTAAATGTGAGCAGCATATCCGTCGAGTCTGTTGTAGACTCTGTAATGCAGACAAGCTTACGACGTATGAAGAGTTGTGATACTCGTCACTGCTTCTCTTCGTTTTATGTTGTCAACCCGGTGCGGTTCGTTCGGTTGAAGAATCAAATAAAGTACCTTTTTGTTAGCAACTCGCGCCGATACGTGGAGCTGTCCCCGAGGGATGCTTGACTACGGAGTACTTACCGCTAAGTAGAGCCAAATGAAGACGGCGACGTTCCCATTCTCCGTTCGTCCCGTGTCTGAGTCCCTGTTTGGTGGACGTACCGCCTACAGATAGAGGAGAGACAAAAAGCGTGAGGAGACAAGACTCGACAGGAGAATAGATCGGAACTAAGACCAAGACGAGCGGTTGTGGAGAAAAAAAGGGACCAGACCAGGCGAGCCTATTGGCTCTTGACTTGGCTACTCCGTCTGAATGCATCGTCAAACGCTCGTCCGGTGATGATCCTCTTTCTTCCTTTCCCTCTTTTGTGCTCCCCCATTTTTTGGAGACGGCGGTGAGCAGGAAACGTGCCGGAGAACAAAGATGCATTGACTTTTTCATCCCAAAGAGGGCAATACCGCAGCTGTTATCATATAGAAATGTCTCGATATGTGATACCGTGGCCTTATCGTTGTCGTCGTCCCACGAGATTTTTAAATCTGAGACTTGGGATGAATTTGTTGAGTGTTCGTATGGCGGTCAGCTCCTCTGCTCTTCTGATGCACTGGTACTCGTAAGTACAAGTACTGGGAAGATCACCAACGTCGGGGAGTCATGCCGCCCAACAGGTGTGGCATGCAGGCAAGGGCGCTGACCTTTCGCGCTTGCAACCCAACTGTGTCCCTGCCCTCTGCTTTCTGTCAGTTTGCTTCTCTTTTTGTCTTTCTTTTTTTCTTAATAATTTTCGTTTCTCCTTCCGTCTGCCGCCCTCATGCCAGAGACCTGACAAGGGCCTGGCCGCACTTCCTCTCCAGGCTAGCCTCAACGAGCTACCCAGCAGCTGGTTGACGGCGCAGAGGCCCCTGGTAAAAAGCCCACGCGCACTCCGACCCACTGGATGAGCGTCGTCTGGTCTCCTTGCCACGCAGAAGAGCGTATCTTTTTTGCCGGTTCGTCCCACTCTCTGAAGAGGGCACCACGGTCGACGGAGTGTTCTGACAACCGCCGTTCGTCGTAGGGGAGGATGTTGGAGCAGGGGTGGCTCGGGCTGATGAGAAGGAGGGGAAGAACCGAGAGGCAGGGCGAGGGGGGGTTTGAAGGGAGAAAAAGCAGGCGCCTGAGAGGAAAGACAACCCCGTTATTTCTTTTTTTCTTCTTCTTCCCTTGCCTGTGTCTCTTGTTGTCCTCATCTTTGTCTTCCCACTGCAACTCCACGACCGCACTAGACCAGGTCGGCAGCCCAAGCTACACCGTATGCAGCGGCGAGGGGGGTTCGGGGGGCAGGCAGGACTAAAGAGAGGGCGCGAGCAAAGGTGACGAGAAGGCGGGTGCGTGCATGTTGCGTGCATGCGCTGCGGTGCAGGTCGAGACGTCTTTGGTCGAAACGGGGACGCAGCAATGGGTTCTCCATAAAAGCAACAGGCACGAGGAGCATGGGGCAGGCACGAGGGAGACACAAAGATGGCAAGAGCGTTGCAACCCAGTTCGCATAGTGGGCCTTCCTGCTATGCATACTTGTAGATACTCGTCGAGACGGTGCACCGAAAGGGAAAGCGCATCTCTCTCGGCATGGGCCAGTGGTTGCCCGTTCTGAAGCCCTCGGCTACGTACGATAGTCGAAGCAGGAGCATCTCAGCTTCTGGGGGTTGCTCTTTCCGCGACGGTGCCGGCCAAGGCCCAAAGGCCCAAAGGCCTGGACTGATCAGGCTAGGTGTAAAGGAAAGTGCGACGGGCGATGGACGACGGCACCCGCGCAACGGTGACCCGCACGGTACCTGGGGCCTGTGCTGACTGTGCCGCCAATATTGTGCGAGGCCGCGGTACCCGCTGGGTATCTTACTTTTGCTCCTCCTAGCTCCTCCCCATCGCTCCTCCCACTTTTTTGGTGGGTTTTTTTCTCCTCCTGTATTTTTTCTCTGCGTCTGGCGCCACCTTTCTGCCCCCTTCTTCGTTTCTCGCTCCTTCCTCCCTCTCTCTCCCTCTGCTCCGCGGTCGCGCATGCCCGCGCGCGCAAAAGAGACGTATCAGCACCTTCCCGCCGCCACACCACACAGTAGTCGCCTCCTTCCCTCCCCCCCGTAGGCGGTAGCCCTCCCCACAAAGTCCCAATAGTTGTCGTCGTAGTCTCTCGTCGCCTCCTTCCCATAATTTTTTACGCATTTTTTTTAATACTGCTGTTTTAGTGTCGTTTTTATTTTTTATATCCCTTCCTGCCTTCTTCCCCTCCTCTTTCCCTTTTTCCCTTCCTCTCTTTTCCTCTCTTTTTTCCCTTCTTTTCCCTTTTCCTTTTCTTCTTTTCACGATATCCACATCTCAATCCAGTTTTGATCCTCACCCTACATAAAATCCTTATCTGGGTTGTTGTCGGTGTTGCTGTCGGAAGAAGTTGACGAAGAAGCCGAAGTTTTTGGAAGGAATCGTTTTTTTGCAGGGAATTTCTGTCTCTCAGGTTTGTCGCGCCCTCTCTCCGCTTGTTTTGTCGTTTGTTCTCCGTCTATCCGCCCCATATTCCCATTTCCGAGAGTTTCCTGAGTCTTTTCTCGGATTCTCGTCACTTGCATACCCTCTGTCGCAACACCCTCCCCTGCGTCCACCATCTTGCGGTCTTCTATCTCGTCGCCGACAATCGGTCTTTGAGCTCTCGAGTCTTCGCCACCTCATCTTGCATCCGGTACTTCTCCTCGTGAAGCGCAATCGACAGCTTCGCGACAACCGCCTCGTCTTCGCCATGTCGCTGCCGTCGCTACCACCACACTCGTCTTGCGACCGCCTGGAGTTGTGCGCGCATCGGCACCGACCGCCTTGGATTTGAGACTCGACAACCTCGGGACGACGAAGAAGCGCAGCTACAACCACAACCACAAACGAACCATGCGCATTCATCACGTCCACCCTCGACTCGAATGCATCGGCACATGGACTGGACTTGGCGTACTTGTGTCGTCGTTTTGGCCCCCGTGCTGCAGGCTCGCGCCACGTTCGCGCTCGCCTGGCCTGGCACAACGACGGCATGGATGCCAGCCAACCGGTCTGTCGGGATTTCTGACCAGGCTTGGGGCCACTCAAAAGGTGGCCGCATTCTGGCCAGGCCCTACCGCATTCTGCACTCCTGCGCATCCATCCCTCCCCTTACTGTGTACTCCCACCACGCGCAGCTATCCCGCTTCCCTCTGCGCCGTCTGCCAAGCTCTTACACTCCCTCTCATCTGGCCCTCGCTTTTCATCGAAACGAGGATCCCTGGGCTGAGAACTCCCTCGCTACACATTTCCAAGACATTACCAACCTGCTGTTCTCCTCAGCGCGACAAAGGCCGTCTGCAGAGCAAGCAGCGGAGAATTGCTGCATGAGGCGATGTCGCATGAGGCTGATGCACCCTGCAGGTCTTGGGTGGCCAGGCCAGGCCATGTGCGACGAGGTGTGCTGATCGGGACAACCTAATCTACACCACAACGTTGGTCGGGTCGTTCAACGGAATCGCACCTCAACGCACTGCACTGCACTGCACCTTTTCCACTACTATTACACACCAGCACAAACCTAGATCGCAGAGACTACCAGACGGAGAACATTGTTGCCCTTGTCCTGGAACTCGCCGCTAACATGATCTTTTAGACCTCTCACACCCACATACATCATGTCGTCTCTCTCTCGTCGTGCCTGCTACAAGTGCGGCAACGTCGGCCACTACGCCGAGGTCTGCTCGTCCGCCGAGCGTCTTTGCTACAACTGTGAGTGAAGCCGAAACACAAACCACGTTGCGTCGCTGCAAAAACGTCGCGCCTCTGCACAGCAGATCGCTAACCTTACCTTCCCCATTCAGGCAAGCAGCCCGGCCACGAGTCTAACGGCTGCCCCCTGCCCCGCACGACCGATGCTAAGCAGTGCTACCACTGCCAGGGCCTCGGCCACGTCCAGGCGGACTGCCCGACCCTGCGTCTGACCGGTGCCTCCACCGGCGGCCGCTGCTACAACTGTGGCCAGCCCGGCCACCTGGCTCGCGCCTGCCAGGCTCCCAACGCTGCCGGCCTCGGCCGCGGCGTCCCCATGGTGCCCCGTGGCGGCTACGGCGGCTACGGCGGCCGCGGTGGCTTCGTCCCCGGTGGCCCGCGCCCCGCCACTTGCTACAAGTGCGGCGGCCCCAACCACTTCGCCCGTGACTGCCAGGCTCAGGCCATGAAGTGCTACGCCTGCGGCAAGCTGGGTCACATCTCGCGTGACTGCACCGCCCCCAACGGCGGCCCGCTCAACACCGCCGGCAAGACCTGCTACCAGTGCGGTGAGGCCGGCCACATCTCGCGCGACTGCCCGCAGAAGAACCAGGCCAACAACAACGCCGGCGCCGACATCAACAACACCGCCGAGGTGCCGATCCCCCAGATCCCGGTTGATGCCAGCAACGTTGTCGCTCCGGCCCCCGTTGCGCCCATCGCCCCCGTTGCCTAGGCGGCACTGTCTGAACAAGCAGCCGTGATGGAGATGACGTCGTCGCCCGACTGCCTCAAACGCAAACGCAGTACTGTCCCTTGCGTTGACAACCCCGAAGTAAAGCGGCGCACCCAAACACATGTGCCTGCGTCGAGTTGCTTTTGTTGTCGCTGACGACGGGATCTTCTTGGTTGCGTGTCGGTGTGGTCGGTCTCGTTTCGTCGATGTTCGCGCGCTGCTGTTTTGGTGTGTTCCGGGGTTTCGACTCCACAACCGACGTCTTTCTTTTGTGCGCTGCTTTTTTATTTTGCTATTTTCCAAAACACCCCCAATACCTCGCTATTTGTTGTTTTTTATTACCTTTTGTCGGGATACCGCAGTCTCTCCACTTTCTTGCCTTATTTGTTTCTGTCTCGTTCCGGTATTGGCATAATTTCTTTTCTTGTCTTTTTCTTCGACACGATCCTGCGATTTTCAACGGCGTCAATGGTTTTTTTTTCTCTCTTTTTGTTTTTATTCTCTGAACGAACGCAAAAACACGGCACACTGAACATCTTTTTGATTTTTCTTGGTCCAACAACGGAACAAACGATGGGGGAACAGAAAAAGAAGAGGGGAGGCAAAAGAACGAACAAACGACAAATAGGAACGGAAGTGAGGCGGGGAGGGACTCCTGTATCAGGAACTCGCCCTCGCCTCTTGTTTGTGGTGGTGTGTATGGGGGAGGAAGAAAAAAAAAGAGAGAGAAGAGAAAGAAAAGACTGTCGACGTTTTGTCTTTTGAAGAAGCAAACCCTGGCGGAAGAAGATTAAAAAAAACATGCAACTTTTTTTGCTAGAAGACTTGTGTTGATGAGAAGTGAAGATGTTCGAAGAAGTGATGGTGAAAAAAAGTGAAAGAAGGCGAAGATGAAGTATGACGACAAGAAGAAAAAGAAGTGGTTTACGCATGCTGCTCACCTTTGTATTGGAACTTTGTCCATTTGCATCTACCATTATACCCCCCGCACGCCTTGTTTTGTTTGTTCGACTCGATGTTGACTGAGGAACTGGAGAACCGAAAAAGTATATGGGAAGAACAGTCGAGTGAAGGTGATCGCATAATAATAAAAGATTTAACAACGTAAATCCCTTTGCCGCTTTGTCGAAGTGAGAACCTGTAGTGAGTAGAACAAAAGAAAAGAGAGAACGCATGCAAAGCAAATCAATGAAACCGACGCGGCGCAGTGTTTTTGTGTAAGGACAATGTTCATTATGGTATCCAAAAAATGGGGAAATAGGTAGAGGTAGAGTCCAGATACAGCCGAAGAGACACGGTAGAGATATTAAAAGAGAAGGAAAGGAAAGGGAAGAAAACGGAAAAGAGTAGAAAAAAAACAAAAGTAGAAAAAACAGGTTTTCGATTTCACACACCGCAATGAGCCAGCCGGCTTTTTTCAGAGAGAAAGAAAAGAGCGAGAAGAAAAGAAGGAAAAGAGAGGGCCCATCACTACTTCGTCATGTAGACGGCCACGTACTGGACCTCCATCATGCTCGCCGCGCCGCCCTGGGTCGCGCTGTTGGGCGCGCCGGGGAAATCGCCGCCGACGGCCACGTTGAGCACAATGTTGAAGGCGTCGGCCGTCAGCGTCCGCCAGATCGCCGCGTCGCGCACGCGCGCGCCCGTCAGCGTAAAGTAGACGGTGTGGTCCAGGGACCACTCAATGGTCTGGGCCGTCCAGTCGCTGCTCGTGCGGTCCCAGGTAATGGTCCACGTGTGGAACGACGCCGGTGAGTTGACCGTGACGGTCGCGCCCAGCCCGGAGGGCTCGTTGCACAGCCCGCCGTTGGTCGTGTTGCCGCAGTGCGCCGTCCCAAAGGCGGTGGCCACGCCGTTGCGCAGCTCCAAAATGTCGAGCTCGCCGCACAGGGGCCAGCGCGTACCTGCGCGGTAGGCTTCGCCCAGCAGCCAAAACGCGGGCCAGATGCCTTGCTTGGAGCCGGCGGGTCCATCGCCCATGCGGATGCGGCCCTCGACGCGGGTTTTTTGGCCGGCCGTCGGAATCCAGGCGCCGATGGACTCAATGCGGCCCGAAGTCCAACCAGCACCGGCGCCGGACGCGCTGGGGTCTTTGAGAGGCACGATCTGGAGGGAGCTGGCGCCGCTCAGAAACAGATTCTTGGTGCTGCTGGCGTAGACCTCAGACTCGCTGTTCTGGCCGAGGTAGCCAGTGATGGTCTTCCAGTTGTTGGCGTTGGGCGGTGCGCCGGTGGCGCCGGTGAAGTTGTCGTACCAATTGAGGGAGTAGCCGGGGTAGGATGGTGGCGCGATGGCTGTGACGAGGAGGCCAGGGAGGAGGGCCACTGCCGCGAAGAGAGGACTTGCATACATTGTGAAAAAAAGAGTGTGGGTGAAATGCGAAGAAAAAAGAAAGAAAGAGAGTATGAAAAAAGAAGGTCTTTTGTTCAAAAGATAGACAAATCTACAGATGCCAGATCTGCAGTGAAAAGAAGGTAGAAGGGATGTCGTTTATATGTGTTAACGCGCGTGAAAAAGAAGACGAGAGATGGGTATCATGACAAGAAATTGGAGCAGCCGCTTCCAACACGAACTGTTGGAGATTTTGTACAAAAAGGAGCAGAATTGGGAAATGAGGGCGAGAAGGAAGCAGGCAGAATGAACGAGTAATTTAAAGGAGCGTGGGAAAGGAGTGAAGGAAGAAACGACACAACAGACCAACAGCTGCTTTAATTGCAAAAAAAAAAGCGACAAATACACAGAAGCGATAAAAGGCAAAAGGAACAAAACACAAACGAGAAAGCAGGGGAAAGAAAGGCAGAAAGAAAAGAAAGAGGCTCAGCCGGGACGGGAAACGAACATATCTGGGGAGGGGGAGGCACAAGGCATGGCGGCGAGGTCATATATAGACAGACGCTGGGGCGAGGAAGACGATGCGAGGGGCAAAGAAAGACAGAAAGGTGTATGGACACCTCCATCATCGAGGCGCTCGACTAACACGGGACATGCAGGGTGGATTGGGTGAGCGGGTCAAGGAGGGGGAGGGGAAGGTGGACAGTGAAAGAGACATGGAAAGACTGGTTAGACATAAGAAGAGGTCAGACTTTGTTTGTGCCTTGAAGGCAGCCTGGTCCCAAGGGGTCAAGAGAGGCACAGAATTTTTACAGAGATTGTGTATATGTTGTGAGGAAATCATATGAAAGGCGGGAGCACGGTGGGAATCAAAACCGAGAAATACACGAGGGAAGTTGTGCCACCTTTTAAGAAGAGACGGAGGAAAGTAAGATATTGGGTTTTTTTTTCTTTTTTTTTTCAAAATCTTCAATTTTTTAAGCAGATTGTTCTCTTAGAAGCGGAGGGGCGAATATCGTCAAGAAACTGGTCAAGAAGAATGAAAAGAGAAAGCAGGAAGATAGAAAGAGGGTTTACTTTGATGTCTGGCCAATTATGAGTCGGATTTACGGTAAGACGTGCGCTTTTGGCATGTTTTTTACTCTGATTTGTGCGTTCTGTCTCTCGAGAAGTGAGCTAATCATGCACCTCTTTGGCCAGCCGTCAAGTTGTCTTTTCTTCGCACGCTTTCTTTCTCGGTTTTGTTTTCCTACTGGCATTGGTTTTTTTTTTCTTTTTCTCTGCATTGGTTTAATCAAACCAGCTCTATGCATATAGCAGTGTGGCGATGTATCCAGGAAACGAGACGAACGGGTTTGTTGGTTCGTATTCACAATTCGCAGAACCAGGCCGGTCCTCTTGATTGCTACTTTGTCTTTTGCCGTCTCGTTACTCCGTCTGGGCGCTCCGGGGGTCTAAATGTGCCCTCAAATGGCGCTGTTGGTCAATGTATCGGATGGGATAAAGTGATGGGAATTGGGTTGAAGGAGCACGGCTAAGACATCAAAGCGTAGACCGATAAGATCACTTTTATCAAGTTTCTTTACGACGTGATTCACTGGTACTGAGAACGAATAGGAAATAGTAGAAGCACAATACTCGAAACTGACGATGCCAAGACCAAGCTACTAACAGCTGAGATGATTACTATCCGATCTACAGATGGCAGTCTGGTGCCTGGATCTTGGACTTCTTCGGGCTGTATCGCTGGGAAACAACTGAAAGCAGTATTTCTAATTCATCTCCTTCCAATTTATCTCCTTCCAATTTATCCAATTCGCCCTGTCTTGCACGTTCCTTGCTGTGCCGCAGCCACCTTCGGCCGCCGTTTGTTGGTTTCGAATACATGGAGTCGAATATTCGTAAGAAAATAAAAATCTAGAAAAAGAAACAAGGTAAGGAAGGCAAAATTTAGTGGAAGAAAAAAGTATAAAATGTTTTGGTGAATAAAAAAGCGCCTACGTTTGTTTCAAAACAAATATATTTCACATAATGAATCTTGGAATCCCCCTCTCTTCTCTCATTCATATCAGAGAAAATTTATTTTATAAACACACAAATACACAAAACCATAATCAAAACGGAACGTCAAATGGTCGAGCAACCGTTTATTCGGAACATGATCGTGATTTTGGCCACCCGCGAAAGAGGCGATTGTGGGACACACGAAACATGGCCGTAAATCTTTATGAACCCGACCACGCATACCGCGAACAGGCTGTGAATTTGACTTGAAAAACTGTAATCTAATTGAAACTTTGGTTTGTGGGTTTAAAAGAGGCTCTGTTTCTTGGTATCAATGATGAGGACTCCTCTCGATAGTGTCATCAAACTTTGGTGTGCCAGATTTACTCACACAGAGAAAAAAAAACATAGAAAAATAAAAGATAAACAAGGGAAAACTGAGTCTTATTAAATTATAGAAGTGTATGTTCTACGTACTTCTTGTTTTCTTTTCTTTTGTGGAAGGTTTATCATGGGCTGGACGAAAAAATCGAAAGACAGATCAGTTATGAGAAATTTTTAAGACACACCAAAACGGTGCGCGGTGTTTGGGGCATCTGATCATATTTTGAAAGACATACCCATCCCCGGATTTGAAAATACCAATGACTAGATGGCGCAGTGTACTTTCATTTTATTCGAGATCAAAAGACCATGTCGCCAACATCATCGTCGTCTCCGTAGCCAGCCCCGATAAAAACATGTATTATAGCTCTACTTGCATATATACCTTGATAATATCATATTACTAAGCATGATAAATGCATACACAAATACCCACAATTGGACCAATCACAGTCGCCCAATTTGATCTGGCCAGGGCCCGAAAAGCAAAGCTAGTTTCCCGGCCCATTCCACAACCGCACCCCCAATGGGAAAAACGAGAGAAGAGGCTCACGATCTGGAGCGCTGGTAGAATTCGATCCCGCACGACCGCGAGCGCACACCGAAGCACCACCAGGTACCCCCTGCGCCCACCAATCCCGACGACCGATCTAATTGTTTTTCTGTCGACCCTAATTGCGACCCCAATTAAGACCCCGGCGTCCCTCTTCGCTTGAGCCTTTTTCCCCGGACGTTGACCTCGACGACCGCTCTGACGACGATACCCTCCTCCCTCCTCACACACACACAACCGCCCCAATGGCCGGCAAGCGTCTCTCTTCAACCGCCCTGCGGCTAGCCGTTCGCTCCGCATGCGGCACCGTCGCCCCCCGCCCGGCCCTGGCCGCTGCTGCCGCCGCCGCCGCGAAGCCCATGCAGATCCGTGCCTTCTCCGCCTCCGCCCGGAGGGCCAGTGATACCCTCATGGTGGTAAGTACTCTCTTTCGCCGCTTCGCTCGCACCCCTCTGTTTGTTTGCTCGCTTCGCTCGGACGCTAATCGCAACCTTTAGCACCGCCACACCCCCGACAACAACCCCGACCTGCCGTTCAAGTTCTCGGCCGAAAACGAAAAGGTCATTGCAGAGATCCTCAAGCGCTACCCGCCCCAGTACAAGAAGGCCGGCGTCATGCCGCTGCTTGACGTCGGTCAGCGGCAGCACGGCTTCACGAGCATCAGCGTCATGAACGAGGTGGCGCGTCTGCTGGAGATGCCGCCCATGCGCGTGTACGAGGTGGCGTCGTTTTACACAATGTACAACCGGACGCCGGTGGGCAAGTTCTTTGTCCAGGCATGCACGACGGTAAGTCCTCGAAGCGACGACTCTGAGGCGAGCGAAGCGAGACGAAGAGGAGGAGACGAGCGAGTGAGCGAAGCGAGCGAGGATTGAGGAGAAGAAAGAAAAGCGAGCGAAGCGAGGACAGAACGAAGAGGAGAAGCGAGCGGAGCGAGGACAGAACAAAAGGCTAACTTTTCGACAGACCCCCTGCCAGCTCGGCGGCTGCGGTAGCGACGTGGTGGTCAAGGCGATCACGGAGCACCTGGGCATCTCGGCGGGCCACACGACCGAGGACGGCCTGTTTACGTTTATCGAGGTGGAGTGCCTGGGCGCGTGCGTCAACGCGCCGATGATCCAGATCAACGACGACTACTATGAGGACCTGACGCCCGAGACGGTCAAGGCGCTGCTGGACGGCCTCAAGGCGTCGGCGCTGGACAGCACGGGCAAGACGCCCGTGCCCAAGGCGGGCCCGCTGACGGGCCGCGACACCTGCGAGAACAGCGCCGGCCTGACGTCGCTGACAGGCACGCCGTGGGGCGTGGAGACGACGCGGAGTGACCTGTAGGGTCGAGGAGGTGCTGCGAGAAGAAGAAAATATGCTACTTTACATGTTTACGGGGGCCACGATGACCGAAAGGCAGCTTGATTTAAGATCACGACTACAGATTGGCGGCAGATGTAGAGAACTGTCTTGTATATAACCAAATGCTAAAAAACCATGTTTTTCATATTTCCCATTGTGATCCAACTGCGTAGAACGTACACTTGCAATTTCATAAATAAAACATATACCACATAATCTACTCCCGCGTCTCTGCGCCCAGACGGAAGATCCATGCATCGCCCAGCCGCTGGTTCTTCTCGTTGAGGCCGCCAAAGATGACGATGCCGTTCTCCTCCAGCTCGCCAATGCGTGAACTGGCAAGCCAGCCGCGCGCACCGGGGCCAAACGCCGCGCCCTCGCCGGCCGTGTCCTCTTCTTCGTCGTAGGGACCCGTCACCACGCGCGACCAGCGGCCCTCGCGGGCGCCCGACGCGCCGCCAAACAGCCGCCGGGGAAGCACGCTACGCACGGCGTTGGACACCTTTGCGGCGCTAAAGTTGTCCGAGGGCACCTGGAAGGCCCAGACGTCGCTCCAGAACGTGCCGGCTGCCTCGTGGCCCGTGCCACTCGGCGTCCGCTCGCCCAGCGCCAGCACCAGGTACTCCCAGCCGCCGCCGGCCGAGATGGCCTCGAGGCTCGAGACGGACCGGTCGCCCGGCCAGGCCGCACCGGAAACAAGCGGGGTGGCATCACTGCCATGGCCAGCCGTCGCCTCTTCGGCAGCGACCTCGCTGTTGGATGCTGCAGGACTGTTCTCGGCCACCACGCTCTGCCAAACGCCCTTGGCGACGATGGTCACGTCCGACTCGTCGACGCTCGTGTCGACCAGCGAGCTGAGCTCCAGCTGCAAATAGTCGAGGCGCCCACCCTCTTCGGACGAGCCGTTGAATCCGCCAAAGCGGTACAGCCGGTTGCGGCTGATGCAAATGGACGTACCGCCGCGCGGCAGACCGGGCGCGGAGGGCAGCTCCAGCCACACGCGCGTGCGCACGTCAAAGGCCCACAAGTCGTTGGCGCGGCCGCCGCTCGCGAGACAGCCGCCGTGAACGATAAAGGTGCCGTAGCCGTCGCTATCGGCGTCGCGGGCACGCGCCGCAATGTTGCCCACAATGGGCCGCTGCGGCGTGCCGACCTCGGCCATGTCGCCCTCGGCCCACTCCTTCCAGCTGCTCACACGGCCGCGCCGGCCAAAGGACGAGGCGAGATGGTCGTCGGCGCTCGCGGGCAGGTCAGAGGCGGTCGCGGCGTGGTAGCTACGCGCCTCGGGGAAGATGGGGCGATTGACCGACGAGGGCGCCGCAGCGGTTGTCGCAACCGTGACCGCATGGCCCATCTCGGGTACGGCCTGGATGGGTACGGGCGCCGACGGGGCCAGCGGGTCCAAGAAGCTCCAGGTGTGCGTCTTGGTGTCAAACACCCACACGCGGCCGCGCTCCTCCAGCGGCGCCATGGCCGGTCCGCCGCGGCCGCCAAACAAGAAGATGCGGTTGCCAATGACCGCCGTAGCATGGCCGACACGTGGCACGGGCACGTCACCCAGAGACGGGCCCTGCAGCGCGATCTCGTCGACGGCAGCACTGCCCTCTTTGGCCTTGCCCTTGTCCTTGGACTCGAGGCTGATCTCCTCAGTCGCCTCCTCCTTGTCCGCGGCCGCCGTCACCTCGCCGCTGACTGTGCTGTCCGGTGTCACCGTCTGCGGCTCAATAATGGCGACGGGGTCCGACTCCGGCGGGGGCTCCGAGATGGTCAGCTTGGGCGCCTCGGGCACGGCGGGCTTCTTGGCCGGCACCGCCTTGATGGCAAAGTAGTCGGCCGAGGCGCTGCCCGTCGGCAGGATCAGCGCGTGCATGCGGTTGTCGACGGGCTTACGGGCGTCAGCATCCTCGCCGCCAAAGACGTAGGCGGTGCCGGCGACGACATTGATCGAGTGCGAGGAGCGGGGCAGCGGCGGGATGGCGACGCGCTGCCAGGTGCCCTTCAAGGAGTCGTCCGGCGCAGAAGCGGTGGACGACGAGAAGACATTGCCAAACGTTGTCTTGGTCGGCGAGAGCGTCTCGGGGAGCGACTGGAAGAGGTCTGTCGTGCGGCGTTTCAGCTGTGCAAAGTGCTCCATTTTGAGATGTGTGGGGAGGAAGAATGCGAGACGTGTGGTTGGGTGGAGATCGTGAGGTAAGTCGTAGAGATGGGGAAGTTGAGGTAAACGGGGAAAGAGGGAATAAAAGAAAGAGCGAAGCGCGGGTGAGGAAGGAGCAGAGGAGAAGTGGCTTGTCAGGTTTACGAGGATCGGCTGCTTGGCTGGTATGACGACGGTTCTTGAGGAAACTGCGACTCTGTTATACGAAGGATGCACCTGCAGCTGGTTGCTGTGCACAAAGGGAAGGCGCAGACGTATGTATCTTACAGCGGCTTGCCCTGATGTGACGTAAGACTGGGAGGCGGATCACCTCGCGGGGCAGGAACACGTTTTTGGCGTTTCAAGGTACCCGAGTCGTGCCTTTTTGGTGCTGTGTCTCCCCTCGGTTTAGCGCTGTCGAGCCCTCTGCATACTCTAAATCGCCAGACACATTCTGCAACGGTCAAAGTCACGAGGGAATTACGAATACGACGCGGTTGTCGTTAGACGGGGCTGTTGACTGTTGAGGAAGGGACGAAGGAGCAATTCTGCGCCGCCCTTACCTTGTCAAGTAGAAATAGAGAAAGAAAATGAAAGCGCACAAGAGGAAAGAGCGAGTTACTTTGCGGAGGAAAGAGGGCTCCAGGCTTGGGCAGGTACCTCTACGGACAGTCGGACAGGGGCCGCCCCAACGGGGCAGGAGCTAGCAGAAGCTCAGCCCTTTCAACAACAACCGCGCCGCAAAGACGGACGTCGCTTGCCAAGCCTCGCTCTAACAACAGTGCTCCCCAGCTCCCCAACAAACGCAGGCACGTTTTCAGAGACCGAGTCACATCAAACGTCGATCTGCACATTGGCAGATAAGAGATCACAGCTTCACCGTGCCGAGGGCGCGCTTGGTCTTGGCTTGGCATTTGCTCGTTTCTTCGTCTCTATACCGGGTATCATACACTAATCAAATACAGGAAAGACAAAAAGATTCCTGAATTTCCCCTCGCTCTACATATACACCCTGCCCACTTGGATGGGCCCGACCGGCCTGGCATTGCCTACCGTCGACAGCGCTAAGCGGCCGACCTCGTCGTTGGGCTGCACGTCGCCAAAGAAGAGCCGCGTGAAGCGGTTGCGCCGCGCCCACTCGCTAGCCGTCCACACGGACGCGCCCACAACGCCCTCGGTCTGGTGGTGCAAAAAAGCCAGCGTCACCGACTCGAGCACGTCGGGCACAATGGTCAGCAGGCGCAGCACGGCGCCCACGAGCGCCATGATGAACAGCACAAACGACGACGTGATGAGCACGCCGAGCCACGGGCGGCTGCACAGCATGACCTGCTGGTCGACAACATTGTCGGCGGCGACCCGCTGGTAGCCCGAGGTGGCGTTGATGGGCTCGGTGGCGAGGTCGAGCTCGGCGCTCGTCACGTTGAGGGCGCCCGTCATGGCGCCGGGCACGGCGAGGCCAATGGACAGCACCGAGTTGAGGAGCTGGGCGAGGCGCAGTTGGAAGGTATCGACGCTGACGGTGTACGTGGGGGTGTCGCCGTTCCCCTCGTTCTGGACGCCCACGGTATTGAAGGGGTTGGCCATGTACACGACAACGGGCTGCGCGTCGCCGCTCAACTGGGCAAAGGGGAACATGGTTGTTAGCAACTTGATGACGGAGCTCGGGTCACCAATGAAACCAAAGTCGAAGACGGTCCAGTTGGCGGCCGGCATGGTGGGATCCACGGAACGGCGTACGTGCGTTGCCGAGCAAGTGCTGCCACCCGAGCTGCCCGTGTCGCTGCCGGTGCAGGTGAAGTTGGCGTCGACGTGTGTCGTGGTGACGTCGCACTCGGCGTGCGTGTACTGTTGATGCTGCGAAAAGGACTCCCACACCAGCTTGCGCGGCGGCCGCGGCGTGGTCGGATCGATCTGCGGGTTGACTACGGTCTCGCACGGCATCGAAAAGGCCAACTGGTACTGCGTGCTGGCCGTGTTCGACGCCCAGGTGCAGTCGTAGCCGTTGCCCGGCGCCGGCGGCGTGTTGTTGCCAAGCGACGTATAGTTGGTGAAAGCCGACTGGCTCGTCATCCCAAAGACGGGGCAGGACAGCGACATGTACGCGCCGCTGAGCGTAAAGGACGTGTTGCCTTCCGACGGCATCAACACTACGGGCGCGCCGACAAGCGACGCGTACGTCAGGTTGGTGTTTTGCGGCACGTCGTACCAGCCATTCGTGCTGGTGTTGCCGGCCGAAGCATACGCGGTCTCGATCGCCTCAATGGCCGGGAAGCGTACGTTGCCCCAGAGGTCCTGGTTGCGGCTGCTGAGTATGCTGGCGCCCATCAAGGACGCAATGACGGGGTTGGCCACGGCCGTGAGCGCCACGTTGTAGTTAGCGCCGGCGCCATATGTAAAGCTTTGGAACAGGTTGACGGCGATCACGGTCGTGTTGCTTTGCTTCAAGAACGACCCGATGGAGATGACACGCAGCGAGGCCTGGCCGCCCAGTGGCGATAGACTCCAGAGCACGAGCAGCAAGATGCCGAGCGGGTTGAGGGCGTGCATGCGGATCTGCGTCGCAATGGCGCGGTAGATAGACTGACTACCGAGGAGCTGCTCGAGCATGCCGATGGTGGCGCCGCGGCCGGTCTGCAGGCTGTAGGTCACGACGCCCTTGAGGCAGCTACCAACGACCGCTGCGAAGAGCACGGGGAAAATGGTTGGGGCCTGGGAGGGAGGTTAGTTGACGAGTGCCGCAGGAGCTGTGGAAGGATGACGGGACGGCGACGGACATATTGTGAGACGGAATAGAGTCTACGGCCGGCCGAGTCCGGGTCGACCGCCGGCGTCCCGTCGTGTTTGTAGACGAGGATGCCGTAGATGGCAAACAGCAGGGACAACGTGGCAATGGCGACCTCTGCGATCAGGGACACGACGCGCCGATGCCACTCGGGCCCGAGGCGTTTCGGCTCCGGCCACGTTCCGGTCTGGCGGCCTTGGCTGGGATCGAACGCCGGCTGTGCATAAAACGCCGGTGCCGGCGAGAGGAGGGACGCCGTGGCCGAGAACGGCTCTGTTTTTATGTCCTTGTCCTCGGCGGACGTAATCTCGGATGTGTAGACCTCGTAGTCGTTCTTGTTTTCTGATGATGTGTCGTGTGACATCTGCTCCGCCAACGGTACCATCTGGTAGTCCGGCTGGACGTGTAGAGTTGGATGGTCATGCATCGTGGGAGCAGGTGCGGGTGTGAGGCACAGCGGCCAAAAGGAAGAAGTGTAGTCGGATGTAACCGAGAGGGAAAAAAACACAAGTCAACAAAAGGCAAAAAAAGAGAGAGAAAAGAACAATAAAAGGATGCAATATCCTTTCTGCCACGACAGACGCCTTTTAAAAAAAAGAACCACTTAAAAAGAATAGGAGGGATGGATTATATTCCTTCCATCTTCTGCCACGACAAAGACGAACCACCTCAAGAAACGGCGAAAAGACGTGAAAAAATGAAGAGGGCCTGCTCGGCGTCTACCCGGCGGCCGGGCCAGGGATCGGATGCCCACATCGTAGCTAGATTAAGGACGAGGACGGGGTGGTATTGAGGAGGCAAAACAGCCAGCTCCGCACTGCGATGGCCATCCTTGGTGCTTGTTCATTGGGAAGCTCAGGGAAGGATTCATCGTATGTGCACGATGGCAGGATGGGCCAGCGCTCCCCTATGCACTAGATGCAGGGCGGTTGAGTGACCCAGTAAGGCTGAAACGGCGGCAATGTTGTATTACCCACCCCCTATTTTGAGGTAGATCCCCACGAACGACAAACGTGAGGCCAACGCGAGTCCCTCGAGTCAGTCAACTCCGTCTTACAGTCTGGCCATCCTTTAAAGCGATGGAAGTCTCGAAACCAAGATTTTCAGACTTTCGTTCTCAAAAAGAAGCCTGATCAAGGACGTTTGTCTGAAAACGACACAAACCCCGGCCGGACCAGCCTGGACCACCCTGGCTCACCTGGAAGAAACGGAGCAAAATGTCAGCGGGGGGCTTGTTAGTGCTTCCTTCGCGCCCCCCCTGGTCGCGTCAAAACACAAAATGAGAGCCCTCCAGATCCACTGGCGTGGCTGTGCTGGCGGCGGAAGGATTGGGGACTGAAGGACAATGGAGCGCTATTGTAACATACCTGATCCACTTGAACCAGCACTCGATCCAGCTGTAAAAGATGAAAGAGACGTAGCCCGCAGAGTCCACAGTGAATACGCGTGTATGGAGCACGGTCGTAGAGGATTCTGTACTCCGTAGAGTCGTTGAAAAAGACGGGAGGACGCTCGTAAATCTCGTACATTAATTGCGTAGTTGATGATTTTCACGATGTGCCGTATTATGGATTGTTGGGTGGTATCAATGCAACGCCGATCATAAGCATCCAGAAGGTAAATCCAAATGTAAACTCCACAGTGAAAATCCAAAGTAAACAAATGAAGTACAGAAGTCTGCCATGATTCATGACAGTTTGGAGACAAAATGCATGCTGGTGGTACTTTTACAGGAGATGCTCGCTGTTTGATAATCAAGCTTATGCTTTTGACCAAAAAATAAACAAAAAGGATTCGACAACGGGATAAAAAAGAACCAACAAAAACCAAAATGGAAAAGGATCTAAAACACAATGCAATCAAAATCCTCCAAAGACCAAAAGATGACAAAACGCTTGTTTTACTGCTGCACATGGTTGGGGAGCGTCTCTTTGATCTGGATGGGGTGCTTGTCGAGACTCTCGTACCACTGGATGATGCTGCCAATCTGTGCGTGTTAGCAACTGCAGCGGATGACAGCGAGGAAGACGTTTGCTTCCTTTGACTTACCAAGAACGCCCACGAGCCGATGAATGTCGAGAGACACGACGCGTACGTCACGGCCGTGCTCGTCGCCGCGCCAAAGCCCAGCGCACCGCACAGCGTGAAGCCAATGGCGCCGACCATGTTCCAAAGGCCAATGTGCCAG
Source organism: Sporothrix inflata (assembly GCA_021396225.1). Taxonomy (NCBI): domain Eukaryota; kingdom Fungi; phylum Ascomycota; class Sordariomycetes; order Ophiostomatales; family Ophiostomataceae; genus Sporothrix; species Sporothrix inflata. Next base: position 311,525 of record WNYF01000015.1, on the reverse strand, counting down.
CCCAGCAGCTGCGGCGCCGGCAGGTACCACTTGCGCTGCGTCTCGAGCATGAACATGCCGCTCGACACAATAAAGCCCATGCCGCCAATGACCTGCGGCGACCAGAAAGCACCGTTGGTGCCGGCTGTGGAGAGGCGGTCGGCAATGGGGGGCAGGCCCGTGAAGCCCGAGATCCAGAACACGGTGGCGCCAAAGAGCTGGATGAGGCAGGCCCAGAAGCCCATCTCGCGCGCGTACACAGTGCGAAACTCGTGCCACGACGGCCACCACGTCCACCGGCGGCGCTGGGGGTGGATGCGGGTGTCGTCGTTGCTGCCGTTGGTGTTGGTGTTATCCAAATCGCTGCTGCTACTGTTGATGCTATCGTCGTTGGGGACCTCCGTGATGGTCTTGCCTCCCACGCTCGTCTCTTCCGGGACGCCATTCTTTGTGCCCTTTTCGTGACGGCTGCGGTGGTGCTGTCCGTGGTGTCGGCCCTTGCGCCGCCGCGAAAAGAGCCGCGTCCGCTCGACGTGCGAGTGCTTGCAGTCGTCCGGGTTCGGCCGCAGCGACAGCATACCGCTTTCCAAGGCTTCTTCGAGTGCCCACCCAAAACAGTCGGCGCGGTTCTCGTTGACGGCCTCGAGCACGCCCAGGATGGCGCCCACCTCAAAGATGGTCGCGCCCACCACGGCCGACACGCCGCCGCCCATGGTCTCCTCGCCCGCAAACTCGGTCCAGGGCGCCGCCAGCGGCAGCCACACGAAAAACGAGTTGATGACCCACACGACCGACCCCAGCGTGAAGATGATGGCCACATCATACGAAACGTCCCAGACGGGGTAGCGGGTGAGCATCTTCCACAAGATGTGGAGGATGCCGCGCCACGAGTTAGTGCTGGGCGGGAGGGTTTGGCCACTGTCGCCGCCCTTTTTGTTTTCCGGCGAATGGCCGCCGTGCAGTCTGTGGTGTCGGTGGCGGAAAAAGTCGTTGGTGAGCACAATGGCGTGACGACCTTTACGGTTGTCGCGACTGCGCCAGATCTGGTACGCGCCGTCAATGTGTTCCTGTTGCGGCGTTGTTTGCGGGGACAGCGTGGACGGCGGAGGCTGTTGCTTTTTGGCCGCGTTGTTGCTAGGCGGGCGGCTGTCAGCACCGGCGTCGGTGCCGGCCTCATTGGCCTCGTTGGTGATCGTCATAGCGTCGACACTGGGAGCTGCCGGGGCCCCTTCAGTCACCGTAGCACCGGCGGCATGGCTGGTGCTGCTTGCTGTTAAGGCGCCATTGCTGGTCGCCGCCTTGGACCGCGTCTTCGCTGGGACCTTGACGTATCGAGTCGTTGGGTTCAGAAATGAAAAGGGGCCGGACGCATGGTGTGCGTGGGCGATGCGTCGCGGCAGGTGGGCGAACCTGTCTTGGCTGCTCATGCTTGGGTGTGGTGTGCAAGATCAAGAGGAGGCGGTAAAGAGACGGCGATCGTAAAGGTGAAGATGGTAGGGATAAAGTGACGAAGAGAGGAAGTCTGAAAAGCCACGAGGACAATTAGGGAAAAACAACTTCCAAGGAATGTAAAATGTAGTTGGGCCCAAGATCGCGTAACGAAGGAGGCAGCCGCTCGAAAACAACAACGGCTCTGAGCAGTGAACCAAAATAAAAGGGGTAGAGAGAGGTCAAACGAGCCAATACCAATGACTGAAAGAGTGTGAGTTGAGATGTTCAAGTTACACTGTTCAAAGCCTCAAAATAATTCGACGATGCGTCGTGTCGTCGTTTGCTCCTTCCTCGTTGAGTTTCAGGCGAGATCAAGATTATGCCAAGAAAGAGCCAAGTTGCCTTGTGGGCAATTGCGGAGATGGAAAACCGCGAGAGGGAAGGAGCGATCTAGACTGACGGTATTACTGTACATCGTATTCAGGAGGGACTTTTTCGACCTGACGTCAGACTAAAACCACCTGTTTTTAGTGGTCCTACGGGGTAGCTATCCAAAACAGGGGCTTCCGTCCTAAACCGTGACGCGCCCCAGCGCCGAGACGTGGTGAACGAGTCCTAGAAGACCTCCAAAGACCACCAATGATCACCAAGGACTGCCAAAAACGGGCCCAAAGTGACTAAGCGCGCAAACTATAGGGGGGCCTGGACTGCAAAATCTGGCACGCTACAGGGGGGAACGTTAGCGTATGACAGGGGCAACGTGTGCTAAAAATACAAGGAAAACCAGACCACCATGCGAAGAGAACGAATACGAGACGGTGATGTGCCTCGAGAAGAAAACAAGATATCGTCACCGTCTCCCCTTCAAGAGTACTCACGAGTGTTGTATTAGACTTGAATCTTGATTGAATAAAATATGCATTCTAAAGAACTGGGCCCCTACTGCCAAAGAAGAAGATAAAAGAAAAGAAACGGCTGCTTCTATGTGCAGTACAAAATAGATTTATCCCAGAATGTGAACTTTGATATCTCGCCATGGACTCCAGAAAGAAAACCAAAAAGGGAACCAAAAACATATGACAAAGGAAAGAAAAGGAAAGAGCTGTATGTGTGTGTGAGAGAGATGGAGAGTCGGTGAGTGCGTCAGTGCGCGACAGTGTGCAGGCGGCTGGAAGATTTGGTGACAGTGATCGGCCTAGTCCTCGAGACTGCGCTTGCCGGCCTCCTTCTCGCGCTGCTTCTGCTGGTGGCGGATGACAAACAGCGTCACCGTGAGGCCGAGACCGCACGCGGCGAGGGTCACAAAGTACGCCGCGCGGTAGCAGGCGAGGCCGTCGTCGCAGGACCGCTCGCCCGTCGGCTCGACAATGGAGTGGGCGTCAAAGACGAGGCCATAGAACAAGTTGAAGACGTTGCCGGACACGACGGGCGACAGGGTCATGAAGCCCCAGTTCTGCGAGAGGCCGTGGATGCCAAACGTCTCGGCGACAATGGACGGGAAGACGCCAAACAAGAAGCCGTAGCCGAGGCCGGAAAGACTAGACACGAAGCCGAGGAAGTGCGGGTTGACAATGTTGATGGCGCAAACCTGCGCGCCGACAAAGATGATGGCGGCGACCACGAGGCACCATACGCGGCTGGCGTGCAGGTTCTTGACAAGGAAATCGGAGCCGACGCCTAGTCTACCGTTAGCAAAAAAAAAGGAAATGAACGAAAGAGACATGGTTGAGTACTCACCACTCAGAAGACGACCGGCAAAACTGCCAATCGACAGGATGGACACATGCATCTGCTGGTGTGCAATAAGGAAGCTCTCGTCGACGGACTCGTCGTAGTGCTTCCATAGGGCATTGGCATCGTGGCCAATGTTACTGGGTGTGTTAGTGCACTGGGGGAGTAGACAGACTAGAATAAAGTGGGGGTATAGGAACCTACTTGATCGTCATGAGGCCAATGCCGGCTAGGATGCCCATGATGGCAAAGAACTGCCAGAACTCGATGTTGCGCAGCAGCTTCCAGCCTCGGATGTCTACACGGTGGGATTGGTCCATATCAACACTGTTCTGCAGCAGAATTTCGCCGGGCAGTGATGACGCTTTCGACACGAGGGAGGACGTCTCGTCCATGAGGTTTTGGTCGGCATCCTCCGAGGCAAGCGGGGCAGCAGAAGGGATGGAGGTCGAGGCCGAGGCCGAGGTGCTGCTCGAGCTGTCGTTGCCGTTCGACGAACCGATGGATGCGTAGTGGCTGACATACGTCGTGGCTGCTGCCTGCGGCGCCCGGGGTAGGGCCAAGTCGCCGTCGTTGTCGTCCTCGTCCTCCGCATTTGCACCCGCACCCCTTCCTCTACCTTCTGCGCCCTGGTCTACTTCGTCTTCATATGCGCCGTGGCTGTTGTCATTGTCATCATCATCGAGAGACCTACCAGGTTCTTCGGCGGGTTGTTGGTAATAGCGTCCGCGCCCACCACCGCTGCCGCGTCTGGCCAGCTTGGCTTCTTCAGAGATGGTGCGGCGCAGCTGCTGCGAGTCGCTGAGGCCGTCCTCGTCGCCGGGCGCCACGGCGTGGTAGTGCGCGTGCGCGGACGTGGGCGGCAGTACGTGCAAAAAGAAGAAGCTCACAGAGGTGAGGACAAAGGTGCCAATGGCCAGCAGCAGCAAAAAGGCGCTGGTGTCGCCGGGGACAATGAGCGACCCGAAGACGGAAAAGAAAAAGGCGCTGAGGCCAAAAGCGGCCAGCGGGAAGGCGGTCGCGGTGCCGCGGTGGTGCGGCCAGTTGAGCGCCGAAGTCTTGACGGCGGCCGCAAAGGCCATGCAGCCGCCCAAGCCGGTCAGGTAGGAGACGAGACAGAGGAAGATCACGGACCCGGAGCCCTTCTCAAAGGCCTGGCGCAGCGGGAAATAGCCCAGGGCCAGCAGTATGGAGCCCGCAATCACGGCCGGGCGCGGCCCCCGCGTGTCGATGAACATGCCGATGGGCACGCCCATGGAGTACATGCCCAGGTTGCCGGCGAGGCCGATTAGATTGGACTGGGTGGCGGACAGCTTGAGCTTGTCGGCGAACTGCGGCGCCCACGCGGAGTAGACATACTGCGAGAGTCATGTTAGTCAATGGACAAGAACTGCCGATCTCGTCGGCACCATGCACCCCAACGCCGGCTACTCACGTTTGTTCCGCATGCTAATGAGATGACGGTGGCCGCCACGCTCGACACGATGCGTGCCCGGTGGGCGGCCTTTTCGTGCATCTTGAGGGACGCTGGCTAGCCAGCTATGTCGGTGACGGGGATGCCGCGCAGTATGGCCCTCGTTGAGACGAAAGATGGGACGGAAGAGGAGGCAGAAGAGACAAAAGAGTAATGGCGACCGTCGGTCGGAACAATAGAAAAGATTGGTGAAATCAAAGATGGTGATCCCGCAAAATCATGGCCACAAAAGACTGCCCTCGGGGAAGAAAGGCAGTTTCGCCGGTATTCGGCAAGTCGTGTGCCGAGCAGGGGGGCGGGCCTGCAGAAGCAAGAACAAGGTGTTGGAGCGTCGGTAGCGGCCGTTGCGCGTGCGGCGGGTGACACGATGGCACCGCGAAATGGCAAACCGGAAAACGTGAGGCTTTCGGGGAGATCGTTTGCGAGTGCAAAGAAAGGGAGAGAGTTGAGAGACGATGAAAGAAAGGGTGGAAAGAAAGTCGAAACGGAAGAAGGAGCGGCTGAGGATGCAGCTCGCCCTGTACCACTTCGGATCGCTCTTGCTGTCGTGTCCGTCCCTTATCGGCAGTCGTCCACAGGGGGAAGGCGTAGGAGCAATCTCGTGGGTCGCAGCTTTGGGAAGGCGTGGAGGAAGCGTGGTGGAGAAGGAACATTCGTATGGGGGTCGCACCTGCTCTGTAGCGCATGCATCTCGCACCTGATGGGCACTTGTCTCAGGTCGGATTGGCTGTTCGATTCCGGACGGAGTCCCTCCCAGAGGCACCGATACAGGAGAGCAGGGAGGTGGAGGAGGAGTGGCACCTGTCGCAGCCAATGCAGAGCCGCGTATTAGCTAGGGGCCCACACTTTTTGGCCGAGTTAGCTGCCGTAGCTTCTTGCGCAATTCTGGCGTTCATACGCGACTCCGTCGGGTATTGTCGTTTACGCACGTGACTGTCCCCGTGATAGAACAGATCGCTAAATCACGTGCATGATTCGCATTTGGAAACATGACGCTGGAATGACCCACCCGGGCGCAGCGCTTCAGGTCTGCCTTGTTGGTTGTCTCCTGCCTCCTCTTTCGGCGCCTCGCCACTTCCTCTTCTCTTTCTCTTCCACGTAACATCACCTCACAACCACATCACATAGCAGACCGGGCTGCAACACCACACCTGAGTCCGAATCACCCTCTGACGACACGATCCGACCGTCGCCCGCATCCGTTCACGAATACCTACCCCTCCGACTCTGCCGGTCTCCGCGCAACCCCAGCCGCCGACATGGGCGCTCTTCTCTCGCTGCCGCTTCTGGCGGTGCCGAGCGCAACAACAGTGCGTGCCGCCTCCTCCTCTCCCTATCATGTTCTTTCAAATAACTGACGACTTTCTTTTCTCAGATCCTCGGGTTTGCGGCCAGCTGCTGTGGCGCCGCAACATGCTCGATGGTGTGCAGCGCCTGCGGGAAATGCGGCAATAGCGTGGCAACCCGCATCGGCTATGCGCTCATCCTCCTCGTCAACTCGATTTTGGCGTGGATCATGGAGACACCCTGGGCCATCAACAAGCTCGAGCACCTCATGCTCGACTACGTCAAGATCAACTGCCCGACGGGCCAGTGCTACGGCTGGCTCGCGGTGCACCGCATCAACTTTGCGCTCGGCCTCTTCCACCTCATCTTTGCGGGCCTGCTGATCGGCGTGTCCTCCTCGAAGCAGCCGCGCGCGGCGCTGCAGAACGGCTACTGGGGCCCCAAGATCATTGCGTGGCTCGCGTTTATTGTGCTGTCGTTCCTGATCCCCGACGAGTTTTACCTCTTCTGGGGCAACTACGTGTCGCTCATCTGCGCTATGCTCTTCCTGATTTTGGGTCTGATTCTTCTCGTGGACATGGCGCACTCGTGGGCCGAATACTGCCTCGAGCAGATCGAAAACAGCGAGTCGCGCGTCTGGCGCGTGGTGCTCATCGGCTCGACGCTTGGCATGTACCTCGGCTCGATCGCCATGACCGTCCTGCAATACGTCTTCTTTGGTCGCGGCGGCTGCTCTATGAACCAGGCCGTCATCACTATCAACCTGATTTTGCTGCTCATTGTGTCGGCTGTGTCCGTGCACCCCAGCGTGCAAGAGTACAACCCCAAGGCCGGGCTCGCGCAGGCCGCCATGGTGGCGGTCTACTGCACGTACCTGACCATGTCGGCCGTCTCGATGAAGCCCGACCTGACCGACGACAAGCACTGCAACCCGCTGCTGCTGGCGCAGGGCACGCGCACGACGTCGGTCGTGATCGGCGCCATTGTGACGATGCTGACGGTGGCGTGGACGACGACGCGTGCGGCCACGCAGACACTCGGTCTGGGCGGCAACCGCAGCGGCGGTATCCGGCTGCCGGACGACGACGAGGAGGACGACGTGCACGACGGCGGCAGCAGCTACAGCGCGCACGGCCTGGTGACGACGCAGCCGTCGCGGCGCGAGATGCGCGCCGAAGCGCTGCGGCGGGCGGTGGCCGAGGGCAGTCTGCCGGCGGACGCGATGCTGTCGGATGACGAGGACGACTCGGACGATGAGGATAGCAACCACCGGCGCAACAAGTCGGGCGACGACGAGCGCGGCAGCACACAGTACAACTACACGACGTTCCACATCATCTTCTTCTTGGCGACGGCGTGGGTGGCGACGCTCCTGACGATGAACTACGAGGACTCGACGCGGGACGGCGATTTTGCGACGGTGGGCCGCACGTACTGGGCGACGTGGGTCAAGATTGTCAGCTCGTGGGTGTGCTACATCCTGTACACGTGGACTCTCGTGGCGCCGGTTGTGCTGCCCGACCGGTTCGATTAGATACGCTGAGCACCGTCTCTACCTCTGATCTTTTCGGCTCATTTTTCCTTTCCTTGTTATTGGCTTTTGGCTTTCTGATTTCCTTCCCTGTACCCCACCATGCATTCGTTAAGCGTTTTCTCTCTCTCTCTGTGTGTGTATCATCTTTCCTTTGTTTCAATATATTCATATTTCCAGTGGCCCAACCTTTTAAAGAAATGCTGTAGAGAATTTTGCTAAAATTTGGTGTCAATGTCTCGACGGACCAGCGCATGTCTCGATAATAACATAAGGTCTCGATAGAAGAGGGCTTGGCTCCTTCCTGACCTCGTAGATTTTCGCACCTTCCAATTGGCAGCCTCCTCGATATACACTGCGTTAGCGCCTCGTTCGTTCCTTTCTCGACTCACGTAACACAGGCTCGATATGGCCCACCTTCCTCTTACTCCCACCTCGGATTAAAGTTCACATTGTGGTGATCTCAACGTTATTTTAGGACGAAGAACAATAAATTCCACGATCCCCTCCTTCCTATCTACCCTTCTCTCTAAAAAACTCTCATCTTTCCCTCACTTTCATCGCCACAATGCCAGACAAAAACAACATCCTCGACGACCTCGACGTCGCAGTCCTACAGGAACAGGGTTTGGTGATCCCCGCCGACGCGGACGGCTTCATCCGTTTGCACAAGAGACGTCTCAATAGCTCAAGCGACCACGTGAACGGTCATCTGCCGCTTGGAGGCGTCGACGGCGACGGCCTGGCACCTGATGATGCTTTTGCAACGCTTCCATCGCGTCTCGTTTCACTCGAGACGCTGCAGTATGTTGGGCTGACTGACGACCGTGCCCGCACCATCTGGGATGAATGGTGCAACTGGCCGGAAGACGACATCGTCCAAGTGCCTTTTCACGACTTTATCCTGGGCCATCTCCTGCCCGGAGGCGTCGTGGACGTGGACGGGGAAGACGACGACGAGTGGCACGCGTGCCTGGCCGCCTGTGGCGCATCAATGAGTGTCATCGCCGCCATCATGGGCGTGCAGTTTCGCTGTCTTCGCACCGGCGAGTCATGCTTTTTTTGGCTTACAGACACTGTCGACATGCGATTTGCGGGCCTCCTCGATATCCAGCGCGCTTCGCGGCTGAGAGCAAAGGAACTAGCCGACAGTCCCAGTGGTACTGGCCCCTCGCCGAGGCAGCCAAAGAAGACCGTGTCTGGGGCATCGGCTACACTGCCCACGAGGCCAGCTTGCACAAGAACCAGTCGCGGTGGGGTGAGAACCGGCTGGGCAAGGCCCTGATGGAAGTGCGGTCAAGATTGCGAAAGAAAAAAAAGCGATAGTTCATCTCGGGTGCTTTACTTGTGTAGTTTGTCTAATTTTTGGTACGCTATCTTAGACACTAGGCAGCAATCATTTTTTGGCGCTTTGGGTTGAAGTTCTTGAAGAGAAGCAGTGGTCGACGTTCTTGCCGAGACCCTTTCAAGTTCTGTAATAGTTTTTCCCCTAGGAAGGTTCTATTATTCAATCCCTGATTGACCTCTGCCGAGACCACAGACTACGCAGACGGTTATATTTAACCTTCGGACACGAAAGAATAGCTCCGCGCTGCCTGTGGATGTAGAACTCTACCATTAAGAAATAAGAGAACAGCATTGTTTTAAGGGAGTGAAATCTGCTATAGCCACCTACCCTACCAAGTCAAAGAGACTTCGCTGCCCACGGTACGCCCAAGGCAAGGCGACAGACCTTACCAACCATAGACGGCCACGCAGAAACAAACATGGAAAGTATAGAAACTTTTTTATTTCTTATTTTATAGAGGTATATATAGCGCTATGACTTGGTACGATCGTCCCGTACGACGTGGAAGCCTGCCACGCCATCGTTGGCCAGCTGGGCGACGAGCTGGTGCTCCCATTCGATGTAGCCCTCCATAGCCTCGCGGTCGTTGCCTGTGCCCTCGTAGGGCCGCTTGTAGACGTCAATCGGGGGCGATAGCCAGCGAGCGTTGGCTTCACCTGTCTCCAATGGAAGAGACGCTTTGGTCCAGGCGGCCGTGCCGCCTGCGAGGTACAGCACCGTGCGCGGCGCCACAGCCTTGCGCGCATCGTCGGCATTTGTCTGCGCGACCAGGCCGTCCGGCGACGTGAGGACAACAACGCCTTTGCCTTGGATAGAGTCTGATTGCAAGTCGCGCGCGAGCTCGGGTCCTGAAACGTGCCAGGCGCCGGGGATATGACCCTTGCGGTACGCAGGGCTACGGGCGAGGTCGACCACCGTCGCATCCTTGTTCTCAAGTAACGTCTTTAGGGCGTCCACTGTGATGGCACCCGTGTCGGACGGCGGAGGCGGAGAGACAAGGGAGATGGTCGACGGTGCAGGGAGCGCTGGCAGATCCGCCTCGTGATCAAAGACATACACCTCCCATCCCAGCTGCAGAAGCCAAGTGGCGGCCATACGCGCACGCACGCCGTCGGTGTCGTACAGGACTGCGCGGGCGCCGCGCACGCCGACCCACTCGTCGGTCGCCTGGACCAGCTGGCCACCGGGAGCCGACAAAAAAAGATCGGGATGGCCATCGGCGTACTCGCTGGGGTCGCGCACGTCGAGCAGGTAGAGTGTACGCTCGTCCGCTTCGTGTGCGGCTAGCAACTCTAGAAGGTAAGGGCCCTGAATGATAGGCACGCCGACGTGCTCGGCCCAGGACGTAGCATACACGCGCGCGCGCCGCACCGCTTCGTCGGATGGTGGTGGTATGTATTCTGTCTTGCCGATTTCGAGCGGTGGTAGGCCGCCACCCTTCAAGTCCTCCAACGTCCAGCCAATGGTGCCGTCGCGCAGCGCCACTACCTTGTTGGGAATGCCCGCGTTGAGCAATGACTGCGTGCCGATCAGACTGCGTGTGCGTCCGGCACAGTGGACGATGACAGTCGTGTCGGGGGACGGTGCCGCATCAAACACGCGGTACAGCAGCTCGCCGCCGGGACAGCTCTGGGAACGCGGGATGCTCATCGTGTTGTACTCCTCGAACCGGCGGGCGTCCAGCACGACGACGTTGCTGTCGGCGTTGCGCAGCAGTTCGTTGATGACTCTCGGCGGCTTGGACGGTGTCCCCCGGATGGCCTCCACCAGCTCGCCAAAGGCCTTGGAGGGCACATTGACGTCGCGGTAGAGCTCGCCGGCGCGCGCGTAGCCGGCCAGCCCACCTTCCAGAAGAGACACGTCCGTGTAGCCCAGGGCCGTGATGCGCGGGACGGCTCGTTCCGCGTAGCCCTCGCCGTTGTCGTAGACCACGACGGGCACGGACGGCCGGGGCACAAGAGTCGGCAGCTTGACCTCCAGGTCCGATACGGGCACGGTCACGGCAAACAGCGGGTGTGCATCGGCATAGGGGCCTTCTTCGCGGACGTCGAGGAGGGCGACCTCGAGGCCATTGGCCCAGCGGTGGCGCAGCGCCTGCGGTGTTGTCGTTTTCGGCTTGGTCGTGGTCTCGGCCATTGTGATCCTGTCTTCCGACGGTGCCGGACAGAAGTATTGATCACTTCATTCTCAAGAGATGTTATGTATGATAGCTCGGCGAAAGGCATACGACGCATGTGCACACGGCTGTGTCGCCGGATGCTGCATGGCTTCCGACGTCTGGCGTTGTCTGCTTGTGGAGGATCGAGGACTGCGTCCTGTGGAGTTGTGGAGTGTTAGTGTTAGTGGAGGCTACCCTACGGATGGTTTTTCGTGCCAATCGGACGGTTTTGTGTTTTTGGAGCATGACGCCATTCGAAGATGGTGTGGCGTTTCCCTAGCTGGGAGTGCGGAGGGATTTGGACGATCTACGGCTTAAGGCACTTCACCGACGCGGAATGTCCTACTTTCAACGGCAGTTTTACTGTTTTACAATTACTCGGACTAAAGACTCTCTGCGGCCCTTTTTTTATCAATCATTTCATTGAAAATGTACCGCACCCAGCAAAATCAGACGATGCAGCATACCACCAGACAGAAGCGACAATCTTGCGAAGCATGCCGTGAGTTTGGACCCTTGACTTCCTTAACTTGCTCAGACTGTGTTTGTAGGCTAATCGTGTTTATTCTTATCGCTCAGGAGCGCGTAAACTCAAGTGCTCAGGCGACAGGCGGAGCTGTGCCCGGTGTGTCTCCCTCAATGTAGCGTGCCACTACCAAGACAAAGGCATCCCCGGCCGGCCAAGGAAGCCGCGGCGGCCGGAGTCTCAGGATGGGCCTCATGAGCCTCATGGTCCTCACTACATGGCCCCGTCGCCTCCTGTGACGGACTCAAGTTCGACCGGTTCGATCGATGGTTCGCATGATGACCATCGGTCAGACCATCAGTCACACCGCCTAGGCGTCAACGACATGTTTCTACAGCCGCTGTCGTTCCCCCTCTTTCCCTCGCCCACTGAGGCGCTCCCGGCGCTGCCGGACCCAAGCAATTCGGGCGATTTTGCATTCGATCCCTTCCCGATCGAGCTGTTTGGCCAATGCCCTCTGGTGCGACACCATCACGAGGAAGAGACACCGTCAGCAACGCTGTCACCGCCTCAGTCACCCGCGTCTTTGTCGTGTCACTGTGCCGACGACGTGACGGCATCAGTGCGTGCCCTGCGGCACAGGGCACAGGCCGTGTCCCATGCCATCGTCGGCGATCTGCGCGTCGGTGCCGATCTCATGGAGCGGCTGCTCACCTGTCCTATATGTTATGACATCAAGAAAGCGCCCCGGCTCACCATTGAAAACGTGCTCCTCATCGGCCGGCTCATGACCGAGGTCACCACGGGCTACCGGCGGTACTGGAGGTGGGTAGGGAGTGGCGGCGGCGGCGATGACGACGGTAAACAGGGCACAGTTCGTGTGGGCGGGGTGGAGTTTGAGGTCAACCGCCGCATGGCCCACGCCGTCGTCCGGCAGGGCCTGCAGGCGGACGCAGCACGGCTCACGGACCTGGGCGGCCGGTTCGCATTACGGCAACACAACCGCCACTTGGTGGGCCACGAGACGTGCCCGGACCCCGATGGTCGGTGCTGGCGTGAGCGGTACGACATGGACAACGACCCGCTGGACATTTGCCCACAGAATGCGGCAGCCCGGACGTTGACGCCGTGCTATCGCGTGGTGGACGCGATCTGTGGTGGGATCAAAGTCTTTGCGGACGATGTGGGCGGGGCGGATACATCACAAACATCAAGAGGCGTCGGCGCATAAAACAGACTGGCACTTTTTTATTTGTATTTCTATATGTACACTAGGCATGCAATGAATGTAATGAAAGCAACGAATGATCCACATCACAGCATATCTCCTTGACCTTTACCTGTACCTCTTCCTTCCCCCCACAGCAAGACGGCACTCCGACGCGACAAAAGCAGGACGACGTCACATCCACGTCGGCATCGACGAGGGCGACCGCCAACTGCTTTTCAAGAAGTTTGGCCTCGCCGTCGCGGCCCAGGCGCTGCAAGCACTCGTGGTAGCCGTGCAGCGCCCACACGTTGTTGGGGTGCTGGTGCATGCGGCCGGGCGTCGGCGCCAGACCCAGGTCCTGGGCGTAGGCATGCGCTGCTTCTTGGACAAACCCCTGCTCCAACGAGAGGGCCGCAAAGGCATGCCGCGCTGGCAGCATCCAGCCCCACGGCTCGGCAAACGGCAGCGCGTCCTCGAGCGCAATGGCGTCGCGCAGGCGGCCAAAGGCGAGCGTGTAGTCCCCGCGGCGGTACGCGATCTCGCCGTCGAGCATGGCGGACGCAATCCTTAGAATGTCGGTGATCTTGTTGGGGAAGTCGAGACGCGTGGGTGGCACGTAGGCGGCGGCCTCGTGGAAACGCACGCGCGCCGCGTCGGCCGCGTCGACATTGCCCGTGGCCGCATAGGCAATGGCATGTCCATAATGCCGGAAGACGTTGGTGACGCAGTACAGCTCCTTGTCCGACTTGGGTTGCAGCCGCAAGATCTCGTCCCACCGGCCAAACCGGATCAACACATGAACGCGCACGGCCAGGAAAAACTCCATCCAGTCGGCAAGCGCCGGCGCCTCGACGCGCAGCATCGCCTCTGTGATCGTGGCCTCCATGCGGTCGGTCGTCTCCAGCGCGGCGCGCGACATGCCGCCGAGCATGGCCGCGTAGATGAGCGAGTGGTAGTCGTGCAGGCGGTAGTAGCTGTAGAACGTCAAGCTGTTGTGCTCGGCAAAGTACTTGTCGTCCGCCAGCGTCGCCTTGTGGTTGTACGCGACGGCGCGCCGGTAGTCACCCACGAGCACGTCAATGTGCGCCGGCATGTGGTACGTGTGGCCCGTGTCGGGTACGAGGTCACGGATCATGTCGGCCGCCGGCAGCGCCGCTTCGGGTGTTGCCGACATCTCCATGAGGTGGATGTAGTAGTGCGCGACACCCGGGTGCTGCTCGACCCCGGGACGGGCCAGCGCGCGCTCTAGGAGGGATCGCACCTCTGCGACGGGCGAGGTGGCAATGGGCCCGCCGGTGGCCGTGTCGAAGAGTTTGCGCGGCGCGCAGTTCATCAGCGCGTCGGCAAACAGCGTGACCATGTCAAAGTTGGTGTCTTCGTGACCGAAACGTGCATACACGTCGCGCATGGCGTCCGCGTAGGCCTGGTCGCAGGACGCGGTGTCGCGGTTGGTGTTGTCGTCGGGGTAGCGAAGTGCAAGCGCCAGGATGAGTGCCTGTTCCCACTCCGTCACGGCCTCGCGGGCCGGCCCGCCCGCCGACCCGGACCCGGACCCTGACCGCACTAGAGCCTCCTGGCTGTACGTATATGTCGCGCGGATCGCATGCTGCCGGTCCGCCTGATTGAAGAGCGCCCAGGTCCGGTTGTAGTTGGGCCCCGAGCAGAAGGCGAGTCCCCAGTAGGCCATGGCGCAGGCATCGTCGTGTGCCAAAACCTGCTTGTAGCAGGCGATGGCCTCGTCGTGGTTGAAGCAGTACGTCCAGACTAGGGCACGGCCGAACCAGATCTGGGCTTCGGTTGACGCCGTACTGACACGCGGCGCGGTCGCGGCGGACCGGCCCAAGTCGTAGTAGGGTTCGGACGTGGCGCGCGGCGGTACGCCGGAGAGAAATTGGGAGCCCATCCTGTTGTACCTGTATGGCTGTTTCGCCGTTTCGCTGATTCGCTGTTTCGGGCTTGGACAATTCGTCACTTTTTCAGACGAAGAAAAAGAAGAAAACGTTTGTGTGGCTGCCCAGCATGAAATAGCAGCAAACAATCACGGCATGCATTTTTCCTACGGCAGACGCTGCGGATGGTTTTCGACGCCGATCGTCCGATCGTTGAGTCTTCAAGAATTGCTTCGTAACGTACCCTAGGCCCTGGCTTGCCAGCTGTCATATCGGCCGAATGACGCAATTTCTGTTTCTTTATTCATCTTTATCTTTTCCTCTTTTCCGTCGCGTCGCCCACGTGGAAAGTGTGCAGATGCACGAGTTTTGCAAGCTGGGACGCGGCACATTAGATGCATATACTCCGCAGACCCCACACTATGGAGCAAGGCTCGGAGGGTTTCCAGGGTTTCCACCTTGCCACGCTCAAAACCCTCCGAGAGAATGACCATGAACGAATTGAATGTACGAGGGATATCTGCCAGCACCCAAAATTAGGTTACAGCAAGAAGCACACAATTATTGTCCTATTATTCTGTCTGAAGATGTCATAATTCAATTCTCCGACGGCGAGACGACCACCCTAGTTGTAGTACTTGGCCGACTTGCCCTTGATCACCTCCTGCTCCAGGCCCTGCACGGGCTCCCTCTTGCCATCCTTGCCGATGTTGCCCTTGACACGCGCCTTGACCCACTCACCCGCCGTGATGCCCACGGCCGCCTCGTCCTCGTTTTTGTCGAAGCCCAGCCGCGCCAGCACGGCGCTCTGCACGGGACGCAGCTCGAGAGCGTCCTCGGGCCGCACAAAGTACAGCACGCCCAGGCGGTCCACGCCCGCCTGGTCCGGCGGCGGTGCCACAACGCGGTGGATGCTGCTCTTCAGAAAGCCGTTGGTCAGAAACTGCAGCGCGTCGGCCACGTTGACCGTGATGCTGCCGTCAAACGGCTTGACCCAGCGCCAGCCGCCGTCGGCGCCGCGCACCTGCAGGGCGGCCACGGGCTGGCGGAACAACAACGTGAGCGAGCCAAAGTCGGTGTGGCCCTTGACCCAGACGTTTTCGAGCTTCGCATTGTCCTCGGCGCTGCGGCGGTGGTACTTCATGTAGCGCAGGTGGCAGTCGGACTTTTGGTCGTAGCGGTGGTGCGATGTGAGCGCGTCCTCGGGCAGCTCCAGGATGAGCGCAAAGAGCACGAGCAGCTTACGCACAACGTTGTCGTGGATGTGGCGGGCAAAATGCTCTATTTCGGGCTGGTGGGCCGTGATGATCGCCGGGTGCGGCTGCGCGTACGCCGGGATGAACTTGGGGATGTTGTAGATCTCCGTGTTGTCCGCGACGCCGGGCGCGACTTGGCGCAGGCCCAGCGGCTTATAGCCGTTGTAGCCGCCGTGCTCAAGGTCGGCACGGTACTTGAGCTTCTCCTCGGTCGGCAGCTCAAAGACGGACTTGCCAATGGCAAACTGGCGGTCGACCTCCTCCTGGCTCAGGCCAAAGTTGACAATGTAGAAGAAGCCAACTGTTTGAATGGCCGCCTCGAGCTGCTTGGCCAGCGCCTCTTTGCCGCCCGGCTGGTCGAACGTGGACAGGTCGAGCGTCGCAAGCTCAGCCCATTCGACTATATGCACGCAAGCCTTGAGTCAGCCACGAGCACCGGGGTAGTATAAGTCAAGCAGAATATCAATAAAACGTACGATCAACGGAGGTCTCTGGGACCTGCTTGTAGAAGAGGTTCGAGCTGCCAACACCGACATCGTTCTGGGGGAGTGTTTGTACTGCGGCCATGGTATCGTGTGGACGGTGGACTTGGTAGTGCGATTATAGTCTGTCGTCTGTGTTTAGTTGGTGTGGATCGTTGACGCGTACTCTGTCAATGATCTTCTTCAAGGCCCCGTCTACACCTTTTAATACTTTGATCAATCGACTTGAACCCATCGAAGCCTTGCCAAAGCCTTGTCGAAACGTCGAAAAGTCAAAACCTCCTCCCCGCATGACCCACGCCCAGCTCCCCGGTACGTTTTAAGCTCCGGTGGGCCTTGTGGCTTTATCGATTGGAACCCTCCGGTCCCCTAAACGACGCCATAATGGCGACATCTTGCGCACGGCGGAGGGAATCATAATATCCTCCGGGGCAGAACAGAAAAAAAAACCCTAGTTAAACAAAAACAGATTACTTCTTATGGGTTAGAGAGATGCTTGCATTTGGGAGGACGTCGTATCAAAAAATAGATGTTACACGGAGAAAGCAGTAAACAGGAGGCCGAGGTTCCGAACGCCTCTCTCTCTCTCTCTTTTTTTTTAATTCGATAATTCGATTCTTTTATCTCTTCACTCGGAATTATCACTATCTGGGTCTGGCCGGTGAGGCATGCTTTGGGGCTGCAATTGCATCACCACAGAACACACCGGGGTGGGCATCTGTTCGCCTTCCTACGTGGTTCATCCGCGGATATAAGAAGATATAAGAGGATGCAACACGATATAAGAAAATAAGAAGTCTTACATCTGTCCCTGCTCTCCATCCCACCACTGGTCATCTTACTGGCCATCTTACCACGTTTTCAGATCACAGCCCTCGACGACATCCGTCATCATGGCCGAAAGCAAAGAAGCAACGGTCAATGTCCAGACTCCGTCCCTGTCGACGGATGGGGAGCCAATCGTCCACGGCCATGACGGCGGCCACCAACTCCATTTTGCCCAGCGCGGTGCCGACGTGGACCTAGCTACGGTGGGCGTCAATACCGACTCCGACATTGACGGCTACGACGCCGAGCGCATGCGCGCCCGCTCGGCCCTCACGACCGAGGAAGAGAAGAAACTCATGCGGCGCGTCGACATTCGCATGATGATTTTGTGCTCGCTTATCTTTCTGATCAAGAACCTGGACTCGGCCAACATTTCCAATGCGCGCATCATGAACGCCGGCACACCGCGCAACATTATGACTCAGCTCAAACTGACGTCCGACGAGTACAGTTTGCTGACCGTCCTGTACTACGTGCCCTACATTGTGCTCGAGGCGCCCTCCAATCTGCTACTCAAGCGCGCGCGGCCCAGTGTCTGGCAGGCGCGCATCATTGTTTCGTGGGGCATTGCGCTGCTGTGCCACGTGCCCGTCCGCAACAAGGGCGGCATCTATGCCACGCGGTTCTTGCTGGGCCTCTTTGAGGCCGGTATGTTCCCGGGTGTCATCCTGCAGATGACCTACTGGTACCGACCGGACGAGATGTCGATCCGGCTGTTGTATTTCTGTAAGTCGACGGCGACACTTTTATTACTCTTTAATTCTTTTACTAACGAAACAGACTGTCTCGGAAGTTTCTCCGGTGTCCTGAGCGGCCTCTTGGCATATGGCTTTGATTATGCGTCCGGTTACGGTGGTCTGTCTGGCTGGCAATGGTGAGAACACCCGGATGGATGGTCGGCACGATCTCGTTTGTGTTTATATGCTAACCTTTCTTCTCCCACTCCTTTCCAGGCTATTCCTAGTCGAAGGCATCATCACAGTGCTGATTGGTATCGCCATCTACTTCTTATTACCTGACTGTACGTATCTCGTCCCTTGAGCTTTCTATGATTTAAATACTGACGTCGGTGTAGTCCCCCCCACGGCAAAGTGGTTGACGGAAAAGGAAAAGGCCTTTATCCAAGCCCGCCTTCCGCCCAACGCCCCGCGCGCCGACGAACTCAACTTTAACCTGCGCGAGCTGGTCACCGCCTTGAAGGACAGTCGCCTCTGGCTCTTCACGCTGATTTGGGCCACATTCACCGTCGGAACCAGTGGTGTCTCCTTCTTCCAGCCGACTGTCATTGCCAACCTTGGTTATACGTATGTCCCCCGTCTCCTTCTCCCATTATTCTTCTTGGTCTAACTTCGAGAAGCACCATCGCCCAGGCACAGCTCCTCAACCTGCCCGTCTCCATTCTGAGCATCGTGCTCATCGCCCTCACCGGCTACTTTGCCGACAAGAGTCGCCTCCCCCGGCCCGTCTACCCCTTGGCCGTCTACGCCATTGTGCTGGCTTGCTACGGTGTCATGGTCGCTTACCCGTCCGACGCGGGCGTCTACGCCGCCACCCTCATCGGCAACGCTGTCTCGGCCACGTTTTACCCCTTGATGTGGCCCTGGCGCGTCCAGACCACCGCCCACGCCACCGGTTCCGCGTTCAGCATTGGCTTTGTCAACAGCTACGGCCAGATTGGCGGCGCCATCGGTCCCCAGATCTTCCGCGCCAAGTATGCGCCCCGCTACCGCCAGAGCTTCACGGCGGCCATGGCCTGTGTGGCCGCCGGTGCCGCAGTGACGTTGGTGACCTGGTGGGTGACGCGCCACACGGAACGCGACACACGCACACTGAAGCGCGCACGCATCGCGGCCAGCAAGAAGGGCATGACCGTCCTGGAGGACGTGGTCGATCACGATATCGCTACCAAGAGCAGCGACAACGAGAGTATTTGAGGGACGGTAAGCAGTAGAGGGGGAGTGCTTCTGGTATTCTACAAGATCAATGGAGGGTTGTGTTTTAGACTATCAAAGATTGTTCTTAATTTATTTCTAATTTAAGTGCTGTATCTTCAAAGCTTTCTGTTTACGTCCAATTTGACGCATTTTATGCTTCTTATGGCTACTTTTCTTTCGTTCCAAAAATAATTAAAGAGTGTTGTTGTTTTGGTTTTTCTTTTATTCACCGTTTTATATATCTTTGGATCCACACAAAGATAGCATTCCAATATCTCGAATATAGTCTCATATGCTCTCAAACCGACGACCACACTATGTGTTCAAAACAGCTCCAAAAATATTCAAAGAATATCAAGCGATGTTACACACCCAAAAGAAAAAAAAGCCATAAATAGGCATGGCGGCCAGAGAACCGCCCCTGGTGACCTTCCCGACAAAGGTATCATTCACTTCCTAGGGGGACCTATTTCAGTTTTCACACAAAATGCTTTACAGAGGCTTCATACCGAAATAGTGCCAACGCAGCATCTGCAGCCGCCAGGGCCGTATCACTGTGAAAAAATACATCGCGAGATTCAACGTACAATGAGAGTTTGAAGACCAAAGAGCAGGGCATCAAGCACCGGGCACCAGGAGAACATCTGCATAAATCCGTCTCGTTTCCCTAGTGTCAAGTGATGTTTTTTATCGTTCCAATCCAGCACCCTGCACCAAATATCTCTATAACAAAATAGCTTATAGCCCAGACATTGCAACTTAACAGTTGACTCGATACAAACCAGCACTCCCGCCATCACTTGATTTTTTTGGTAAGCAGATTGCCCTCCAGACCTGACTTGTTCCTTTCCATGACGCTCGAAACGTCTCACGTGGGCTAATGAGAACAAAAAGACCATGTACAAAAGGCATATTTACCCGGCACGGTACTCGTGTGGTTGTGAGAGTACAACAACCAATATCGTTCGTTGTGCCGAAGCAGACCAGCGAGGCTCGGACTGCGCTGAAAAGCAAGATTCGAGAGGTTTCTTTTGGCTTGACCAGAAAGACCACAGGGTGTTCCAAGTGCGGTGACGAAGGGATCGTGATGAAAGGGCACTAGTCGTAATACGGACTCGTTATTGGGGGGTGGGGGGGGGAGGTTGGATACAGGGAACAGGCCTTTGTTGCGTGTTGCCTCTACCCCTTTGGCGAGCAGCCCGCGTTTCTTTTTAAATTTTGAAAAGAAGGGCGACCGGTACTCGGCGCGGCTCAGAATGCCGCCACACGGACAAATATAGGGCTGGAATGAAGACGACACGATGTGTTGGGGGTTACACGATGAGACCTGGGACCTGGGGCGTTAGGTCGTTGGATCATTGGATCATTGGTGTGCAGGATCCCATGCGTTGGACGGGAGAAGGGCGAGCGGGGCCTATTCTTTGGTGCCCGAAAGCTAAATATAACCGCCTGCGCAGTCTGTCCCGCGCGTCCTGTATATACATATTAGGCATGCATCTCTCAATACAATCATTCCCCGCTCTCCTCTCTGCTATTTCTTTCTAGCTTTTTGGCTATCACATCAAGTACTATCGCATTGCATCCTCTGGCATCGGTGGCTTTACTGGGGGGGAAAATGACGACCACGAAACCAGAAAAAGACAACGAGGTTAACTACATCACGGACCCGATCGTGATCAATCGACTGGTACGGCCAGGCACGGACGTGCTCCTCCAAGTCTGTTTGTTTTAAGCTCAATGACTGACATGACATTACACAGAACCGCGCCGTTGGCAGCGGGAGCACGGGTCTGGTCGAGCTGCTGCCAGGCGGCACGCGGGTGAAAAAGGCGATGACGCCGCTTGCGCCGGGGCATATGCGCGCAAATCTCCTCAGCGAGATGCGCCGAGAAATTGAGATCTACAACGACCTGCCCAAGGGTCACCCGCGGATCTTGGACATGCTGTCGTGGTATGACACGGGTGACGACGCCGGTACTGAGTTTACGTACCTGCCGAACGGCGCTCTTGACACATACCTCGATACGCACGCCTCCGACGTGTCACCCCGGCTGCGCGCCCGCTGGTGCCTCGAGGCGGTCGACGGCATCGCCCTGCTGCACGCCCACGACGTGATCCACGCCGACATCCGCAACATGCTTGTCGACCCGCAGCGCGGCGTGCGCATCATTGATTTTTCGGGCAGCAAGTTTCGAGGCAAAAGGAACTATGCATGGAAGCCACGCACTACAGCATGGCCCAGACGCCCGGCAACCCAACAATCGAACGTCCACGACCAATTCAGATCCCTGATCAACTTTCCAAAGTGTTGATCGGAACGTGCCACTAGCGCCATTTCGTGTAAGTCGAAAAATGGGTACCAAATGGTGGGACGCTTGTTTCAGTTCGTTCGACTTGAATAAGGGAACTGTAGAGCCTGTTCCCCTTTTTTATGCTTCAGCAATTATAAAGAAATGAATATGTACGAAATTTTGATGTATTGCGTCTATTGAAAGGTGCTGAAGAAGAGCACTCAAGCCATAAGTTATGCTGTGGACGATGGAGAAGATGATTCGCCGCGGCAAGACCAAACACCTCAGATGACTGGCCATTCTTATGTTATGTTCATAGTGTAGCTCTGCTGTCCTGCCGGTCGCGCAATGGGCGTTTATATCCAAAGATATATTATCGACCTGAAAAGGTACATTGATGCCGACAGATGTCCGCCACCGGCGTAACATAGAAGTACTAGATGGGACGAAGGAGGCGGTGAGTGAGTTAGGATCGAGTAGAATCGAGGGAATACACACGGGACAAACAGCAGACAAACATCAGACGAGAAAAACGATGACGGATGAAGCACGTTTCGCTGGTGTTACGGAACTTTTCTATATTTAAAAAATGGAGAGGCCGGCCGGAGTAGTGGGGGTTGTACGGAATATAAAAGATCAGGTACAGGCCAAAGGATTGGATGCAAGGAGAGCCAATCGTGCGGCCGGCAGATAAGGGCAGGGTCTCACTCCTATACTCTCGTACTCTGCCGTCCCTCTGCTGTCCCTCTTTCGACCCCACGTCGGAAGCTTGCCTCCCCTCTTGTTCTGCTGGTGTCGGTTGTGCGCAAGCCAGGCCGTTCTCTTGTGAAACATGAGAGAAGAAACGAAGAGGATATGGGAGAAGAAGAGCGACTGAGACAGGTGGAAGCTTGAAAATGGCCGAGGGTGAAGTGACACAAAAATATATGCGAAGGAAGCAGCAGCGTGGGGTGGCGGTCACGTCATGAAGCTTTGAAGTTGATTGTTTATATTGCTCGGTCAGGGATGTAAAACAAATGAGGCATGATGAGCCCAGAAGGGGACCAAAACGAAGTGCAGGTGTCGGCCGATGCAAGATCTCGCTTGTCTACTGCATTGGCATATTACTTTGTTTTTGTCTTCAGTGAGCGACGGGGCGTCATTCCGGAAAGGCTTGCGCAGTGGGAGGAGTACACACAATCGAGTAAGGACCTAGAGCGGTGTAGAGAGGGCTATCAATGAGAGAGATCACCCTTTCTACTTGTAAATTCGTGTTCCCTCGTATTCTCACCGGTGTGCCAGGGTAACGAGGAGAGAAGAGTAGAGGTGGTTTTTATTTACTATTTGCAAAAACGAAAGTGCATTTGAAATGTCTTGAAGAAAAATGGGTATTTTTACGGCAACGCGTTTTTACTAATGTAGAACATCTAGGTCACCACATTCATTCGAAAGAGCCGAAATAACGGACGTGTGCAGGTAGTGCCGGAGTGTAAGGTTTAAAAAATAAATGATAAAAAAAAGAAAGGAAAAATATTAAGGCGTCTAGGTCCCATCTACCTGGTCTTCTGCCCTTTTGGGGGTTGAAATAGTAAGTCATCCTGACCCCTCTTTTTTTCGTTTTCATCACATCCGTTGCCGCACTCTGTGACATGCGGGGCCGTCTATCTGATGACAAAGAGATGCATGATGTAACTTGTTACTCGGGTTTGAGAGCCAATCAATCATGCTACTCCCTCCCAACTTCGCAAGAAGTCAAAGTGCAAATGAGCAACGAGAGGGGCGTTCCCGGTACACGGGGATTGGGCACAGGCGGTCGTGGCCCAATATTGTCAGAACAGAATGTGCAAAAAGTAAGGTCTTGAATGTGCCAAAAGTAAATGTGCAAAACGTAAATGTGCAAAAAGTAATGTGTTACCCTGGCCGATGAGCGCCATATTCCTGAAGGGGCTAATCCCAATGCAGTAATTTTTTTATCGCAATACATATACGACGTATTGCAAGGAGACAAAATGAGCAACAGACCGCACCGACGAAAACCTCTGCACCGCACAACACAAATTACACCTAATTCTCCCAATGTCCTCGTGGACAAGTTTTATCTCACTTCCATACAACACAAATCCCACACTGTTCTTATTACTACCCACCGGAAAACCATACAACAACAGAAAGAAAACAAAAAAGCATATAAGGATGGAGAGCTCCCAGTCTTTTTCCTGCTCTCGTCCCGGGCTTCGATGGCAGGTAAAAGAAACAAGACACCTCTCTTCACAGCCAACATTCAGTAACTCTGTCGGCTCTTGTTTCCTACATAGATGCACGCTTACTTGACGTCGTACCCTGCCACACACAGCTCGTCGTCCTCCACGGTCCAACAAACATCGAGTCAACATGCCTCACTCCGTGCCTGAAGATACCTCTGGCGACAGCCGGGCCATGGCGTATGTTTGCTCTTTCTTTTTGTCTGCACGATGGATGAATCTATTGCTGTTTCTTTTTGGTTTCTTCTCGTTCTTTTGATTTCGTTTTGGTTTTATTGCACTTTTCTTTTGGTTGTGCTATTCCCTTTTTTTTGTTCAAGTGCCGTTTCTACTTGCGTCACTTTGAATTGCTTTTCACATTTCGTTTATCTTTAGCTTTCAAACAGAAGTCAACATATAGGAAGTGTTTTTTTCTCTTTTCCTCTTTTTTTCTTTCTCTTCTTCTTCTTCTTCTTCTTCTCCAGCTGTTTTCTTATATTATAGTTTGCTTATTTCATGTCTTTTCATCTATTGACACTTCGATTCTTGCTATTCATATCGCTACATAGCACGGCTATATTAGTGCAAGGTGTTGGCAGCTGGATCACAGGCCACCACAGCAGCAGCACGAGTCCCCCGGTGCAGGCCACTGGCAGCTCGGACGCGAGCCACCACGGCAGCAGCAGCAACAGCAACAACGGTTCCACCGGCACCGGCACCGGCAGTCTCGTCTCCGCTGCTCCTCCAACCACCACAGCAAGTGAACCGCCCCAGAACCAGCCCGCATTGGCCATGCTCAACACGTGGCAGCAGGAGCTCGACCGCGGGTCGCTCAGCACGCAGGAGGCCCTGTTTGCAAAGTACCAGGCGGCTGGGAAGAAATAAAGGGCACGAAGATGACAGATGAGGCAACATGAAGAAGAAAAGAAGATTGAGGGCAGCGACTTTTTTTCATTTTGCACTCGTGTTTGGTGGCTCATGAGGCACCTTCCTCACGATGTACTCCGTAGTCTAGGAGCAGTGTTATCGTCTATTCTTTTATGAAAATTACCTGGGAGTTCGGTCCACTTTTCTATGTTGCACCTTCTTATACTCAAGTTAATAAGCTCCTTCCTCTCCAACGATTCTTAAACAGACAACATTTTTTTTCTCTTACCTATTCTGCCCCTTTTCCACTTCTTCTCCTCTCTTCTCTCATCGTTGCCACCACGATTTCCTCAACCTCGACACTCTTTTGACCTTGACAACAGGACCAAAGGACTAATCACATCACACGAATGATCACAACTGATCTCGGGGAAATGATCATGAACTGAACGAAATGATCATGAATGATCCCCAAGGAATGATCCCCGCCGAGCGAACTGATCACAACTGATCATTGATGGATGTATAAGACTGAGACTCCCTCCCAGTAACCTAGATAAAAGACTCAGTCGTTGCCGATTGTCTGAAATACACACCTAAATGAACCTGTATTCCTGTGCCTTTATAGCATACAATCGCACCGCGTACGCGTGCGCTTGGAGGACTGTCGGACAACATTCACCACAGTGGCGTGCGGCACGCCGCAAGAATCACCTCTCTCGCCGGTGCTGTTCACCCTGTACATGGCAGATGTACTCAGAAAAGATAAACGACTTCGGTTTGGTTACGCGGACGACATCTGGCTGTACCGGGCAGCGAAGTCGCTCTAAACCAATATTCATAAGCTCGAATAAGACCTGCGGGAACTGCTATGATGGAGCAGCGAAAACAAGGTCGCCTTTGCACCCGAGAAGTTCGAAATGCTACATATCTTAAGGAAGCACAACAAGGATAACTCACCGCTAAAAGTGGACGGCTACGAATAGACCCGGTGCCCTTAGTAAACGCCGACGGCCCCCTCCCCGGCCTGCGCTGGTTAGGAGTCTAGTTCGACAGGCATCTACACTTCCGCCGACACGTCGTAGAGAGAACTAATAAAGCTATCAAGGTAAGTGGCCCACAACTAGGGCAGTTGGGCCGATGGACACAAAGGCGGACCGCCCCAAACTCAGCGGCGTCCGGAACGCCCAAGCACGATCCTTTACATCCTCGATTACGGGATAGTAGGACGACTTTCAATCCCGGCTATCGGGGAGATACAGAAAATGGTCCCTATCTTACAGATTTATTATAGTATACTATTTTATATATATCGCTAAGATAAAAACTTGTCTAAGGATCAGATTTTTGTCCATATCCCATTTTAAGGTTCCTTGCCCCGAAACCGAAAACAGAATAGATGGCCCGCGCGAGTGCCAACGACAAGGGCCGTGCCGTCGCGCACCCCGCACGTGTAACTCGAAAAGAAGTACCGCAAGTACGGCGCGTAAATCTCGGGGAGCGGGGCGACCAGCCGGTCTTGCCAGAGAATGGCCATGTGGGAACCTGTGTGGACGACGGTGCAGGGGTGGTGCGGCGAGGACCGGAGGCCGACTTTGTCGATTTTGTTACTCTTGTCGTCCGCGTCCATGGGCCACGGCGACGATGGCAGCGTCCAGACGCCAATCTCCGAGTGCAGCAGATACTGTCCGTCAATGCCCGAGACCGACAGGCGGCGGGGGCTATGGACCCAGAGACTGGGGCGGCCCGGGATGGCGAAGCCGTGGGCGAGAACGGCCGCCCGCGGCTGCCAGCGGTCATCACGGCCGTCACGGTCTTCACGACCATCACTCGAGGAAGACGAGTGAGATGTGCGCGTCCAGACAACAAGTTGGCCGCCTTCACAAAACCCAAAGAGGGAGCGACTGTCCGGCGAAAAGACGAAGCTGGAGCAGATCAAGCTGGCACTGGCACTGTTGTTGTTGTTGTCGTCGTCGTCGTCGTCATCGTCATCGTCGTCATCGCCGTCGTCGTCTTGTGAGCGCTGTCTGCCTCTGCCCCGCTTTTGTGTGGCCGGGTCCTCCCAGGACAACGTGGCGCAGGCCGTCGGCGGTCCTGCGGGGAGGACGCTGTCGGGCGCGGGCGAAATGTCCCAGATGTGGCCGAGGCGGCCAGACGTGGCGAGGAAGCGGCCGTCGGGCGATAGCGCGACCGTTCCGCCCGTCTCTCGCGTCACGTCCCTGAAGGAAATGAAGCTTTGTTTGGTTCTGTGGGCCGTATTATTGTCGTTGTCGTTGCCGCTGTCGTGGTCGTCGTTATTGTCGCCAGACTTGCGGTCGTGCTCCACGAAACTAGCCCCCACGTCCTCGTCCTTTTCCAGATACAGTGCCCGGCACGCGGCCAGGTCCCAAAGGCGGACCAGTCCGTCGTACGATGTGGTGGCCACGAGCTTGTCTCCCGGCGCAAAGGCGGCAAAGTGCACCCACATGCTGTGACCGCCCAGGACGGCGACACGCGCGCCCGTGTCCGTGTCCCAGACGTCGGTCTCGCCGTTGTCGTAGCACGAGAGCAGCAGTGCGTCGTCGCTGGAAAAGCTAAGCCAGTTGATTTCGGACTGGCTGCTCCTGATGGTGCGCAACAACGTGGCACTCGAGGCCCCCGACGCGTCCGAGACCTCGCTAGGGGCCACATTTAAATTCCAGAGCTGGATTTGCCCGTCGTTGTTTGCCGTGGCCGCCCGCAGGCCGTCGTGGGAGAGAAGGGTGGACGTGAACCGGTTCATCAGCGCCCGTCCCTGTGTGTCTCCAGTGCTGCTGGCGTCCCTCGCACGTTCGGCACTGGTAGCATCGTCATCGACAATGTCGACGGTGTCCGCGTCCATCTCCACTACTTTATACATCTCAACGACGTTGCTTCGGAAGGCCAAGACGACTTCATCCCGGTCGCGATTGAACGCATACGATAGCGGAGTCGACCCCGGGGCCCGATAGGACCGTATGAGCGGCTTCGTGGTCCCCCGTTCCTCTCCTTCTTTTTGTTCTTCACGTTCTTGGACAAAGTGAAATGTCAAGGACCCACTCTCGTCGGTGGTGAGAAACACGCGCCAGAGCGCATTGTACGCCACGGTGGTAAACGTACTCTGCGCACAGCGCAGCGTGTGCAGCCGCGCCGCCGAGCGCGTGTCGTAGATCTCCACATGGCCGTTGGTGTGGACGACGGCCGCCAGTCCCAGCTCGGTGGCCACTTCGGCGTCCTTGCACTCGGACGCCAGCAGCTTGCTCACCAGGTTGTCGGGTAAGCTTTTGTAGCCGTACGCCCTGCGCCGGACCTCTTTCAAACGCAACCCCGGCATGGCCAAGACCACTTCGTGCGTCTGGCCTGTGTCTCCGTATACTGCACAGGTGACAATGACTTCGTTGGAGCCGTCCTCGGCGAAGCGCAGGCCGGCAAACGACAGAAGCTCCTCGTCGGCGGCATCTCCATCATCTCCACCATCTCCGCCATCTTTACCATTCCCGCCCTCCTCCGCCTTTTGCGCCCGCATCTCCGCCACAAGCTTTTCATGGGTTTTTTGCGTGGTGAGGACGGCGCCGGCGGCGAGATCGAGGTGCACGACGTCCCGGCTGTCCATGGCAACCAGCATGCTCGGATCCGTGTGCACAGCCACCTGCACCGGGTATCCCGGCAGCTGGTGGCTCGCGACGTGCTGCATGCGCAACGACGCGCGGTCCCAGCAGCGCAGCGTGCCGTCGTCCGAGATGGACACGAGGAGGCGGCCGCCATAGGCCCAGTACACGTCGCGCACCCAATCGGTGTGCCCCTCGAGCGTGGCAATTTGTGCTGCCGAAGCGGTCATCTCCTCACTGTCCAAGGACGGCATGTCCTCTAGCGGTATCGGCGGATCTTGTGGGAGGACGGGCATATCGTCGCCGCCGCAGTCGTCGTCGTCGTCAATGGCGTTGGGTTTGTGGCCCGCCATGCGCAGAAAGCGGTTGGTGTCGACAAAAGGCATGCCCATCACATTCTGGCGCACGATGCTCGTAAAGATGGTCTGCAGCGCGGCCTGTATCGGCGACAGTGGCTGGTGGGCCGACGGGAGCAGGTCCTGCAGCAGACTCCGGGCGAAGGCAAGCACGCCGAGCGCCTCCAGGTCGCGGAGCCATGGGTCGGCGTGCCGTCCAGCGAAGCGGCACACGTCGTCCGTCAGCGGGTCATCTGGGCGGCCGAGGTCCACACGGTCCAGGTGGCGCAGCCACGCGAATTTCATGTACAGCGAAAGCTGCCCACGGCCGGCCTCCTTGCCGTCATCGTTGCCGCTACGGGCGGTGCGGGCCTCGTCGTAATGCCGCACAAGACAGCGTACGTGCCGGCGAGCCATGTCGGCGTGTAGCTTTGCGTCCGGGTTGGGCGCGGCCGTGTCCTTGGCCAGCCGTGCGCGCTGGGCTGCCAACACCGCCCCGCTCGTAAAGTACACGTACGTCTGTGCTTCATCCCGGCCGTCGTCCACCACCCGGAGCTCGAGCAGCGGCCGTGCGAGGACGGTGACGAGAATGGCGGCGTCCACGGTGGCCGGCAGCTCGGCGAGCGCGCCTAGTTCCGCGACCGTCAGGGGCCGGAAGGCACGCGCGGCCACAGACAAAACGGTATCCACGTGGGCCTGATCGCTGCCAGTGTCCTGGACTATCCAGTCCAGAAGAGGGCCCAGGCCCGCGCGGCTGTCTGGCAGGCGCTTCAGGACGGTGATTGCGTTCCACGGTAGGCGTACTACGTTGAGCAGGTCGACGGCGATGTGGATCCAGGCGACATTGCTGCCGGCACGGTGGACGACCTCGCTCGCGAGCTGGTCCAGCATGTCCGACGAGTAGTTCGGGGTGAGCTGGTTTAGTAATAGGGCGCGGACGTAGCGATGCGTGATTTGGCCGAGCGTCGGATCCTCGGGCGTGAGATGGAGGCAGCAGCCACCCGATGACGACGACGACGACGACGACAACGCCACAATCCAGGCCACCTTGCCTGACAAGCGACATGTCGTGTGTATCAGCGCAAACAGGTCGCGGAGCGTCCACGCCCGCCTCAGCGCGGTGCGGCTCGGGCCGCACTGGCCGTCTTTGTGGGTCTCGTCGCTGTCTTCGCCCGACAGCACGTCCATGTGGTCGACGACAAACCACGTCGGCGCAAACAACGGGTCGCGCACGATGCTGCACAGCAGCGCCAGCAAGGCATAGAAGTCATACGACGCCCCCAGTGCGGCGTACCGTGCGTCTGTGTCGTTTTCGTTGTCCTCAACATTGCCGTCGCCTAGCAGCGGGCGCCGGCCCGCCTCCTCAACCGCATGCGTTAGGTGGCGCTGCAGCGTCGGCTGGGCCGCGAGCAAAGTCCACACGAGGTCGCGCACGACCGACACCACGGAGGTGCCGTGCGCGTCGCGCGACCAGTCCCAAAACGCATGTGCCACGACGTGCCGCGGCAGCCCGGCATGATCTTCATCCCTTTCCTTTCCTTCCACTTGGGCGAGCGCGTGCAGCACCATTGTCATGCCGGAGCCCTCCGGGCCGCGGACCCAGAGAATGCGGTCGTCCGAATCGGCATCCTCGGCACTGCGTGCCTTGCACCACCGCCAGTACGCGTCCTGTTCCAACACCCAATCATACAGGCCCTCGAGCACACCCGGTGACCCAACGTGCGGCGGCGGTAGCGACGGCGGCCGCAGGGGTGCTTCACACAGCAGTTTCTGGACCTCGCTCTGCGAACTCGGTAAAGAATCGTCCTGGCCGTTGTCATCGCGGTTGGCGTTGGCATTGTTGTTGCTGTTGTCGTTGCTGTCGTCGTTTTTGTTTTCATCGTTTTGGTTGTCGTCGCGTTGGTCGCGATCGCTGTAATTGTCGTCATCGTCGTCATCATCTTCGCCATTGTCGGCGGCGTCGTCCTCCTTTAGTCTATCGTTGGCTGTCTCGCCAGCATCTCTGTCATCCCTGTCCGACAGAGCCAGGGGCGGCGCCCGTAGACGGACCAGCTCGGTGATGCTCTCCTCCAGCGCCTTGTCGCGGACATGCTGCCCCAGGGACGACTCGAGCGCGATAACGCGATGCACACCCGTGCTGCCCACGCTAGGGTTATCCCACGTCTTCCGTTTCTGCTGCTGTGTACGCGTCTCGCGCGGCACATGGCCCAGGGCAATGATGACAATGAGCTGCTTGAGAACGGCTGTGTACAGATCGACAAGTGCTTCACGGAGGGGGTTGTCGTCTTCTTCGTCTGCATCTTCCGTAGATGCTCGGTTCGCAACATCCTCTGGCACCTTTGACGCAAGCCACGCCAGCCGGTCGTAGAAGGCGATGCGCGCGACAATGTATGCGAGCCCCGAGGCTTCGGACGGCGGCCGCGTTTCTTCAACCAGTTTCTGAGGCTGTGGTTAGAAAAAGAAAAGGAAAAAAAAAACGCAATGCACAGCACGCAACGTACCTGGATGCACAGGCCGGCTGCGACCCACGCCAGGTGCGCACTCGGGCTCTTTTGCATGGTTCTGTTCAACAGCGCTTTGGTCGACGCCAAAGCACGGCGCACCTTGTCCTCCTCTTCACTCTCGTCTCCATCGTGTTCTCCCTCGGAGATCCAGCGGTGGACGGCACCCAGCACCGTCTTCGGCGCCATGTTGTGCCAGCCCGGTGCGACGGAGCGGCCCAGGGCATTCGAGCTGTTGCTTCTCTGCAGGGGCCGAAAGGCAATGCGCGCTTGGTTCTCAAAGGTTTCCAGCTCATCTGTGTGCTCCGTCCACAGGCGCGCGTAGGCTGCATGCCACAGCGCACGCGTGTCCTTGTCGGTAGGTCTGTCGTCGGATGGCGGCGTGGTTGCGATCGTAATGGTGATTTTGCCGTCGGTCTGGTTGATGGTCACGCGCGGTGCTGGCTCTGCCGGAATGGTGAGCTGCGCCATGGCGTTGGCGTTGTTGTTGTTGTTGTCCTGCTGTGTTTTCTATGTCTGTTGTCGTGCCTTGGCCTATGTAAAATGGCCCGGTCTGTAACGGAAAAGCAGCAAGAAGCAGCGAAATCAAAATTGTAATTTGTTCGAACAAGCAGCAACGTTTCCGACCCATGGGGAAAACAACATGGGGGCATCACGCAGTTTGGAGTAATTACATGGCAGTACGTAGAGGGTACGGAGTACATTGAGGTTGCAACATGCAGTGCATGAGCTTGTCCCAAACGGGATTCTGCAGAATGTGCTTGGTAGCTGAAATGCAACTTGGTGCCCGGTTGCGACGTTGTGAGTTGTGAGCGGACGGGGCCTTTGCTCGAGTAAGCTTCTCGTATCTTGCAGAGATGTGGACTTGCACGGAGGACGGATCTCTGCAAATCGATGCGTCGAACGTTGTATATAATCCGTTTACAGATGGATTAAAAGATATGGGTACGTAGGACACAGGAAACACAAGACGAAGAAAACTTGAAAAAGAGAAGAAAACGAAGACGACAAAGAACGACTAATACGACGACGATATTAAACAAAATAAAAAAAAGCAATACGATGGCCGGCGTGTTCGGCGACGATTTGTCTGGATTTTCGGCAAAGTGCAGCCCCATCACGCAAGCCGAGCTCGAGGATGCTGAGTCCTTCGACGCGATGGTGGAGAGCACCACAGTCAAGCTGGTCGCGCGCATCGAGGAGAGCCGCGAGGGCGACGCGCGCACCGACGTGAAAAAGATTACGGGTGACGGGCCGGTGGTGTTCTCGTCCGAGGTCTTCTCTATGCACCGGCTGCTGTGGGCCGACGGGGCTATGCAAGTGCACCACACGGACAACAAGGGCAAGACGACGACGACGACCACCAAGGCTACGTTTGCCGTGTTCAAAATGAACCTGGGGTCGCACACCAAGAGCAGCGGCGCGGGCAAGGACAAGGCCGTGCAGTCGGCGCACATCCAGGTCGAGTTCCACGGCACCGGCCGGGACGCGGACACAGTCGGAGCGCAGCGCCCTGTCGTTGTCGGCTGGGCGCCGTTTGCCACGATGGAGCGCCCCAACGAGACGACGGCACAGCACACCCGCGACCGCAGCGTGCGTGCGAGCCTCCGGGGCGGCGCGACACAAGCCGGGGGCGCGCTCGAGGGCTCGGTCAGAAACACGCGGGCGTGGCAACAGCGCTACTTTGACACGTACCGTTCGCGGCCGGTGTCCGTTTCGGGGAGCACCGGCGAGAGCAGCAACTACAATGGCGTAGCCTGGACAATGGAACAGAACAGCCTGGCACGCGAGGGCATCATGCCCGAGCTGCTGGTGTACCTACTCGTGACGCGCCAGGACGACCGTGAGTACGCCGTCAAGATCACCGCCAACGTGGATACAGCCCAGCTCCTTGGGCACAAGGAACACAAATGCGTCTTGCGCGTGACGCCCCGGGAGCCGAGCCACACGAGGCCGGCCATCTGCTACTTGGAGGGCGAAAAAATGTGGACATCGTTGGACGTGGACCACTTCGAGGCGCTCCTGTCGCCGGACATGGACTCGAGCCTGGTCCTGCCGTGGGACGTGGAAGAAACGGCAGGCACGAAAAGCGCTAAAAGTAGCGCGGCGGGCACTAACACCAAAGCGGGCGCTAAACACGGGAAAGACCCTGAAAACGAGGCTGCAAAAGGCGAGGGTGAGGGGGAGGGCGAGGGCGGCGACGACAACGAAGATAACGAGGACGAAAACGAAGATGCTGCAGAGGCGGAACCGAATGCGACGCTGAACGTGGCAGTGTCGTTGACGACAGAGCGTCCAGCTGAGCGGGTGCCGGCAGTACCAAAAACTGGACGAGACGCAGCAACGCCATTGGTCGACAAGGCCGTGTGGGACGCCCTGCTTGGCCTGTACGAGGGCGGGGACAGCCACGACAACGACGACATGGAGGAGGACCTGCCCACTCGCATGGCGATACTGGAGAGCCGCATGGAGGTAATGGAGCATCGGATGGCGCGCCAAGCATTGGTGATTCGTGCGCTGCTGAAGCACAAGGAGCGATAGCGAATTTCAGCGAATGTTCGTTCAAGTCACTTGCAAGTCACTTTGCTTGTATGTGTTTGGTACACGGAAATGGAGGACCAAGCTGTTGAATCCGGGGTCTCTGAGGGGACAAATAAATTTGAACGAGCCGCAAGAGAGACGAACAATGTGTGGACGTGGAATGTGCAACGAAACCATCTTTTTCTAGGTAGACAGAAACAAAACAAAAATAAATAAATAAAAAAGCCAACCAAAACCAAAACGACCAAAAAGACCAAAAGATCAGAAAGACCAACGACAGCACGCAAAGGCCGCTCTCATGGACGCAAAACTCAAGACAGCCATTGAAAAATGGCGCAAAGTAGACAGCACTGCGTTCCAAAAGGAGCTTGAACTGCTCTATAAGAGCCTCGTGGAAGCGTTGCAGGACATGCCCGGCCCGATCGACGAGCCGGGATGGGAGACGCAGGAGCCGCCGGAGATGCAGCAGACGCAGCCGGTCAGCGACTTTTTGGCCGAGGAGAGCCAGCACATGGACAGCTGCGTGCGATGGCATCTGCTACGGCTGGCCATCCACAACGCGCGCAGCGGGAGCAGCACGGGGACGAGCAACACGGGAACGATCAACGTGCACCTGCAGCTGGCCAAGGCGATCATGGCGTGCGACAGCGCGGGGGAGAATCTGCTTTTTTACTCCCCGACAGGCAACAAGATCAGCTCGCAGTGCAAGTGGTCGTCGGGTGGGAAACATCTGGAGCCAGCGAAGCAGCAGCTGCTGCAGCAGAAACAGCAGCAGACAACCGACCAGACCGGCAGCGCCATCAAGAAGCAGGGCAAAGTCATGGACGCGCCGGCCGTGGCCAAGACGACGCCGGCGCGGGCAAACGCAAACACAAACGTGAACGCGAACGCGAGTGCGCACTTTGGCGGCAAGAGCAACAAGGCCATGGAAAAGACGCTTTTTGCGACGGCCGTGTGCGAGGGCCACCCGCACGTAGGCGCGCTGGTGGCGGAGGCGCGGGAGCTGCTCTATCGCAAGCCGTCGACCGAGACCATTACCGGTCTGACGCGCCGCAATGTCAAGAACCTGCACAGCGATCTCGCCGCCGCGCACAAGACGGCGCCACCCGCCTTTCGGCAGGTGCTGCACGAAGTACGCGACTTTTTGAAGCCGGAGGACAACGTGCTACTCGGCCGCGTCATCGACGACCCGCTGCCGAACCTGGCCAGCGTTATTCTTGCGTCCGAGAACCACGCCGCGCTTCTGACAACGCACGAGCGCATCGTGCAGGCGATCGACAAGTGGATGGCCGAGGCGCGCCAGAAGTTACGGGGTGTGCAGCCAGCGGGCCACCAGAGCAATGGCCAAGACGACGACAACAACGACGATGACGATGGCCGTGACGACGATGACGACGACGATGATAACGACGACGACGATGGTCCATTTGGCGACGACGACGGCAACGACAACGAAAACGACTCACTCGCGAATCCGCAAAGGGGCGGCAAGAAATCCAAGACGGACCGGCGCCGAGGTCTCGCTCGCAAAGCCCTGACCCACGCGCCCGAGGCTGTGCTCCGGTCGCCCGAGGTGCTCACGGCGCTCATGCGGTACAACCTACTCGAGGACGCCGACATCATCCTCGCCTATACCAGGAATGTCCATCGCCTCGCCAGCAAAACGCCCCCGACCTCTGCGTTTGCGTCCTTTCTCGACAAGGTCCCCGGCATTCTCCACATGGCCGTGCTCTTCCAGCAGCAGCCGCTGGTAGATACACTGCTGCGCCGCGCGCCATTGCTGGCCGTCACCCGTGAGTATGTCCGGACCACCACCGCCGATGGCGGCACGATTCCCGAAAAGAAAGAGAAAAAACCGTCGACGGAGACTGCCACGGCCGCCGTCAACGGTGCCAACGGTACCAATGGTGCCAGCGGCGTGCCGCGTGACCAAAAGGCGGACAGCGGATGCTATCCGCTCTGGTTCAACAATGAGGCCATCCGCCCCGGGAGTCCGTACGTCGTCCAGGAGAAGGACGACGCAAAGTGGAAGCAAATCCGGTCGGCGCTTATCTACTGCACCATGAAGCACGCCGAAAACGTGCAGACGCTGCTCACCATTCTCCGAGAATCAGGAGGTGAGTTATTCTAGAAGTCGCTTCTTTATTTTTTTATTTTTATTTTTCTTCAGCCCCTTTCTGACAAAATACTAAACACAACAGAACCCGGTAAGACAAGATGACTTGAAGTACGTCCCCCTGCCCCAAACGATTCTTATGCTAATCCCTAAAAAATCAACAGAACACGAAATCAACTTTGACATGTCCCGGCTCTTGATCGAGGGCACGAGCGTGGCCGACTTTGTCACGTCGATGCCGCGGCGCGGGCGCAGCCACAGCCTGATACGCTACGAGGAGACGATCCGGTACGCTGAGTTCCCCGTGCTCGACCTGAGCACGCAGCCACAGACGCCGGCCGCGCAGAACCAGCAGCGCTCGCATCTGGAGCGCACGCACAGGGAGATTCTGGACATACTCGAGTGGCTCTACGAGCACGGTGTGCGCCGCATCATCACGCTGCGCGTGCCGGACCGCATGGCGCACCCACACGACGAGCTCGAGATTGCGGTCGTGGTCAGGCGCTTCCGCGTCGAGGAGCTCGACTGGCGCATCCTCGACCTGTCGCTCAACATTTTCCGACCGCATGGCGGGCCCGACGACATTCCGCTCGTTTGCTGCGTCGACAACGACAAGGACGAGAAGACCAGGACCGACAAGGCCAAGGACGACAATACATGCCTCACGCGGCTGCACCTCTACACGGGCGGCCGGCGGTCGGCGCTGGACCACTGGTTCAGCGCCGAGGGCCTCGAGTCGATGAAGCTGGACTATGTCCTCATTCATGTGATCAAGGTACGTGTGCAAAACGCAATGAAACAACCAAAAAAATAAAATGAAAATGCTCACCGCGTAGGAACTCACGACCAAAAAACAAAGCGACGCGACCGTCAGATACATACGTGCCAAAATCGACGAGTTGAAGGAACGCAAGCCGACGATGCAGATGGACGTGCTGCCGCAGTTCTGGACGTCCCAGACCGAGACGCCGCGCCTGCAAGAGATGTGCGTTCTTGTTCTTTTTGTTGTTCCTCTCCCATCTTGCCCTGCTGACCTCGCCAGCATCCACCACCTGTCGCCACGGCTCGCGCAGTTCATCGCGTACTACCGCCAAATCGCCGACGAGTGTCATGTCCAGCACAAGAGCTTCCGGCCCGCCAAGGTCGCGATCATCGACAACGGCATCCTCAGCATGGACCCGCCCAACGCGCCCCGGGCAGCCGGCCGGGCGCGCACCGACGCCGCGCCAGACGTACACAACAACAACAACAACAGCAGTAGCAGCAGCAGCGAGCGGCATCTGCACAGCCAGGACTTCCTCACGGCCGACAGCCTGTGGTCGCGTATCTGCGACG
Source organism: Sporothrix inflata (assembly GCA_021396225.1). Classification (NCBI taxonomy): domain Eukaryota; kingdom Fungi; phylum Ascomycota; class Sordariomycetes; order Ophiostomatales; family Ophiostomataceae; genus Sporothrix; species Sporothrix inflata. The sequence continues at coordinate 274,711 of WNYF01000015.1, read as the reverse complement.
GCAAGTCGTTTGTGCACGAGCAGGACCGCGTGAGCCCGTGGTATCTGGCGTCGAACCCGCACGGCACGCAGATGGCTAACCTGGTGTGCGCCATCGACCCGCTGTGCCAGCTGTTTGTGGCCAAGATTGCCGACGGCCACTACGGCTACTCGGCAGCGCGTGCAGCAGAAGCCGTGGAATGGGCCATCAATAAGGGCGTGGACATCATCTCGATGAGCTTCACGACGACCGAGAACCACGGCCCGTTCAACGACGCCGTGGGGCGGGCCATGAAGAGTGGCATCCTCGTTGTCTGCAGCCACCACGACGAAGGCGCGCGCATCGGCACGGAGGTCTTTCCCGCCAGCCTCGGGGGCACGGCCATGGACACGATGCTGCGCATGGCCAGCTGCAACATGTACGGCAAGCTGCAGCACGACTGGGACGACAACACGGTCGACGAGGCCAGCAAGAAGATCAACCAGTACGACTTTTGCATCAACAGCCAGGACATTGCCGTCGGCGCCATCCCCTTCCTTGCTGCGTCCACCGAGCACATCAGCGGCAGCTCCGTCGCCACCGCCATCGCCGCCGGCGTCTGCAGCCTGCTCATCGCCTGCCTGCGCACGCTCCACGTCGTGCCCTTCATCGGCCTGGACAAACTCGACCCCGTCCGCGTCCGTACCATCAAGAACATGCGCGACAACGTCACCCGCGCCCTCGCCACAGGCAACCGGCCGGCCTACGCCGATATCAAGACCTACCTGGCCACCATGGCCCCGTCCACAACCAACCCGCGGTTCATTTCCCTCGACCGTTTCGCCCGCCTCGACGAGCTGCGCGACGTCAACACGACCAGCCTCTCCAATGCGTTTTTTGCCTTGGGCGCCAAGTTTACGGTCAAGTAAAGGAGGATTCGGTGTTAGTAGCGGCAGGGCATTACAGCGAATGGCAGGAGCGTTACTCCGTACAGGCCGTAGTGCTGGAAAAGGACTGGGGCCGGCCATACTGGACATGCCTAAACGGGCAATGGCGTTGCCCAATTTGGCTGCCCGTTCAGTGTGGGCAAGAGCGCTGGATCGTGCCGACATCCGCGCTATTTCCCAGCCTATTCACTTCATGACATTCAGGTAAGTCTCATGGTCTTGATACTTGGGCTTGGTTCGTGGACTAATGAAATGAGGCTTCCCTGGGCCTAACAGAGATCGGTTCATCTCACAATGTCGCTGGATCAGCGTACGGTACGGTCAGTCTCTGCAGTCTGCCGGACACATCCACCTCATGCTCGATCGCACACCTGAACAGTGGCTCCGGTTTTTTTGAGCTCCCGCCATTTCCCAATGCCGATATAGCGCAGCTTGCATATATTCTTCGTTGACTTCTTCACACCACACTGGTTTATGCAATGCCGAGTTCTCTACAAAGGAAAACCTGCCCTCTCTTGGCTCTTTTTTTTCTACTCGGATTTCGCGATGCTTGATGACTTACCTCAAGATCTCCCCGTGCCAAACATGGCGGAATCAGAGCTACCAAGACTCCAAGACGAAGTCTCGCAAGTGCCAGTTACATACGCAGGAGCGGTGTATCAGACGCTCCCGGCCGACTTGATTGACACCATTCCGTATAGGACTATGACGTCTGCTCTCCACATAATGTAAGGCATTGGACTTCCCTTCCCACATATTATGCATGTCTTCCTAAGAATGAAAGGAATCGCTTTCAGAACGCCAACGTCAAGGAATTATTTTTGCCGCTATTTCTTTGCCAACTTGGGGCTATGAATTTCTATGGCAGGAGTGTCAGTGATTGGATCCAATCAGATCAGGGACGAAGCCACCATCTCGAAATTGTGAGCAGGCTGAAAACGGTGGGAACCGAGCTAGTGAACTGGATGGTTGATTGCGACACAATTATCATGTTGTGTACATAGGACTTTAGAATCATAAGACGGCGTTTTTCATTTCTCATTTCTTTCAGACCGACCATGATAGACAATGTTTTGCACATAGGAAAACTAGGAGTGCATCTACTTTGTGAACATCACTTGTAAGAGGTCTCTGTAAATACCAGTGTAAACACCAGTCTAGCTGATGTATTGCAAGTGTAAAAAAGCTATTTGACACGTATCGATCGCGACTCGAGGATAAAGATGACAGTAACAAAGCGATGATCAAACAGAGAACAAAAAGGAAAGACGTCTCCCCTAAACGCTCGCCGAAGCCTTTCTCACCAGCTCCTCAGGTGTCATCGCCAACTTCTATACTTGGGCCACACAGGGCATCCGCCCTCCCAAGTACGTTCTTCTTTGCCGTCTCAACTCATGTAGCCAGGCAGGGGGCGGCCAGGCCTTCCTCCCCTTGGTACCCTAGAATCGTGGCGCTGTTGGCCCTGTTAGTCTTGTTGGGTGTACAAAGTCTCCTTTCTGTGCCTTACATATGCCCCTTGCGAGTCGGTGCCTTAAAAAATGAAACCACGTTCAGACCAAGGCGGTAGCTGCAAACAACGAAGCAATTCACATGTCCCTTCCGGTATACACTCTCCTTTATACAATTTCTACACCATTTCATGTATTTGTGTTTGTTTAGCAAACCACTTACAGCTTGTGTTGTTTTAGTATAGATATGGTAAAAAAAGTGTATCGAAAATTGTCACACGAGTGGAAGGACGCCCGCGATGGGCCGTTGTTTAAAGTAGACGAAGAAATTGTTTCTATCGAGTGGTGCGAGTCGGTAGGTGTTGAGGTCTGGGGCACGAAAGAAGACTTTACAAGTCGGCAAGTTAGTATAAAACACAACTTTTCATCTTGTGAGCTTGAGGTTTATTTTGGGCACATTATCTACTTCATGGCGGGTACATACGGAAAACAGAAGGTAGTTAAGGTATCTGATCCAGAATTTCACCAAAAACTTCCATGTTATCGTCATCGACGAATCCAACAGCAAAACATAGAAAACAGCCAAACCCGTTTGGAACGACGGTAACGTAACTCTTCGTTGCCTTGTAGCAGCCGCTGTTTTGTATGGGATCACATAAATCTTCCGCCAGTTTTGATATTGCTCTCCACACATTGCAATCTTCTTTCAGTTGCACGACAAAACAGACGTCGTTAAATGCCTCTGGGTAGCTTCGCACTGATGGTCCAATGCGACCACCCGTACACCTATGCACCGTAGACCAAGGCCAGCCCACCGCGGGTGTCGTGTCTTTATACGTATAATTCCCCCGAGTCTCTGAATCGATGTATCCTTGTCGTAGCAAAATGTCAATAGCAGGCACAAAAATCAAAAGAATTGTAGGCAGGCCAACGGTCACTTTGTGTAGGCGGCGCCTCGAGTGAAAACGGTACAAGACAACGTAGTACAAACGATGCTGATGTCTTCCAAGACGACTTCGATGATGATGCACACGAGCGACCAATTCTGTCCACCGGTCAGTTTGAGCTGTTTTTATGGCCAATCAGTAACGAATTGTGGCCCCATATTTCCCGATTGGGATGGCCGCCGACTGCGGCGGCCCCAACATGTGTTCTTCTTTTACGGCCTCAAAACTCCCCCGGAGCTCGATCTACCAAGAGCCGCGCTCCACACACTACTAGCAACCAGGCCCGGCCACGGTGACTTCGCCTAGTACCACAGGAAACTCCACCCCGAGGCGGCCGTACAGGACGAATGTGAATGCGGCGAGGACACCGCTCCCGAACACATCGTATAGTGTAGGAAGAGCCGACAGAGATGGAACGCGGAAGTCGGCAGGCTTGGCTTAAATCCCATCCCCGACGACCCTTTACTACGCACACCTTTTCTTGAGGAGTTATTCAAACGCCCACAACGTTTCCTTTTATTTCTCTATACAGTGAGGCCATAGGGCCTCACTTCTCATTGTAGCTTCTACGAGCTTCCCAGACTAACCTTATAAACAGGCCACAAAGCCGAACGTTCAGCCAGTCAGAGGGAGGGAATCGCGGCGAGACTTGCTCTAGCCCAAGGTCCCTCAAAAGGACTCAAAAACGGCGGAGATGATGATGTCCCCGTACTTTAGTGTATCTAGTCACCTCTCCCCCGTCGCATGCCCTTCCGGAGGCTGGCGGCCAGGTCTTTTGTATTACTATTATTATCCGCCTTTCTCAGCCACTCCTGGCTATTGGCGACCAGCTAGGCAGAACCTTCCTAGGGAAAATACTGCCACAGATCTAGGTGGGTGTGTGCCCTTAGTTATAGGTGCGTGTAGTTAGCCACAACTGGTTATAATAAATAAACGAATAAAACGAATAAGGCAAATATAACAAATAAAACAAATAGAACAAATAATCAGATAGGAAATAAACAATTGTGTGTCAATGCAGGAGTCGTCTTACACCGACGTCGGTGACCTTTCAAGCTCCCTAACCAGGTTATACGCCGGGAGCCTCCCGCTCCGAATAAGCTAGCGGAGGAGTGGTCGGGCCGTTAGGCCCGTCTATGGGCGGCGGTCTAAGTCCGCTGGCGATTGTGTCCAACCGGCCGGCCGTCGGGGTGCTGCTATGTAGGACAACTTGAAGACGTATGCGTGCATGTGCTCCGGCGCCAGCGGCGTCGCGGCCTTTTTCACCCGCGTGCCGCCCGGCAGCAGCTCGACCAGACCCGTGCTCCCGCTACCAACAGGCGGTTCTGTGTAATATACCCCGTCAGTCATTGACTATAAGAGACAAGAGACTTGAAAGTACCGGTTCGTGCATGGTCGTACCAGTCGGTCTATCACGACTGGGTCCGCGATGTAGTTGATTTTTTATTTTTTTTCCGGTTGCATGGACGTCATTTTGAGGAAGAAGGCGGTGAGAAGGCGTGGCCGAGAACGACGTATAAATAAAGGAATATGCACGAGACCGACAACAGACGAACAATAAAAGAGAAGGACGATGGCGGATAAAGCACGTTTGGCTGGTGCCACAAAGATTTTTATATAAAGGCACGAGGGAGGGGAGGACGGCCGGGATTTTGGGGGTGGCACGGAATATAAAAGACGAGGCGCAAGCAAGAGGATTGGGTGCAAGGGGAGCCAATCGCGCGGCCGGCGGATAAGGGCAGGCAGGGTCTCATTCTTGTGCTCCCATGCTCCGCCGTTCCTATACTGTCCCTTTTCCGCGCCCCACGTCAGAAGCCAGCCTTCCCTCTCGTTCTGCTGGAGTTGGTTGTGCGCAAGTTGGGCTGTTTTCTTGTGAAACCAGAGAGAAGTAAAATAACAGAAATGAGAGAGAAATAAGAACTGAGACAAGCAGAAACCGAAAAATGGCCGAGGGTGAAGTGACACAAAAACATGAACAAAGAGGAAGCAGTGTGTAGGAGGTCGGTCAAGCCATGCAATTTTGAAGATGGATAATTATATTACTCGGTCAAGGAAGGAGAATAGAAGAGGCATGACGAGCCGGGCCTGGGGCCATGATGAAGTGTAGGTGATGGCCAATGCAAGATCTCGCTTGTCTGCTGCATTGAAACATCATTCCTTCTTCTTGAAGGAGACACGGAAGGGTATACATGAAAGTCTCTCATAGTAGGGTGGGGTACACATATAAGTGAGAGTCTAGGGCGGTATTGAGAGTAGTGGCAAAATGGGGGAGAACTTCCCATATACTTTAAGTTCGTGTTCCCTCGTATTTCCATAGAAATGTGGTACATTTGCACTTCACGCAATGATTCAATTTCTATAACAATAAAAAAAAAAATCCAAGAAATCCAAAGCAACCCAAAATAATCCAAAAAACCAGACAAAGATAATAAAACGATAGGATAAAGGCGGTGTAGTGTCTAATAAATATCACTTCGGCTCTTTTAAGGGGTTACATTGTAAGTCATCCTGACCCCTCTTTCCCCTATTGGCTTTGTTCTTGCTTCGTTTTCATCACATCTGTTGGTGCAACCCATCACATCTCAGGAGTTGACCATTGCATCCGAGGGGATCTTTTTTCCCCGAAAATTACTCACTTTCATTACTCTCGCTTCAACTTTCAGTTCTTTCACTTTGATGTCTTCGAGTCGGTCTTCCAATAGAGGGGTATCTTTTTTTGCACTTTCTGTCAGGAGGATATCATGAACCCATCTTACCACGCATCCTTCGACGTTTTTGTCACTTAGGGTCGTAAGAAGTAACCGGGCGCGACAGAGAGCAAAGCAAAAAGATGAGACGTGGAGTACGGAATAAAAATATTTTATTTTATTTTCACCGATTTTTTGTTTGGAATGACGTAGGCGATACCGTGCGGGCCGCGGGTATATGGACCAGGCAAGTAGATTTACGTAAGCAGCATACAGACGTCGCACTGGCGAAGGCAGGAGCTTATCGAATCCAACGTGCCTATTCATTTGTAGTGGACTACAGAAGACTACGGTAGGCGCATGCCTGTTAGGTCACACGAAAGCGACATATTTTTCCGCAGCATTTCTCGCGGGCAAAAGGTGCATTAGTGAGGTCTCTTTTACACCACCCTATTACGCCCGCTGATCGCGGTTTTTCTGATCTGGGGGTGTGGGCTTGTTTTCCACCGGCTTTGCCTTTGTTTTAACCGTGGTGTCGTTCCGGGACGATCCCCTGCAAAAGCCTCATAGTACGAATGACCTGACAGGCTGTGGATTTTCGGACCCCCTAGGTACAATCGGTACGACCCTAGAGCTTTTATTTTAGGATGCGTTACATTTCCGAGAATTCATTGACACCTCCGCAAAAGAAGAGGGTGGGGTGGAGCCGCGCATTGGAAATGCGCGGCTCCACCCCACCCTCCCTTCCAATGCGCGGTTCCACCCCACCCTCCCTTCCAATGCGCGGCTCCACCCCACCCTCCCAAGTCTACACAGTTGCCCAAACTACCGATCGAGCCCCTATTTCCAGGCTGTATTGCACGCCCCAATTATGAGGCCGTGCGCAGTACTTCGTACTGTTGTGCAGATATGGACGGGGCGCACTCCGTGTTGTGCAGATATTGACGGGGGCGCACTCCGTACGGAGGTTGAAGAAAACGAAATTCACCCCTAACATATTTTAGGATTAGCCCCGATAAAGTCGGCTCAACGAAACCAAAAGTGTTGTTCGCAAATGTTGTTCTGGCTGCAGACGTGTACCCACGGAACACGGAAACTGTCTGCATCGCACAACATACCATTACACCCACGTCGCCCAATTGTCCTTGTGGGCAAGTTTTATTTCACGTTTATACAAAACAAGGCCCACACGATTCTTTTCTTCTTGCTACCCACAGATCAACTGAGCAACAAAATAAAGAAAACAAAAAGCATATAAGAATGTCGCCCTCCCGGTCTTCCTTCAATGGCAGACAGAAAGGACAAGACGACTCTCTTCGCAGTTGCCATCCAGCAGGACTCTCTAGATTTGCGTCATATACATACACACGCCTACTTGAAATCTTACCGTACGACGCAAATCCCGTCGCCCTACACCGTCCAACAAACATCGAGTCAACATGCCTCACTCAGTGCATGAAGACACATGCACCGACAGCCAGGCCATACCGTAAGTTTTGTTCTTTCTTTTTCTCTGCGCTATAGATGAATATTTGGCTGTTTCCTTTTTTTCTTTTTTTTTCTCGATTATGCGATTTCGTTCTGATGTTACCGTTGTTCGTTGTTCTTGTGATATTTTCTGATTGTGTTGGTTCTGTCCCTACTTTTATCACTTTGGTTTATTTTTTACATTTTAGTTTATTATTTTTGCTGTTTAATTTGCTTTTAAAGAGATATAAGCTTTTAGGAAGGCTTTCTTTCTATTTTTTCTCTTCTTTCACTCATATCTATTTACCATTTTTATCATCATCATCATCTTCTTCTTCTTCTTCTTCTTCTTCTTCTTCTTCTTCTTCTTCTTCTTCTTCTTCTTCTTCTTCTTCTTCTTCTCCTTCTTCCACTTCTTCCCCTTCTTTTCCCTTTTATCTAACTGTTTTCTTATATAATAACTCCTTTATCTCGTGTCTATTATAGCCTATTAAGACGTCGAGTTATGTTATTAATATTGTCATCCTGGTGCAGCACGAGTACGCCGGCGCAGGCCGTTGGCAACTCGGATACGAACCACCACGGCAGCAGCAACAACAATTCCACCAACTCTAGCGGTCTCGGCTTTGCTGCTTTCCCAGCCATCACAGCAGGAGGACCGCACCAGAACCGGCCCGCATCGGCCATGCTCAACACGTGGCTACAGGAGCGCGACCGCGGGTCGCTCAGCACGCAGGAGGCCCTATTTGCAAAGTACCAGGTGGCAGGGAAGAAATAATGGGCACGAAGATGGGAGATAAGGCAACACGAAGAAGAAGAAGAAGACGAAGAAGAAGAAGATCGAGGGCAGCGACTTCTCTTTCATTTTATGTTTAGTGGCCCATGTGGAACCTTCCTCACGATGTAGTCTAGGAGCAGCGCTATCGTCTATTATTCTTTGAAAATTACCCAATTAGGCAATCTTTTGTTTCAGCCCACTTCTTGCATCGTTCCTTCCTGTATTTTAGTTTGTAGCCTCTTTCCTCTTCAGCGACTCTTAGGAAAACAACAAAAAATCCTCCTCTCGTCCCTTCCGCCTCTTTTCAAAATTTCACTGCCTGTTTTTTTTTTTTTTTTTCACACCAAACTTTCACCATAGCACACCAAAATTCCGCTCCTCAAATTTTTCAAAGAAAATCGGCGTCGTAGACGGGTCGTTGCCACCGCGATTTCATCAACCTCGACACTCTTTTAACCTTGATATTATAACTGCGAGACGGTTCTACCGTGCACAAATGAAAAGGACAAGCGTCTCAAAAGAGGTTTTGTCAACGCCGAAAGAGCGGCAGCAACAAGAACAGGCGCACGAACATATAAATAACGGATTTACAAAATATCCATCTGTCAAAATACAGGCCGCCCAGCGTCGTTGCTAAATGAGTCCATGACGAACGAACCGCGCTCTACAAGCTGCGCTCACAGCCTAGAGTCAGGACCAACGGCCACCGCTAGCGGTGAGGGGAACCATACGTATAACATATAAATGCGGACGTCCATCTTTTAGCCCATCTTGAATACCAGTTGTCAAACCATCGGCCAAACCATTCACAAAAACGGGCTCTCGACGCGATGGACACACAACACTTGAAACAGGGCTCCGGAGGCAAGGAGGCTCTTTTGCCAGCGGCACTGCTGAAAAAGACTAAGACGACCATCGAAGACGTGGCCAGTGCGAGCGAGAGCGCAGCCATCCATGCCGGCTTTGCCACGCTTTGCAGTGCCTACACGATCCGATACCGTGGCTCCGCGATCGACCACGCTTTGGCCGAAGCAACCGGCGCCATCGCCACGGCCACGGCCACGGCCGCCTACATCGCGACTGACGTGATCCACGACCGGGAGAGGGTCCTGAAAGAGGCCCTCCGGAACTTTGCCAACACTGCCGTCATGGGTACAGAGGGAGCCGACGCGGCCGCGACCGCGACCGCTCGCGGCCCCCGTGGTGCCGTCGTGTCGCTGTTCACCTGTATCCTGACCCCCTCGGTCTTGGGTCTGGTGGTGTCGCCGTTTCTGGCGTGGTTTGACTCGCACCCATTGCGCGCGCGCTTCCCATCTGAGCCACCTCGCCACAAATACCATCGCCGCCGCGCACACAGCGGCCGCCGCCGAGGACACCACCGAGGCGAACACAACCACGGCCGTGACGACCGTGGCGATCCAGCATCGCGCAACAAGGGCCTCTGCCAAGTTTTACCAAGACTTTTCTGCTGCCGTCGACGTGTCCGGTGCCGAGCGCCTGTATGCGGCCGCCCGCTTCGCCCGAGCCACTGCCGCCGCCGCGCACGCCGCCGCCTGTGCGGTGCGCGCGCACCCGTGCCGCCGTGGCCGCCTCGTGTCGTTCTACGAGCATGTGCCTAACGGTGCTGTCAGCGCTCTCGGTCGCCCAAGGCCAGTACCTCGGTTCGCACATCCCCAGCTTCGATCCCGACAGAACCACCATGCGCCGATGGTCCCGGAAGCTCGAGGTCCTCCGGTCGACAACGGGGCCGTTTGAATTTGTGGATTGTGATATGACCTTGACGCAGAGTGCCCAATCGTCCGCCCGGACGACCACACGATTTGTTCTGTCTCGAGTCCAGTCGGGCGAAATGACAATAACGGATGGTGTTTTGGACGCGGTGCAGATTAATGGCCAGTCTAATATGAGATGTAGTTGAATAGGTAAATCAGTCGTGTTTTTTTGTTGGTCGTAGTCTTCTCGTTGCGGAAGCACTTTGAAAGTTGTGCTCGGTCGCAGCTTTTACATTAGCTGACTTCCGGCTGGCAAGCATAGCACGGAGCGGCCCGTTGTCCGGGCGCCGTCGAGTGTGATGCGCTCTGTTTTTTTTTTTTTAATTTGTATCTTCATTACATTGGAGACAATCGGCAATATTGCGGCTAACAAGAGATCTTGTTTGTTTGTTCCTTTGGCGGTGAGCTCTTGCCTGCCCATTCGAATGGCTCTGACAGTAGGATGGAGGACGGACACAGCATGGCCAAGGTTAGAGCCCGACATCATATAAAGATCAGACAAAAAAATGAGTGAAAACAGAAAGAGAGAAAAGGGCCTCCCATCCTCTTGTGGTTTCGTATACCATCATCTTCTCGCTGGCGTGTTGGAGGGGGGCAGGGGGGTTCAAGACGAAAACGGAGGGGAGGATAAAACGGAGAGGAGTAGATATACGGAGACGAGAAGAAAAGAAGGAAACAGAGAAAAATAAAAGAAAAAGGAACCGGCGAGGAGAAAAAGAGGGAATGTGAGAGGAAGAAAAAAGGAGGAAAATAGGCAAAAGAGGAAAAAGAGGGAAAAGAGGGAAAAGAGGTAAGTAAGGAGGAAGGGAAGTTGACAGTTGAAATACGGCGGGCGCGTTGGTGGTTTGAGCGAATCATTGGGCCGGGAGGAAGACGATTGGGCATGAACACACAAATAAAAAAAAAAAAAAAAAAACAGGCGTCCATCCATCCGGGCGTCAGGCTCGCGGGCAACACAGAATAGGCCCTTATTTTTACTCACCGGTTCTTAATTCGCACTGTGTATATTTAGCAAGTTGATCCTTTTGTTTTTAATACCTTTTTAATTCACATATAATCACCTAAAATTGGTGTGTCTCTTTTTTCTTCACCCGCCCACCTGTTGCCTGTTTTTTGCTTATTTTATCACATCGTGGCATGCACTTGCCGATCCGTTTTTAGGTTTCTTCTTTTTTGGGTGGCTCTCTATCCTAGCGGGGACCACTCGTGAAAGATCGCCTGTCAGATACATGCGCTCGGCAAAGGTTGTGGTCAGCAGGTCGTCAGTGATTTATAGGAAGACCAAAACGAGGGTGAGAAAAGAGCGGATTTAATTACAACACGTGTTTGGACAAAGGGCGTGAAACAATGCGAGTAAGCTCAAAAAAAGTGTGCTGGACAATACCACTGATCGCAAAAGAATAAACAATGCCACAAAAATTGAAAAAGAAAAGAGGCAAGTTAAAAAGAGTGAAACGAAAGGAAACGGGAGAAGGCTGCATATCCAGAAGTACTTGAGAAACGGGGCGAACAAAGATTCAGCTGGAGGAACGCCTACCCTGCTAGCCAAAAAAGGACAACATGTACAGGTGGCGTGACGACATTATTTGGTTTCGTTTCTTGATAATGTTATTATTTCCATCTATCTATTTATGTATTTATCTATTACCTTATGTTTCTTTTATTTTAACTTAGTTTATCGTTTGTCTTCATCTCCTTTACAGAGTATATTTTCTCAGTGCACACCCACTAGCTAATAGACCAATAGGCTACAGGGAACTCGACGGGTTACACAGTAAGAAGAGGTTGCCCAGTATACTTTCTCGCGGCAGGCAAAAAGGAGGCGGGAAATAAATACGACATACTTCGCACAAAACTTGACAACCCTGCCGACCCCATCCGTCTCCCTTCGGGCGTCGCCTATGAGATCGCTTTTTATTTGCTTTATTTTTTGGTTGTTTTACTGGCTGTCGTAATGCCAAGTCAGGTGGCATCCCAGCATCATTTTTGGTCGCCACTGGGGAAGGATCGCTTGCCGCAGCTCCGACGTACGGTGTACGCGCTAGTAGATATGTCGGCGGCGGCGGACAACAAAGTTGTCCCGCATCAACGTTAAATTTTCAGCCTCAAGTTCGCAAACACTTGCGAACCACGAAAAGGCGTGCGGGCAGCTCCTTAGGCGATGCCACAGTTTTCGACTCACCGGCAGTAGTTGAAAGGCGTGCGGTACAGTTTTCAAACACGGCGCCTGTCGAACTTTGCGGTTTGTCGACGGCATGCAGCGAGCAGCTATAAAGACCAGGACATCGCCTGACCCTCAATGCTGTCAGTTCGCGTTGTCCTCGGTATAGAACAAAGTTAAAAGATTTTTTCAAAGTGTCATCCTATCAAATCCGACTATTTCTGTGTTTTTTGGCCCTTTCTCTCATGTTGCCCATCTTACGCCTCTCAATATGCCTCACTCCGTTCACAGCAACGCCGGCCTCGATGGCCAGGCCGCACCGTATGTCCTTCTCTTTTCTTTTATCTCTGCTTTGCGTTCTCCACCATATGTTCCTCCCAATTGTATTCGTTTCCCTTTGCTCTTTATTTATAGCTCTTTCCTTGTCGAGGATCTTCAGCACTTTTCTCGCGAAAGGCTTATACCCTTACGTTCTCCCTTTTTTCATGTTTTGTTTTACCAGCCCGTCTCCTTCCAGCTTGACCCGTTCACACCCCAAAGGCCCTCTTGGGCATTTCTCAATGAGCAATTCGCGGCACAAAATTTTTGCGCACCGATTTCTGCACTTTTGTTTACCCCTCCTTTGTCGTCTTTGTCCAGACCAGACCACTGACTTTTCTTCTCCCTTCCTACAGGAGCCTCTCTTCATTGTTTATTAGTAGCTTAAATCACGTTTACGGTGCCCGCAGCAGCAGCTCGTCTTCCAGCGGTCTGGACTACCCCTACCACGGCAGCGCCCGCTCCTCGGTCTCCTATGGGCCCAGTGCCCAGAAGCCCACCACAATCATGCTCGAGAGATGGCTGGAAACGTCTGACCGCAAGTCACTGGGTATCAGTGAGATCCTCTTTGCCAGCTGTCAAGAGAACTCCGGACTGGAAGACGGAGGGGTGCACACTTAGAACGGTTGAAGTGCGCCAGACACAGTAACAGTCCTGTGAAGCGCATTGGCATTTTGATTTTACAGCGGCCTGTAGGATATGACTGTTTCTGGAATATTTGGGCTTGTTTTCTTTTCTATTTTCTCTTAATTCTCCTTATTTTCTCAATACCGTGTATTGTACATATCATGTCTTTTATTTCATCAATCTTTACGATTTATCAAAACATTGTTTTCCCCACGAACTGCGAGTAATGTCATCTTGAACTTTGTGCGATTTCACAAAGTGTGGAAAATGCGCACATACCATGTAATATGTACCGTGCAATATCGACAAGTCGTAGTTGGACGAAGCCCAAGGTGAGCTGGGCGTGCCCCGAGGCACCCGGGGAAGAATATGCAAGAGTGTCATATTACAGCACACACGGTACACACGGCCGCGCGGGTGTCTGCCGCGTTTATTTTAACAACTCTAACAAAGAAATGCGGAAATCCATTCGACGATACCACTGAATAAATACGTATGCTTCTCTTTAATTCCACAAAAGTCGGCAAAGTAACAGACCCTTATCTCGTGCCTCATTCCCGGTTTTACTTATTTTTTCATCTCGAACATTCTCAGCCGTCTCCGTTCTACCCATCACACCGAAAGCCCACCGCATTTGTAAAACAATTTTCTTCGGCTTCTTTTTTTTTGTTTCTTAAAAAGGTGTAAAAAGGGAGGTACAGATAAACATACGGTGCCAAAAGGAACGAGGTTAGAGAGAACAAGAAAGAAATGGAGAGGGCAGGACAGCATGATACAGCACGATGGATAGAATAGGCAGCATCTTCAGCACATTATTTGAGACATTCGTCCGTCGTCCTTTTCTAATAGAAAAAATGAGGCGTCGTCACGCCATGAAGAATTACTATCGCATGGCACTCCCTTTCGGGAGGGATCTACCTCGTGTTAGATTATGATGCATTTTTCACTGGAGAGAAAGGGCAAAACATACTATCCGACTGTGCAATGCTGCCTCGACTCTCGACGTGGACAGTGCACATCATTTGCCCCGCAAAAGCAACACGAACAAAATCACACGGAGCATGTAAACCAATAGACCAAATGCTTCCCGCCTTCCGCCCTTCCCCATTTTTGTATATTTGCCAGCCGGGAAAGAAGCCCGTCAGCAACGGCGCCTTATCTTTGCCCTGCGGTACTTTTACCGATCCTTACAAAGGTGGCAGCAGTGGTAATAGTGAAATTACTCTCAGGACAAACATACATATGGGGCAAATGGGCTGGGCAAGTCGAATGGTTTTTTTTTTATCAGCGATCGCAACTGATACCACAATAGCCCAATGCCAGGTCCGCAGCCCAGGAATTGCTGTGCGGGGATACGACAAAAAGCGAATGCCCAAAATAGCATGGATATGTCTAAGCAAAATAAAGAGAATCCGCACACAGACTACTTCGCTGTTTTTTGAAATGATTGGGCAAATGCATCAACTGGTCGGATTTTGGAGGGGCCAGTGGGCTCGCTCGAAATTTGAGCCTCCGGCCCGCATTCAGATGCGAACTGCGGATTTTATATCGTACCTACCGGGCGCCATACAGCGCCATATAAAGGCGAGGATGATACTAAACCAGTCCTGCGCCTGAACAGAGAAGACATTCTTGGATTCAATCGTGCCAAGCTGTCATTAGATATCGTGTGAGATACTTGCTATCCTCGCCCATCCCTACCAAGCGCATCAAACATATATATATCAAGTAAATCCCCCTTCTCTTTTTCTCTCTCTTCTCAAAAATTTGACATGCAGAGACACGAACATTTCAAAGTGCCCCTCGTCCTTTGCTTTTGTTAACTGCTTGAATATTTTCCTCCGCACCGACTCTTCTCCTCAATCTCGTCTTACAAGGCGCAACAAAGCACCGTCTCGACATGCCGCAGTCGGCCCATAGCGACACGGGCGGCAATGGCCATGCCTTGTTGTAAGTTTCCTGTCCCTTTGTGGAGCATTTATTTATGTTGAATCTATCTATCCTTTCGGCTTGCTATTTTTTTTATTTTTTTTGGCAAACTGTGGGCTTTTTTCTAGACATTTTATTTTACACGGCCGTTTTTCTCCATCTTTTTCTCGAGCGTTTCCCCAATCCCTTCCGCTGGGCATGTTCCCTTTGATCTGTACTTTCTTAGCTCTGTCTAGAAAAAAGCCCACACCATCTGTTTTACTTACATATCTTTTTATTGCTGGAGTTTTTTTTATGCCCCCCCTCTTTTTTTTCTTTTCTTTTCTGGCGCACTCTCTTGTCTTGTTACCAGAAACAAAAACGGCAACTAATACTGTTTGTTTTACGGCAGGAACAGTCCGTCGGCACCACCCGCTGGTAGCGGCCGAGCCAACAATAGCAACAACAACGGCCGCCCTAGCAAAGGCAGCGCCAACAACGACGGCCACGGCTTTGTTCCCCCCTCGACCGGCAACGGCAAAAAAAAAAAGAAAGACAAGAAAGACAAGAAGGACGAGAAGGACAAGAAGGACAAGAAGAGCAACAAGTCCAGGGTCATGCTCAACACATGGCTGACGACGTGGAACCCCGGGTCGATCACTGTGTCCGAGGACCTGTGTGCCATGTACCAGGCGGGCACCAGCGCCGGACAAGGTGGTCAGTGAGAGAGATGCGATCTGATCAGCGAGTTGGGAGTACGGAGTTCTGGGTACTCGTGCCGCGCCCCTACTGGAACACTGAAAAGGTAAGGGCGTGGGGGCACGAGTAAAGGATTTTTACGGAGCCAGCTTGCAAGCTGCATTTCTGTTTTCTTGCGGTGTCGTGGCATGGACTTGTACAACGGCCTTGCACTTTGGGCTGCTTAACTTAGATGGAATAAAAGAACGATTGGTTCTTGCAGCTGTCGCCCCTGTGCTCTTCTGACAGGTCCCTTTTGGTACCTGACAGTTGGTGAGCAGCACGTATCCGTATCCGCATTGGCGACCAACTTCTGATTGCCTGCGTACACGACAATTGTGCACGGCTCAGCACAGGTTTTCTGACACTTTGAGAGTACACAACCCCACACAGTGCATATGCAGAGATGCAAAAAATCGTGAGATGGATGCAAATGTGTCCGATTTCATCTGACAACGTGACATCGCAATATAAACAACATAGATTGAGGCATAGGGATAAATGTTTATCGTTTTTTTATTAGAATAAAACCTGTGAAATAGATGCATCATAAACCGCATCCCCTCGCTATCATACAATAGGGGCAGATAAATCAAAATAAAAAATAATGCGGCAGCCAAAATCAGTCATGAACGCCAGAATTAGAGTAAAAGTCAACGCCGTCTCGCCAGCCACCCGTCACCAACAACTCCTACTCGCTAGCCAGACCTCGCCAGCCACCTGCTTCTACTGATCCTCCGTCAGGGCCTGCATGACACGCTTGTAGAACTTGGCGGCCTGCATGCGCGGGAACGAAATCTCCTCGACCAGGTAGTCCGGCAGCTGCTCAATGAGGGCCGCGTCGCGCCGGGCGTCGAGCTGCGGCGTGTAGACAAACTGCGCGCTTTCGGTCTCGCCATTAACACTGTCGCCGCCCACGTCGTCCTCGTCGATGCACAGTTTAAAGTGCAGGCTGCCGTTGCGGCCCGTCTGGATGCAGTCGTACATCTCGCGGCCACCCTGGCGCAGGGCCGAGCGCACCAGCAGGCCCGTCAGGTCGCCGTAGAGGTCCTCCTTGAGCTGCGCCATTTGGCTGTTGGCCTGCATGGCCTCGACGGCGGCGCGCGCGCTGGCAGCCGTGGCGGGCGCCGACAACGACTTGGACGACGACGACTTGATGGCGCTGCCGGGCACCGTCATACCGGCCGGCAGGGATGGCATCTCAGGCACCGTACGTGCAGCGGCCAACTTGGTGGAGAGCGTCTTGGATGCTGCCTTGGCATCGTCGAGGGCCTTCTTGAGTTCGCCCACCTGGGCCTGCAGGTCCGCCGCGCGGGTTTCGCTGGCCTCCCATTCCCGCTTGGCCTTGGCACCGTCCTTGGCCAGGTCGCGGAACGATGCAAGCTCGGCCTTGAGGCTCACAATGAGGTCGTTAGACGCTGATCTGTTAGCAAGTGTCTCCTAAAGCAATGCAGGGACGTGATTAGACATACCCTTGGCGCGGTCCTCGCCTTGCTTCTTTAGACGGTCAAAGTTGCGCTCGGCCTCCTTGACGCCTATCTCCTTGAGATCACGGTACCGCGACTCGAGCGTGTCGTACTTCTTTGTGAGGTCGCCCAACCGCCGACGCACCGACGCGTCGTCCGAGCCGGCTGCTGCTGTGGTGCTGCCCCTTACGCGGGATACGGAGGACGGTGCCGCTGCGGGTGGCCGGCTACGGCGCTGCGGCGACTGGAACATGCTGCTCACATCGACGCTCTTTGTCTCTTTCGTCTCAATCTCCATCGTGTCCACAAAGTCCGTCTTGGTGACCTCGGCCTCCTCATCGATGTTTGCGGTATCGTCGCCGTCGGTCGCCATCGAAACATCCTCGTCGGCAGCTGACGCGGCCGACCGCCGCCCCCGCTTGGCCGGTTTCACATCCTGGGGGTCGTCGTTCTCGTTCGTCGCCGCCTTGGGCCGGCCCCGGCCGCGCTTCTTGGGGACAGCCGGCGCCTCCTCTGCCTCCGCCTCGGACTCGTCCACGTCGGCCACAACCGGTGCTGCTGCCTTGCGTGCTGGCCGGCCGCGGGCCTTTGTTGGTGCTGTCGTCGTTGTCGGTTCGGCCGGCTCGACGGCCATCTCGTTGGTCTTGTCGGCGAGCACGCGCTGGCTCCGTGCTGTCGTCGCTTTTGCTGTTGTTGTGGTCGACATTATCGATTCGTCCGCCTCGAGAGCAGCTGCTGCCGCCGCTGCCTCTCGCCGCTCGCCGGCGCGACGCGTCGCGGCCGTCTTCTGTGCCGGCTTGGTGACCTTGCTTGCTGCTGTTGTGGTTGCTGCTGCCGCGGCAGCGGCAGGCCGGCCTCTCTTTGCTGCAGGCATGTCGCGAATAGATGCTGCCGACTTCGTCTTGGTCTTTGTTGTCGCTGCTGTTGGCCCCGTCGTCTTGCCCTTGAACACGCCCAAATCGTCCTCCGAATCCGACTCGACCAAGCTCAGCAGGTTAAAAGGCGCTCTCGTTCTCGCCATGTGGTGACGACGCGGGTAAAGGAAGGTGGATGTCGATGTGTCTTGTGGGGTTGGGGTGTCGAGTAGTGTTTTTGTTTTGGTGAGGCGCGTCGTGGCGAAGACAAGAAACGACGCTTGAGACAATCGAGACGATCGAGACAATGGAACAGGACAGCCTTGCGAAGAATGGCGGGCCAATTTGCGCTGTTCTGCAGTGGAGAGAACACACAACGTCCAAAGAGGGGACGAGAAACGTGGGCAGACAGAGCAAACACTGCAAAACAGTGCAAAAGCACACACAGTCGAAAGAGGGACGTGATGAAATGGGGGAGCCAGGGCAGGGGCAATCTCTGGATGTTGATTGGCTGAATGGTGTGGACGCGATGGTTGTACGGGCAACGCGCTCTGCAACTCCCCTTCTGTGAAGACCCACTTTGGTCTTTCCCTTTTTGGTGGAGTGGGAAGTTGGGAGGAAAGAGCAGCCGCGCACGAGACAGGACCCGCTTTTATCACATGTGATTGGTCCCGCGGCTCAAAGCCTCGACCAGGTGGCAATCGGGGGCTCCTTCAGTACGTACGACGTAAGTTTGCGTCCAGTGGGCTTTGCCGCCGTAAGGCACCGGCGAAAAATGCCAGCGAAACCGCGAAACTCTCGACCACTTTAAAACAGTGCCAACGACCATCGACCCTCGGCGCGGCACGCACGCGTTCCCACGATCTTTCCTGCGGCGGTTTCTGATAGTCGACTCCTTTTACGTGTTTCTTCCATCAACCCACCTTTCGTCACACGGCTCCGGCCCTCTCCTTCACCATGGCGGACCGAAAACGGGTCGGCGACTATGTCATGGACTTTGTGTTATTCGCTGGAATGGTAAGAGAGTATTGCCCGGCACTCATGAGATGGAAGGCATCACTAACCCATGTGTGATCACAGACCGCAACCCTCTACTTCCTCAGCAAAAACATCCTCTCCACCTTCGCGACGAACCTCGATCCCGACAAGGAAAAGCACGACCAGGCTCGCCTCAAGGCCAACGCCAACCTGCAGCGCCTGCTCAAGTCTAGGAAGGTTCAAAATGGCGGCGACGACGGCGAGTACGATGGCGAGGGCGGCAGCGGCATCGACGGCGCTTCACGACATGGCGGGCCCCGCGCCGAAGACCTGGAGCTCAACGAGTACGAGAACATGATTGCGCTCGAGGTCGTGCCGCCCGAGGACATTTCTGTCGGCTTCGACGACATTGGCGGCCTCGACGAGATCATCGAGGAGCTCAAAGAGTCTGTCATCTACCCGCTGACCATGCCGCACCTCTACTCACACGCCGGCTCCCTGCTGGCGGCGCCGTCCGGCGTGCTGCTCCACGGCCCCCCCGGCTGCGGCAAGACCATGCTCGCGAAAGCGCTGGCGCACGAGAGCGGCGCGTCCTTTATCAACCTGCACATCTCCACCATGACGGAAAAGTGGTACGGCGACTCCAACAAGATTGTGCGCGCCGTCTTCTCGCTCGCCCGCAAGCTGCAGCCTGCTATTGTCTTCATCGACGAGATCGACGCCGTGCTTGGCACGCGCCGCAGCGGCGAGCACGAGGCCAGCGGCATGGTCAAGGCCGAGTTCATGACCTTGTGGGACGGCCTGACCTCGGCCAACGCCGCTGGTGTGCCCTCGCGCATTGTTGTCTTGGGCGCCACCAACCGCATGCACGACATTGACGAGGCCATTTTGCGCCGCATGCCCAAAAAGTTCCCCGTGCCGCTGCCGGGTGTCCAGCAGCGCCGCCGCATCCTGCAGCTTGTGCTCGGCGACACCAAGCGCGACCCGGACTTTGACTTTGAGTACATTGCCCGCGTCACCAGCGGCATGTCCGGCAGCGACCTCAAGGAGCTGTGCCGCGACGCCGCCATGATGCCCATGCGCGAGTTCTTGCGCGCGCACCGCGCCTCGGGCCAGCCCGTGTCCAAGGTCAATCCGGCCAATGTGCGCGGCCTCCGCACCGACGATTTTTTCCCACGGTCCGCCGCGCTGCCGATTGGCAGTGTCACAGCGTCACGCGCGGCCAAGGCCACCACCGAGGCCTCCGAGACCCAGAGCTACACGACCACCGAAGACACGAGCAGCCGGCGGCGGGCTAACCGGCGGTCCTCCGCGGCCTCCTCGTCGGCCAAGCGGCGAACAGGAACGGCCAAGTCTGTCAGCAGCCGGAACGATGACGACGAATACGAGGACGTCGAAGACGTGGGGGATCCGGACGAGGTGGTCCCCGAGCTGTAAAAGGCGGGGGCGTAAGACAGCGGGCAAGTGAATTTGGTTTAGATGGACAACAGATAGATTTGATCTTGGAACTGGTTTTATTCTCTTACTGTTATTTTGATGGGACTGTGTACACAAGGAGTTCTCGGAGGCTATATTCTACTCTTGATTCGGGATACTAAGCATACGAAGACGGCGTTCTTTCTCTCTTCCTCTTTCCTCCTCTTTCTTCCTCCGTCTCATAACGTGTCTTTTCTGTCCATCCTCTTGATTGTTTGTGCACAATCGTCTGTCTTGTGTAAACCTCTGTAGTCAGATATGCATGTAACCACGATGACTGGGCGACTGTGATGAGTCGTACAAGTATCTGTACTCGCGGCGGCCGAATGGCAGTCGCGGCCGGTGCTGAGCACGTCATTTGCAATCCAAAATTCCTGTGGCGAACAAGCATTAGTCTGGTACTTCCTTCGTCCCATGCCTGGCTCACAAATCAATGTACCCACCTGCCGCTGAGACAAATTGGCGGGGAAGGTGCGGTACGGTGAGCGCCCACCTGTGGAACCCCCTGCCGCACCTGCCCATACTCCGCGCATCGGTCCAATTGCCGCAACTGCAACACAGAACTGGTCACAAAAAATTTAGACAGGGAAGGAACCAACAACCACAACCCGCCAAATCCACATCCACCAGGCACCGCTTCGCGAGACACGAAAAGGCGGTCGGCAAGCAGCAGTCAATTGCAGCCAACATCGCAGAATTCGCAATTGCTTCACGAGCACGCCTTGCAGCACAGCAGATTTTTTTACATTCTGTTTTTTCGTCGTCCCTTCCCGCACACAAAATTTCCCTAGCCACTCGAATAGGCTCTCGCTTTTTTTCCGGCTGCCGTCGTTCGCCCCTTCCCCTCTTTCTTTCACTTCGCTCTTTCCTCCCGGATCTGTCCTAAGCCCATTCGTCAAAGAAACTCCTTCTCTTCGTCATCTCCCAGCAATTGCTCAATTGCTCAATTGCTTCATTTCTCCTACACCACCGAACAACCTCGTCAATCGTCTTATCGTCGGCCGTTGGAGCATCGACCTTTCTGCGTCCGGTCTCCGCTCTGCTCGCTCGACCCGCACCGTCAGCGACCCCCGTGAGTCACGCGAGTCCGCGTCTCAACAAGAAGGAAAAGACTTAAAGAAGTCTTTCTTCCACCTTTTTTTCGATTTCTTCCACCTCCACAGACTTTTCCCAACACCCTCCCATCCACCCCCCCCTCCACCATGGCCGACAAGCCCGTGTCCAAGGCGCTGTCCCGCGTCGACCAGGACGGCCACAACCTGCCGCCCTCGCCCGCGCCCTCCAGCCCGTCCAACGGCCGCCGACGCTATGCCCTCGCCACAGAGCTGGTCTACACCGAGACCAAGGACCAGCACGGCGCCTCCAGCATCCCCATCTACCAGTCCGCCACCTTCAAGCAGACCTCGGCCGCCGGCGGCGGCGAGTACGACTACACCCGCTCCGGCAACCCCACCCGCACCCACCTCGAGCGCCACATGGCCAAGATCATGAACGCCAACCGCGCGCTCGCCGTCGGCTCCGGCATGGGCGCGCTCGACGTCATCACCCGTCTGCTGTCGCCTGGTGACGAGGTCATCACCGGCGATGATTTGTACGGCGGCACCAACCGCCTCCTCACGTACCTGGCGCGCAAGCAGAACATTGTCGTGCACCACGTCGACACGACGGACGTCGCCGCCGCCGTCGCGCGCGTCTCTGACAAGACCGCCATGGTCTTGCTGGAAACACCCACCAACCCCCTCATCAAGATCGTCGACATCCCGTCCATTGCCAAGGCTGCGCACGCCGTCAACCCGCGCGCGCTCGTGGTCGTCGACAACACCATGCTGTCGCCCATGCTGGCGAACCCGCTCGACATGGGCGCCGACATCACCTACGAGTCTGGCACCAAGTACCTGTCGGGCCACCACGACATCATGGCCGGCGTTATTGCCTGCAACGACGCCAAGCTGGGCGACGAGCTGTACTTTATGATCAACTCGACCGGTTGTGGGTTGGCCCCCAACGACTCGTTCTTGCTCATGCGCGGCGTCAAGACGCTGGCCATTCGCATGGAGAAGCAGCAGAGCAACGCCCAGACGATTGCCGAGTTCTTGGAGGGCCACGGCTTCCGCGTGCGCTACCCGGGCCTCAAGTCGCACCCGCAGTACGACCTGCACTGGTCCATGGCGCGCGGCGCGGGCGCCGTGCTGTCCTTTGAGACGGGCGACCCGGCGCTGTCGGAGCGCATTGTCGAGGCCACGCGCCTGTGGGGCATTTCTGTGAGCTTTGGCTGTGTCAACAGCCTCATCAGCATGCCGTGCCAGATGAGCCACGCGAGCATCGACGCCAAGACGCGCCAGGAGCGCCAGATGCCCGAGGACATTATCCGCCTGTGTGTCGGTATCGAGGATGTCAATGATCTGATTGACGACCTGCAGCGTGCAGTACGTATTCCCCCTTCGTCCCTTTGTAACTGTCGAGAACATCTCACTAACAACAACAGCTTGTGCAAGCGGGCGCGGTCACCCTGTCCATAGACGGGTTTCAGGCAAACGAGGCTGCTCCTACGCAGGCATAAAAACATGAGACGGTCTTTTGTTGCATTTGGTGCCATGTTTTACTATTGTCAAGGCTTTTAGCCACATTTCCATTTATGTTTTCCGTATTCTGGGTTTTCACTATAAGGGCGTTTTTCTGGCGGATTCGGATTTCTATTGTCATCGTATTGCATTTTTACTACCATATTCATACTATCAAAAATGTCATTTTTCAGTATTCTATTACATGTACTACATCACTCCATCTCGCAAGGGACACTATTGTCAAGATAATAAAAGAGCTAAACATTAATGACTAGATGCTATGCCGTGCCGGCCCTTTTTGGTTGTCTTTTCTCCCCGCTGCCCTTTGGTAGCTGTACTTTTGTCTTCTCTTTTCTCCTGTAACAAAGCAGCCAGCGGGTAACAACACGTCCAATTATGTACATATCTGTAATGTATACAAAATTATGAGAGACAAGGAGTGAGAGCACATGGTCGCGTCTCTCCAAAACACATGCCTCCCTCTAATCCCCCTTTCATTGGGTGGGATTCGGTTCCTCCTCGCACCAGATTCTCCGCTTTCTTTCTTTGTATGTCCCATGCGTGGATATAAAGAACAAAACAAAGACAAGACCAAAAATAACAAACAACAAAAATACAAAACATGAAAAAAGCAAATGTAGTATATATAAGAAGCGGCCGGAAGGCAGAAGACGACAGGGAAAAGGAAACGGGAAACGAGCGCCGCGATGGAAGACACAGAAATGGCGAAGGTGAGAATGGGAGGTGCGTGGTAATATGTGGAGAGGGTGAATCCTGTCGTCATTGTGTGTCTTCTACACTCGTTTCCGTTCGTTCTCTATACCATCGTTGAAAGAGGGGCCCGTATGAAAATAATAGAGAAGCGAAAGAAACGCCGATGCGCCGGTCCACCGAGAGAGAAAAGAAAATGAATAAGTAATCTCCTTCTTTTATCTGGCCGTGGACAGACTGGAAGGAGATATTAACAAAAGCCGGCAATACCAAACATAGAAATGGAGTATAACGGCCGCCATATGCAATACACGAGAACGGGGGTAATAAAAAGGAAATGAGAGCATAATGAAGAAAGAAAAGCATAAGAAGAGAGAAACTGGAAATGCTCGCAGTAGAAAGATATGGAGGAACACAGTTCAAATGCAGCAGTCCCCAGGACACCACGCGCGCTCTGGATGCAGAACAAAACCCGTAGACTCAAATCCGATGGTTGACTACTGGGAGCATAGCCAACGCAGCGAGTAGAGAAAAGAGAGGAGAGAGAGGGGTATGAAGGAAGATGACGTGGGGGGATATGATCGTAGCATGAGAAGAATGCCAAAAAGTAGAAAGAGGAAAAAGTCGTGCAAAACAAGCAAAGGCCAACGCCAGTGTTATGGCGATTTGCCTTGTTTTCTGTCGGTGGTGCCGTTCTCAAAGAGGTCGGTCAGCACCGCTCCCGACCAGACGTCCGAGTCGCCCGTCGAGTGCACCGTCACCAGCCAGGCCACGACAATATTAACGAGGTAGTGAATCATGTAGGCGTACGATACACCGTACACAGCGGCGGAGACGGCGACGCCAAAGAGCAAGAAGCTCACGACGTACTTTAACCGCGTGGTCACACGGGGCACCATTCTGCCGGTTGTGAGGGTCTCGACCAGGACGATGAATGGCATGATGGAGAGCACGTTGTGGTGCGACGAGAACGGCGTGAGCCAGTGGACAGCCAGATTCCGGATCCAGACGGCCAGAATCGGCAGGTTGATGGGGAGAATCCACAGCATGAGGATGAGGATGGAGTGGACGTAGTTGTAGAAGTTGTAGTTGACCGTCGACCGGAGATCAGACGCCACGCGAAGGGCCCGCACTGTGGTGGCAATCTGGACGAGACACGCGACCAGGTAGGCAAACTGGTACGGGATGACCGTGGACACAAGGAACAGCAGCACGGCCGTCGTAATCACACGACGCCGCGGCGTCGATTGGATAAAAGCCGGCGAGAAGTACTGCTGCGACTGCAGTTGATGCGGAGCCGTCTGCTGCTGTTGCTGCTGGAGCGGGTCTGCCGCGTGAGCCAAGTGCTGGGGTGCACGGCGGCGATCGTCGTGCCGCACCCAGCCAGGGCGGGACACAGCGAGGCTCAAGGCGAGGCCAAGGACATGCGTCAAGGCAAGAGCGGCGTAGTTGATGGCAGTGCACACACCGATGCAAATGACGCTGATCAGGGGGATGAGGAACCAGTAGAACGGATCTTGGGTACCCACGAGAAGGTCGTTCTTGTGGAAGTCTACGGCCACTTCCGTGGCGTTCCGCCAGTTCCAAAAGCCAGCGGAGGGCTGGTTGGCCTGAGGGCCTCCGATGGACAGGGAGAAGACGGTCAAAGCCGCCACCACAACCGGAATGGACTTGCGGAGGCACAGATCCAGACTCTCGGAGAATGTGATGAAGATACCAGTCTCGTCGTAGACCCGAAACTGCTTCTGCAGGACGAGGGCGACAATCAGAACAGGGAAAGCGGCAAACACGGTCCGGTAGCGCATGTACAGCTTGCCCATGCTGCCCATGACGTCGACCGTAAGACGCACTTGGATGCTGGAGTTGCAGGTCGGGTCGGTCCAGAACTGGAAGCTGAGGCCATCCTCGGACGGGGCGCGCCGGGTGAGTGGCGGAGGCATGTATGGTGCCACACCGTGAACACTGACGCTGGCTTGGCGCGCGTTGACGTAGTACTTGGACTCAAATGGCTCGGATAAATACTGGCGTACCAGCGGCGTAAAGATCTCCGCGTCTTCGCCGCAGACTTGGTTGCCAATCTCCAAGTGGTAGGCCAGGAGGCTGGACTGAAGCGAAGAAATCTTGACTTCGGTGACCATGGGACGGATGGCAGGAAGACGGAACTTTAGGCCAAAGGCGAGCAGGCTGTACAGGCTGGTTTCGCGCGTGCGGTGCGACTGGGAGTTGTCGCTGAACTCGGCAATGAGGAAGCCGGGGGAATGCGCAGTGGCTTTGTCGATCACGGCCACGAACTGGTGCTCGGCAATGTGCTCAATTTCGTACTGCAAGTAGGAAAAGGGACTCGTTTCGCGCTCTTCGCCGAGGGTGAAGGGGTGACGAGAGGAGCGCCGCGAGGCGGGCAGGACGATGACATCCGAGGCGGCGTTCTTGCAGGCGAGGCGCGTCGATCCGGTGCTCTCGCCCGACAGGTCCATCTTGATGGGGAACACACCAGCCTGGCCCGACTGCAGAGGGAACACGCTGCAGAACAGAACCTCCAGCTTACCCGCGTCGCCGGGCTTGTCTAGTTGCTGGTCCGTCAGTAGGGTAAAGCGCTTGCCGACGGGCGACCCAGGCGGCGGGATCGGCAGGAGGTGGGCCTTGAGGCGCGGAGAGTCGCCAAAGCTGCGCAGGACGAGACGCTCGCCCTGGGCAATGATGGCGTTGGAGTTGTCCTCGAGGGTCAGGAGCGTTGTGGGCTCTTTCGAGGGCACATCCCTCTCGGCAGTGGACTCCATGCCGGTGAGGAAGTGCTTCTTGAACACCCGCATGCGCTCGGCGCGCGGCTTCGTCTGTGTCGCACGGTGGACATCGACAACGTCGTACAGGGCGCGGGAGATGACCTTGCGGAACTGGTCGCACCATAGAATGGCCTGGTGGTCCATGCTGGTCCAGACATTGGGGATCGTGGTGGTGAAGACGGTGAAACCGTGCGTGTCGGGAACAAGGGACTCGAGGCTCGCGTAGTCAGAGGGGACAATGGTGTCGAGGCCGCCGCCAGCAATGGACACGAGCGTCACATGCCACAGGGGGTTGTTGTTGGCCCACTGCTGGGAGTAGGCGCGGCGCCAGTAGTCGTTGATGTCGTCGTAGATTTTGACAATCTCGCCGTCAAAGGTCACGGGCGGGCGGGCGTGGGGGGCCGAGAGGGTGACAATGGTGTTGATGGAGTTGGACTGGTAGTTGGGCATGATGAGCATGGTGCGGGCCACGACGCCGCCCATGGAGTGGCCGAGGATGATGACGGAGGTGGGGTCGGGGATATCGGAGTCGCGGACCGACATGCGCGGGTCGAGGTAGAGGGAGAGAATGTAGCGGATGGCCTCGTTGAGGTATTCGGCCTGGTCCAACAGCGTCTGGCCGTGGAAGGCCGTGATGTCCTCGTTAAAGTCGACGGTGAAGAAGTCGAGGTTGCGCGCACCGCCGCGGATGGCGGCCTCGTTGTGCTGCACAACGTCGTGGAAGTAGTTTGCGGTCTCGGCGGCGATGGGGCGAACCTGCTTGTAGCTGCCGGCGTTGCCTGGGATAAAGAGGACGGGGATGCCCTTGAGCTGAGTTGAGTTAGCGTTTACATGGTTTCACAATTGAAGCCTCCCGAGTACCGTGGAAACCCTGGAGAACGTACCTTGGTCTCGTCGTCAACGCCCTGCTCCCGATATAAATATAGAGAGTATTTGCTCGCAAACCGTGTGTGCTCCGTGTCAAACTCGCTGAGGTGCGCGTACGACGGCCGCATGTACGACATGCGGCAGCCCTTAGGATCCAGGTCCAGCTGTCGCGTGACAAGCGACTTCAGGATGAGGCCCAGCAGCACGGCGCCGAGCAGCGAAGCAGACAGCGTCAGGAGGGTTATGGCCCATGGACTACGAGCGCGTGGTGGCCGGCGGACGAGTGGCCGCTCGGGCCGCGGTGACTTCTCCATGATGGGAGGGGGGATGATGTTCGCCGCAGAGGAGGCGATTGCGTACTTGGGCGCAGGAGAACCAAAGCCCGTGTTGCCGTTGCTCCGATAGGCAATGCTGCTGCTGCCGCCGGTGCGGCTTCCGTCGTCGTTGTCGAGAGGGCTCGTGGCGCCGTGAGCGGGCGCATTGCCTGGCAAGGCGAGCAAGGGGGTCGGGGTCGGGGCGGCCAGGGTCGCGGCCGACGCAGAGGTCGAAGCAGCGGTCGAGACCGCAGGAGAGAGAGAGAAGACGGGCGCGGGTGAGGAGGACGTGGGCGATCGCCGTGTCGCCGAGGCGGACAGAACGGTGGCAGGAGGCGAAAAGGGGATTATGGGCGCCAGGCGAGCAAGGCCATTCCGCGTCTGCGCGTCGCGGTGGGCGGAGGAGGTGGAAGAGGTCGGAGCGCCGTGTCGCCTGCTTCGGGCGGACGACTGTCGCGAATCGAGGCTGGCCCTGGGCGTTGTTGTTGTCGAGGGCGAAGCCGAGACCGAATTCGAAGCTGAAGTTGGACTTGAGCTCGACGGCGACTGTCTCAATGCGTGCAGGAGCGGGTCCAGCGCAGGCAATGAGTGTCTCGGATGGCTGCTCTGGGCAGTGTGGAGGCCGGTCGGGATGCCTGTGGCCGCGGGCGAGGCGTTGGAGCTCGGAATAGGGCTCGGCGTCCTGCTGGTCTTGGAGGCTGCTATGGGCAAGCTTGGCGATGCCGGGGCCGCACCATTGGACGTTCTGGCGGCGGAATTGTCACCGGCAGAGAAGCCAGAGGCGGGCTTCTGCATCCCAGGGGGTGGACCTGCAACTCCCGGTCGGTTTGGCTGGCCGCCGTGGGTGGTGTGTCGATGGGGGGAGGGCGAGGAATGGGGCGGCACTGAGCGAGGTGGTCGGGGCGGAACTGGAGAGAAAGGGAGAAAGAGGAAAAGGAGAGAAGAGAAGGGAGAGGGAGAGGGAGAGACGGCAAAGAAGCGGAGCGGGAGAAAGGGAAGGGAGGAACAAGACGAGAAACACACAGAAACAGAAACACACACTCGAAAAAAGGAAGGAACGAAACAAAAAGACGAAAGGAGGGAAAGAACCAAAATGGGGGAAATGGCGGAGGGAAGGAGCGACAGGGAGCGACAGGGAGCGACGAGGAACGACGAGGAACGGACGACAAGCCAGGTACGACGGACGAAAAGAAAAGAAAAAGAAAAAAGTGAAAATTACAGCGAAGGCGCGAGGATCTCGCGCTGCCGGGCGCCCTGTAAGATACGTCGTAGTTGTCTAGTTCTCCTAATACAAAGAACGACCCAAGGAAAGTCGAGCTACGGGAGCGCTGGAGGGCGACGGCGGCCGCGCTTCGGATTTGGCGGGCGAGCGAGCGACAGGGAAGGGACGAGGTAAGTTACCACCGACGCGTGGATAGTGTGCTATTGGCCCCGTGCAGTCGCAGCAAGAGGGGGTCTGCAGGAGATTAAAAGTAGTGCCTTCCCGTTTTGAGCCAACGTCTGGTTGGGGCAGCAGCGACCGACGGACCAGGAACATGCTCTGTAATACTTTGATCTCCGTACTCCGCATCTCGCTCCAAACTCCGCAGTGCATCTTACAGCAAAAGCAGGTGCCTCGCTCGCGCCTGCCCTGCTGGGAAGGCCCTGGCAGCGAAACAAACAACCTGGTGCAGTCTGCCCTCGTATCTTACAGGGCGTGTTTTTCACAGCAAGTGCATTATTTTCTCACGACCTGCGCCTGCCCTGAACAGCAATTGCCAAGGCGGTTTGTCCAAGGCAGGCGCGCAGATTGTGCAATTGGCAGGAGCACCCGCGGCTGCGTCTTCACTGCCTTCCTAAATGGTGACAGTGGGCGGTGGAGCAGGTAAAAGGCAAAAAGCTTAGTCGTTTCTTGCTTTTGCTTCTTTTCTTTTAGCTTTTGGTTTTGGTTTTTTTTTTTTACTTTCTTGCTAAATCGCCCTTTTCCCTCTTTTCCTCTTTGTGCCGCCGACATTTTTACCTCATGCTGCGTCGTTCCGCGCTCGCCATCCGGCTGCCCTTTCGAGCGGTCTCGACCGTCAGCCACAAAGCATGCGCTAAAAGCTAAAAAGAGGCCAAAAGAGACAAAAAAAAGAAAAGGGGCGTTGAACGTGCTCGAGTGCACGAATCGCAGCACATGGCCGTTGGCCGTTTCGAGCTCAAATGCGCCACGACCACGACGACTGATGACGACGGCGATGCAAGGCCGACTCCCAAACTGGAACCAAGAGCAGCTTGCCTACGCTACTGCACGCCTGCAGGTTGCTGCTTTCGTTTCGGCCCTCAGGCCATGGGGGCTGTGATCGTGTGGGTGGTCTCTGATGGTCGGTATCCGATGGTGGCAGCGTCTGAACGTGGGCGGGAGGGTCGCATTGTCCATTGTCTTCTATCAGCGCCCAATGGCAGTGCTTGCATACTGGCTGAGCTTGGCCAGTGCCCCTTTTTGGTGCGTTTCGGTTCGTCCCTAAAACTGTGGTGGCAATGTCCAGTTCTTTTTGTCCGTTTTTTTTACTGGCTTTCGTGCTAACTTTTTTCTTTATTAGTTTTTTTTTTGGGGGGGGGCGGGGGGGCGGTGGGGGGGTTTTTCTCCCTGGCTTCAGTGGAAAAACCTCGGGCCCGTCTCGCCTCTCGCCGTCTTTGTTGGCCACTCTTTCTTCTTTGTGGACAGCGTCTTAGCTGTGTGTCCAACACCAACGGGTGAAGCTTTCCCGCTGCCTGTCAGCTTCTGGCGTTCTTGGCTGTCATTCAAGTCGTGGGTGTACTACAGTAAGGCTGGGGCTGGGGGTACGACGCAAGATACAAGATACAAGATACGAGTGACTACGTGGCCAAGCACACTCGAGACGGAGAAGGTTAAAATGAAGCTTCATCGAGTAGCGTGGGCGTCGAAAAGATCTAGACCTCTACTCTCGTTGCATGTCTCTGTCGGACCTTTTGCTGTCGTCACCACCTGTCGTTCGGCGCGCCAGGCTCAGCCAGGGCATTGCGTGCTCCGTGGCTTTTGATCGTTGCAACCTTGTCTGCCGGCCTGTCTCGACTGGTTCGATAATGCCACTTCAGCTGCAACGCCTGGCAGGTGGGCAGCTGCTTTTGCGCCTTTTCGCTCCACTTTGCTCATGTTTGCTCTGCCGGCGGCTTTCCTGACATGTCTTTGATATGTCTTGGATTTGCCTACGTTGTCGTCCCGCCTTGCCTCGCCTACATCTGCTGCCAAACAGCAGAGATAGCGCGCTCGAACATGCGCACGGGACGGGCTTTACCAACCGCTTCCAGCTGCCGCCTTTTGAAGTTCTGGCAGCTTGCTGGGGCTTGGCACAGTATTTTGATAAGAGGCCAGACACCAGAAGGCTGCGCGTCACCAATCTAGAAACGATCTAGCACGCTGCAACGAGACACATGACAGCCCCTGTCGCAATCCTCTGCGCATCTCTGATAAGACTAGCAGGACGACATCGGCAGCACGTTTTTTCTTTCTTTTTTTTCGTCGAGATCGAGATGTTTTCGAAAATCAGGAAAGACGAAGTTCGCTGTGGGGGGCGATGGGATATCAACCTGTGTGACGGCCTGGCCTACAGTCTCAAAGGCCCGGGACGGCTGGAAAATACAAGTTTGCCAACGGAAATCTCCATGTCAGCGGACAAAAGGCACGAGGGCCGATATTGACGCCAGCCTTGGCTGCCGTCCAGCCCAATACTTTCACAAGAAGGACGGTATTTATCGAGCAACCTCGAAGATGTGTGCACGTTCTCGCACATCATTGAAGTCCGTCCGATCCAGCACGCCAGAAAATGGCACGATGCCTGAACTGGGTTCGTGGGAAACGCCTCAACCCGCCAGCCCGCCTGGCCTCCCAGACTACTGCACGAACCTGCACGAGAAAGCTCTAATCACAAACTTGTCAACGTCATCGCTTGCTAGCCCCCGCCGACGGTAGCATCCAATGGTGCCATGCCCCTGCTTGTGCCATCCCATCTGGTCTTGACAATCAACGATATCTCGCGACCTTTCCAGCGCCTCGCCATGCGGCACAGCGACCAACCAACGAGCCAACCTGCCTCGTACAGACCAAGAAATCAGCATGTCCTGGCCAACTTTCTTGACAAACGCCTGTGCATGATTTTATTCCATATGTCCCATCCACCGCACTCTCTGCAAAACCTGTTATCAAGCCACACCTCTCACTGCTCCTCTCGCTCCTTCATCCACGCAGGGAACAAACCGCCGATCATCGAAAACAGGACGAGAGCTATCCTGGCTGCAGTAACCATTGGATGGCGGCGGGTGGCGCTTGTGGCTAAACCGATTGCTCCTCTCCTCCCCTGGTTTGCGACAACGCTGCAACGGTGGCTGGACCCACGATGTTTCCAAGAGGAGGACAAGCTCCGCGCAAACGGTCAACGTAAATGACACAAAACAAACCGACTGGGAGAAAAGACAAACGAAAACGAAAGAAACCGAAACGGAGACTGGGGACATGGGAAAAGTCGCACCGTTAATAATTGTGATGGGCAAGGATTTAATCCCGCACGTCCCGCCTTAATAGTGCGCGTTTGGACGGGGTTGCAAGGGCCAGAAAGAAAGTTGTCAGGCCAACTTTTCGTCTTGGGGCTCGTCGGTTGACTCGTTGAACGGCTTGTGCCATTTCTCCATTGAAACACCGTGCAGGGCGAAAGAGTATTTGTACCTGCAAATTATATGTGGATCCCACCATCGCAAAAGTCACCCGCCTGTCCCCGCATTGGCTGGGCTGCCCATCGCGGCCAAATTGGATCGAGATCTGACACCCAGGCAGAACAGCGCTGTTTCCATATTTTCTTGTGCGTACATCGGATGAAGCAGCTCGAAACCAATTTCCTCTCTGACAGCCGTTGCAGGCAGGGCCTTGGCAACTGCCCAGGGCGAACGGCGCTGAACATGAACCGTTGACATCGACTTGGGGTCACGTGCCGGCTGTTGGCTCTCCAAAATTCATGGACGCGAAATTGCACCCCTATTGTCAATCTTAGTCATCGGGGATGTCGCTAGTCCATGTTAGGCAATCGCTGACGGTTTCTCGAAGCCGCCTGTAATTATGGGGAGCGCTCGAGGTGCCGTGACGCTTGCGGGGCAGTCCATTAACGGCCGCAAGACGCGACGCGTTTTTGGAGACAAGGCTGACCCAACGTCGAAAGTCTCAACGTCGCCACGGCAGCTGTGACGACACTGTCACTAAGCCGCATTCCGAAGCCGCTCATACATGATCGGTGCCTTTGCGACTTTGCAAGTGGTCTGGAAAACAGCAGATCCGGAATTCAAGCACTTTACCACCTGCCGAGAAGCTCGAATATGATCCTGTCTTGTCCGATCTGATCGATGGCAACGATGGCGGCAGCGTCCGCAGCAGCGGCGGCGGCCGTGACAATCAAAGCAATCGACGCCTCGGCTGTATGTTCTGCTACCACCAACTCAACTTGAAAATCACTTGCTAATCAAACCTCACCCGCAGGTCCATCGCATCCAGTCCGGCCAGGTCATTGTCAATCTGTGCTCCGTGGCCAAGGAGCTGGTCGAGAACAGCCTCGACGCCGGCGCCACAAGCATCGAGGTTCGCTTCAAGAACCAAGGGCTCGACGCCATTGAGGTCCAGGACAACGGCTCCGGAATCGCACCCCACAACTACGCCAGCCTCGCTCTCAAGCACTACACCTCCAAGCTCGCCACGTTCGACGACCTCGACACCCTCCAGACCTTTGGCTTCCGCGGCGAGGCCCTCTCGTCGCTGTGCGCGCTCTCGCGGTTCGCCGTCACGACATGTTTGGCGGCCGACGTCCCCAAGGGCACGCGGCTCGAGTTTGAGACGTCCGGGCGGCTCGGGCCGACGAGCGTCGTGGCCGCGCAAAAGGGCACCACCGTCTCCGTCGAGAACCTGTTCTGGAACCTGCCCGTGCGCCGGCGTGAGCTCGAGCGCAATATCAAGCGCGAGTGGGCCAAGGTCATTGGCCTGCTCAACCAGTACGCCTGCATCCAGACGGGCGTCAAGTTCACCGTGTCGCAGCAGCCCAGCAAGGGCAAGAAGGTCGTGCTGTTCTCGACCAAGGGCAACGCCGCCACGCGCGACAACATTATCAATGTCTTTGGCGCCAAGACCATGGGCGCACTGCTCGCGCTGGACCTAACCCTGGAGATGGCCGTCACCAAGTCCCAGTGGGCGGCCGCTACAACTGAAGGTGGAACGTCCCCCACAAACGAGGTCCACGTGCGCGGCTATGTCTCGCGGCCGGCGCACGGCCAGGGCCGGCAGACGCCCGACCGGCAAATGTTCTATGTCAACGGCCGGCCGTGCAAGCTGCCGCAGTTTGCGCAGCTCTTTGGCGAGGTCTACCGCTCGTACAACAGCGGGCAGTCGCCCTTTATCTTTGCCGACATCCAGCTCGACACCCACTTGTACGACGTCAATGTCAGCCCGGACAAGCAGACCATCCTGCTGCACGACCAGGGCCGCATGCTGGACACGCTGCGCGAGTCGCTCATTGAGCTGTTTGAGAAGCAGGACATTACCGTGCCCATCTCGCAGCTAGCGTCGCAGAAGCTGACTGCCTTTAAAAAAGTAGCAGCGCCGCCCGCGACGCCATCTTCTGCTCATGCCACGCCGAGTGCAAACGGCCGAACGGACAGCGCGATTCCTGCGCCGCCGTCGTCTGCTGCGAAGGGCGCATCTAAGAGTGCGCCTGCAAAGGATACATCGGAAGACAGCGACGAAGAGGAGTTGTCTGAGGAGCAACCTTCACGAGATCGCGTTGCTGCTCGTGTCGGCGAGAGCTCTCGTGGACAAGAGGCCGAGGCGAACGGTGCGACAGATGACGTCTCGGACGAGCCTATAGAGGACGACGAGGAGATATATTCGTCTCTACCAACGCCAACACAACGGCGATCACGAGACGACACTGCAAATGCGGTGATCCACCCCGGGCCTCGCAAGCGACCTTCCGATGAAATCGCAACGGTGACTGTCGGTGACGCAACCGTGTCGACGCCGGTCTTGTCCACCTCCAGCGCGAAACGGCAACGAATCACAGCCAGCAGCACCGCACTTGACAGCCGGCCCATGTCCACGTCAACCGAGGCCAAAGTCCAGAAGAAAAAACGGACAAAAGCGCCATTGCCTTCGTTTGGTGGCCGCTTAACACATATGTTTTCTGCTGCGAGACGCCCATCTCAAGAGGCAGATGATGCAGAGGACAACGAAGAGGATGATAAAGACGACGAGGAGGAGGAGGAGGATGAAGAAGAAGCCGCCAGCGAAGACGGCGACGAGGAGAGGAGCTCCCAAGAAGAGAGCCTCGAAGACGAGCGTCAACACACTAGCGATGAAGAAGACATGGACGAAAGGCTCGATTTAGAGGACGTTGATGAAGAGGTCGAAGAAGATCTCGACCAAGAAATTTTCAGCGAAGACGATGGCGGCAAAGGCCCAGTCGAAGCAGAGGATGAAAACGAACGTACGCCGAGTCCAGTGCCAATAGGAGGCATAATACAAGATGAAGACACATCGGACAAGAACGAGGCCATGGACGAAGATGACGACGCCAAGCGCAACGCAATCAAAGACGAAGAGGAAGCAGAGGCCGAGGAGGAAGCTGAAGGAAGCGATGAGGGAGAGGATGAACTGGATATCGGTGATCAAGACAGTCACGCCACTACAACCACGGAGGCGCGTGAATACACCGATGAAGAAAAACGCAGTCGCTTGTTTTTGAAAGCAGGCAGCTCCAAGAAGCGGCACGAGACCCTGCAACTCGTCCAAGTTCTCAAAGCCAACGAGTCCCTGGTTAGAAAACAAGCGCTGTCGTGGCACACAGCATGTTCCGAAAAAGAGGATGGGAACAATACGAACAAAGATCACGTTGACGACGATGACGATGAATACCGGCCCGATACCAGCGGCGGGCTGGACGACACCGAAGCCGTCGCCGAGGCCAAGCTGTCGCTGACCATTGTTAAGAACGACTTTGCCAAGATGCGCATCATCGGACAGTTCAACCTGGGCTTCATCCTTGCTGTTCGTGAGGCGTCTCGGAAGGGAGAGGATGACGACGGTAACAATGATAATGTCGGCGCCGCCCCCAAACTCGACGACGAGCTCTTCATTATTGACCAGCACGCGTCCGACGAAAAGTACAACTTTGAGCGCCTGCAAGCCAGCACCGTCGTCCAGTCGCAACGTCTCGTGCAGCCCAAACGCCTCGAGCTGACCGCCGTCGAAGAAGAAATCGTCCTCGAGCACTTGCCCGCTCTCGCCGCCAACGGCTTTGTCGTTGATGCCGTGCTCGACGGGTCGGAGCCGGTCGGCAGCCGCTGCCGCCTGCGCACACTGCCGCTAAGCCGCGAGACGACGTTTGACCTGACCGACCTCGAAGAGCTCATTGCGCTGCTGGGCGATCATGGCGATAGCCACGGTCATGATCACGGAGAGGGTGTGGCCGGCAGCCAGTTGACGGCCGTGCCGCGCCCGGCCAAGGTGCGCAAGATGTTTGCCATGCGCGCGTGCCGCAGCAGCATCATGGTCGGCAAGGCGCTGTCGCGGCGGCAGATGGCGTCGGTGCTAGCGCACATGGGCGAGATGGACAAGCCGTGGAACTGTCCGCACGGGCGGCCGACGATGCGGCACCTGTGCAGCCTGGGCGCGGCGTGGGACAAGAGCGGGCGCACATGGGGCGATGTCGGCACCGGCGATGACCTGGAACGGGGCGACGGGCAGGCCGTCGGCAACGCTGACTGGGCCCGGTTTCTCAAAAAGAGACGGCGAGCCGCCAAGGCGTGACAGACCTAATATAGGGGCACAAACATGCCGGCTTTTTTTTTCTTGGTCAACATTAGGGCAACAGGTTGCCATTTGATTTTGGAATATTTTGGGACGTATGGAAACGAGGCATCACGGCAAAATTGGAACACCCGGAACATGAGCAAAACTTGTTGGCTACAAAGTAGTAGTATTCTACCTAAGTGCGAGTCCAATTAATGGACGATAAAAAAGAAAACAAAGCAACCCAAAAAATTGCAAACCCAAAAAACGCCGTTTGACATGTGAGATGATATCTTCCGACAACTGCTGAACACGATTTACATATGAAATCCCTTGCCTCCCGTTGCTTCTCAAGTCGATCCATTTGACTCTTCCCAAGACCAAAAATACCAGGAAACGAAGGACATCATCAACACATCATCATATGAATAGATTATTAATAAAAGAGAAGAAGGTGCCGGCTGTGTTAACCATTACCCCCAGCTCAGTTGTTCAACGTGCTGTACCGAGAGTAGGCCCGGCCTTCCTCAGCAATCTTACCGCTCACGTTCCGCCGGCCAAAAGTGTTGGACACGCCGCCGTTGTTGTCACCATAGTACAGGTACCGGTCGCTACCCAGATCGTAGTCGTTGCCACTCGAGACCTGCCGTGTGCCCGGGCTACCGGTTGACAGCTCCTCGCCCACAATAATCGGCGGCGTAGCCGACTTCAGTTGGCCATAGGGCTTGCTGTAAAAGTCGTCCTCCTTCTGCACGCTGCTCTGGCGACTGCGGGGCGCCCATGTCCACCGCTTCGTTGGCGTGCGCGAGATCTTCGAGCCGGAAATCTGCTGCGTCTCCTGTGGGGAGAGCTTGCCGTTTGTGAGGCCGCGTCCGGTGTTCTTTGAAGGGCTGCTGCTGCCGGCCTTGGCGATGCCAGAGCCCATTGCGTCGGCAATGTCGACTGTGTATCCACCGCTGACACGGCGGTCGTTAATGGGCACCTCGCCAAGAACATTATTACCGTTGTACGTGGTGCTTGTGTGGACCGACGAAGTCATGGACGGCGCAACAGACGTAGGGCGGTTGTTGTTATCGCGGCTTTGGCCTGGCCGATGGAACGGGGTCTTCGTGCGCTGGGGCATCGGGTTGGAGCGGAGCGGGTTCGGGTGGTTGGGATCGTTGTCGTCGTCGTAGTTATAGTCATCGTACCGGGCGTTCTCGTCGTTGTCGTCATCGTCGATAGCGTGGCGGTGCACAGTGTCCGTGTCAGACGCCTCGCCATCCGACTCCCGGAAATCGTACGCTTGGCTGACGACCTCATAGTTCCGCCGTTTGCCAGAAGCGTTCAAGACCATCGTGTTCAGAGCCTGGTTGCGCTGCTGGGTGCGGTTGACCATGGAATCCGTCGCTTGCCATGTCTCGGTGAACTTGCCCGGGCGGCCACCGTTGGCGCTGTCGCTGATGCCCAGACCGGCAGGGGAGTTGGAGCTGTTGGGCGTGCCCGAGTTGGGACGGCTGCTGGGCTGACCGCTGTGGTAGCTGAGGCGAGAGGCGGGCGAGTTCGAGTAGCCACCGTCGTTGAGCGGGATCTCTGCGTACGCACCACGACCGCTGTTCGGCGTGTTCACCATAGAGGAGCGCTTCAGGTTGGCCAAGGAGCTGCGTGCCGAGTTCGAAGAGGGACTGTTCTGGCTGGGCAGAGTGAGGCGCGGGTCGCGGGACGAGATACTGGCCTGGGAGCCCGTCCGTGTGTGCAAGAAGGGGACCGAAGGCGGGCGGCTGAGTAGGCCTTTGTCATTGTCGAGGCTGTACAGCGACTCAAACGTGTCGGCCGTGGCAATGGAGGACTTGTTTCGTGCGTGTTGCTGCTTCTGCTGCTCCTTCAACTGCTTCTGCTGACGCTTCTTGGACCGCGTTGTGTAGCGGTCCTCGAGTGGGTTCATGTCGGGCGGCATCTGAGCAATCTGGCGGAACTTGAGCGCCAACCAGAAAGACACAACCAGGGAGAAGCCGTGCAGACCACCGGAGCCGATCAGGGTGTAGTAGAACGACGTGGTCAGGTACGGCACAACAGACTGGTCCGTAAGCAGTGTCGTCCAGTTGGCGCTGTTATTTTTGGCAGTCATGGCACCGTACGCATACAAGGGAAGAACGCTCAGGTCGGAGAAGGCAGCGAAGACTTGGTAGGCGCCCGACGATGCTGGCGTCCGATAGCCGGCGGGCTTCGAGTGGTGGTAGATGCCATAGGCACTGTGGACGATGACGAAACCAGCCTGGCTTGTTAGAAAGTGTGCGCAGCGAGCAATCAAGCAGAAAGTAGACGTACCGTGATGCGAAGAACCCAGGTCGTAATGCCCGATATACCGGTGATGAGGATCACGAGAACAAGGATGCCCGTGGCACCGATGAACTGAAGAGTACGCACGAGCAGCTGGACGACGCGAATGGCCTTGATCCAGGCCTTGGTGGTGCTGCTCATGATCTTGACGGGCTTGCGCTGTCCGCCGATAACTTCATGAGCGCTTTGGGGAGGTCAGCAAGGATGCAGGTTGATAGCAGTAGCGAGGACAAACGAGGCACGAAGCAAAAGGAGGGGAGGGGACAAGAAGAAGAAAGCAGCAGAAAGCAGAAATCAAGGATCGAAAAGAAGGATGGCAAACAAACAAAGGGACGTACTCGGGATGGCGGTTGAACTGCACCAGCGGCCCTTCCTGCTTGGGCTTGACAGGCTTAGCCTGCCAGCTGGCACGCGTGACGGCCTTGGGATCGAACGTTTTCTCGGGAAAGCTCGACGAGCTCCGCTCGGCCTCGTAGAGGAACGGCTGATGTGTGCCTACCATGATGGCGGTCGGCGAGAGAGACCAGAGAGACGATCGGGCCAGGCCCTTCCTTGTGCGTCCGTTGCTGTGTCTTGCCAAGTTGCGTTCCTGAGCGTAGCCGGTGTCTCTGATCCGCGAGGGTATTCGCTGTTGTTCTTGCTCGAGTCGATCTAGTGCGCGTTCTTGCGATATCGAGATGGCGATGTTCTTTGTGCTAGTCGGCGCGATTCCTTGATTCTCGTGGGAGGATTTGATCCGTTGGTTGTCTCGGTTCCTTTCCTGTTGTGTTTCCTTTTTCTGTCAAATAGCAGTGTCGTCCCAGACGATTCCACGTTGATTGGCAGCTCGCAGAAATGTTGCCGTTGGAATGCACCGGTTAGGGCGAGTCAATATTCGTCTGTCGGGGTTGCTGGTGGAGGAAGAATGTAAAGGAGACGGGATGCAAGAAGGCAGCGTCAATATCGCAGACGAGAAGGCGGCGAGGTAATAACGGCAATAGCAGAGACTGCAGGTCGGGCGTACCTACCTGTTCGTATCCGTCGCATGGAATTGTTTCCTTTCGTACTTTTTGCAGGGCAGGCGCGAACCACTGCACCTTCGAGGGGCAATCTGCGTGCTGCAGGGCAAGAACTGTCTGTGCTGTTTGGTGAGACAGCGAGGGACGCTGTTGCCACGGCAACGGGGCAGCTGGAATTTAGAGCGCTTACAGGGCATGTGCGAGCGGCGCTCGCAGGACACGGGACTGGGCAAAAAGGAACAAAAATGATTGGAAGGCGGTGCACAAACTTGGCGAAAATCGGGAAGGTGCCACCGCGACATTTTGACAAACATCGCAAACGAGGCTTCAAATTGGCCAAGGTTCAAGGCTTTGCATGACAGGGTATTGGCGACAGATTGGATGCCATTCCGGCCTACGAACACGGGCCGCATGCTGCGAAAGACCTGGCTAGGCCCTAATTGCGGGCGAATTTTCATTTATGACGCGCGACGGGTTCAATTCGAGAGCCTCATGCGAATCGCGAGTCAATTATCGAATTTTGCGTGAAAAGCTTCATTTTCAGCAAAGCCGAAGCCAGCGATACGCCGTCGTATCTACGGGACACGTCCAGCGACAATGCCAGCGTGACTCAGAAGCTCCGTTCAGCGGAGTTATGGGCGAGCAACGGCTACTGCTGGCCCCCAGCATCCGCTAATTGAAGAACGCATTTCGCCCAATAAAACGAATCGCAAATCGAAACTCACATCTCTGTCGCCATACGTCAACGCAGTCAACGCCGTCTTTGTAAAAGAACACTGACGACGCAAATACCAGCAGTGCCTTGACAAAACCTGCTGCAACCTGCTACGACATGCCACTGCCGCTATGCAGCCCGTTATAGCGACTTGCGGTGCGCGATTGCGATCGCCGCGACTGTTTGGATCGGCCGCCCAGAGCGTGCGCAGCAATGCATGGAAGCGGTGCCAACAAGGCCAACAGGTCCGACACGCCTCGGATGGCTCTGGCCGCCGGCCGCTGCGCATGGCCGTGATCGGCTCGGGGCCCGCCGGCTTCTACACGGCATACCGCGTCATGGCCAAGACGGCCGCCCGCGTCGACATGTACGAGGCGCTTCCCGTGCCGTTTGGCCTCGTGCGCTTCGGCGTGGCGCCAGACCACCCGGAGGTCAAGAACTGCCAGGAAAAGTTTGAGGAGGTCGCCCAGTCGCCGGATTTCCGGTTTGTGGGCAACGTGGCCGTCGGCGATGGGTCAACTACAACAAACAGCATCAGCAGCCACAACCCGGACGGCGGCCATGTGCCGTTGGCGGTGCTCGCCCGCCATTACGATGCCATCGTCTTTGCCTACGGTGCCTCGCGCGACCGCAAGCTGGGCGTGCCCGGCGAGGACCTGCGCGGCGTGTATGCGGCCCGCGACTTTGTGGGCTGGTACAACGGGCTGCCGAGCGGCGAGAACGATTTGGGGAACCGCATTGTGGCCGATCTCGCGCGCGCCGACACGGACACGGCGGTCGTCATCGGCCAGGGCAACGTGGCCCTCGATGTAGCGCGCATGCTGCTGGAGCACGTCGACGTTCTGCGCAAGACCGACATGAGCGAGGCGGCACTCGAGGCTCTGGCACGCAGCCGCATCAAGCGCGTGCACGTTGTCGGCCGCCGCGGGCCGATGCAGGCCGCGTTCACGATCAAGGAGGTGCGGGAGCTCATGAAGCTGCCCGATGTTGGATTGCATCCCTTTGACACGGCAACATTGCTGCCGCCCAAGCTCAAAGATCTGCCACGGGCCCGGCGCCGGCTCATGGAGGTCGTGGCCAAGGGCTCTGTGACGCCGCTGGACCAGGCGCACAAGTCGTGGTCGCTCGACTTTTGCCTGGCGCCCAAACACTTTGTCGCTGCGGACGGAAGCGAGGAAGGTCGCATCGCGACAGCGACGTTTGAAAAGACACACCTCGCGACGCCCTTTGACAACAATGCACAGGCCGAGCACACGGGCGAGCTCGTGGACGTGCCAACGCAGCTCGTCTTCCGGTCCATTGGCTACCGGTCGCAAGCGCTGGCCGGCTTCGACGACCTGGGCATCCCCTTTGACGAGCGTCGCGGCATGATTCTCAACGACGGCCTTGGCCGCGTGCTGCGCGACGTGCGCTCGCCCGACGCCAGTATGACGACGGAGCCGAACCCGGGCTTCTACTGCGCGGGCTGGGTCAAGCGCGGGCCGACGGGCGTCATTGCATCGACGATGGAGGATGCCTTCACGACGGCCGACGCCATTGTCAACGACTGGCAATCCCAGGCGCCGTTTCTTGCGGGCGGCGAAAAGGGTGGCGGCTGGAACGGTGTCAAGGCCGAGGTCGATACCACGGGCGCCAAGGTCGTGTCCTGGGCCGACTGGCAGCAGATCGACAAGGTCGAGCTGGCGAAGGGCAAGGAGCTGGGCAAGCCTCGCTGCAAGCTCACCCAAACAGCCGACATGCTGGCCGTGTTAGGGTAGAACACCCCGGCATTAAGGAAACAGGCATTGTACGATACACATGACTCTAGAACATCCAAAAGACGAATACACAACCCACCTTTACGATGCACATATTTTATCTAGCAGCAGACGCAACAAGATAATGTAAACG
Organism: Sporothrix inflata; assembly: GCA_021396225.1. NCBI lineage: Eukaryota > Fungi > Ascomycota > Sordariomycetes > Ophiostomatales > Ophiostomataceae > Sporothrix > Sporothrix inflata. Next base: position 232,223 of record WNYF01000015.1, on the reverse strand, counting down.
TAAAGTCAATTCCTCCGTGGGCCTCCCTATATAATATTGCTGCACATCTAATGTATTTCATTACTTTTCCGCCATGCTTTCCAATGTGTTTTTCTTTGAATTTTGTTTCCGTATTGTCTTTTCACATCCTTCAGCCGTTACGCTTCACCACCCGACTATGCCTTGAGCTTCTCCGTCAGCTCGGGCACCTTCTCAAACAGGTCGCCCACCAGGCCGACGTCGGCCACCTGGAAGATGGGCGCCTCGGCGTCCTTGTTGATTGCGGCAATGACCTTGCTGTCCTTCATGCCTGCCAGGTGCTGGATCGCGCCCGAAATGCCCACGGCCATGTACAGCTGCGGCGCCACCACCTTGCCCGTCTGGCCCACCTGCAGGCTGTTGTCGGCATAGCCGCTGTCGACGGCCGCACGCGACGCACCGACGGCCGCGCCGATCGAGTCGGCCAGCGGCAGCATGATCTTGTCAAACTCCTCCTTAGACTTGAGGCCGCGGCCGCCCGACACGACCCTGCCGGCAGTCGCCAGGTCCGGGCGGTCGGACTTGGCCAGGTCCTCGGACAGCCACTCTGTGGGAGACTCGGCCTTAGGGTCGACGCCCTCCTCGATAGCGGCGCTGCCGCTGCCGGCCGTGGCCTCGGAGGCCGGGAAGGCGGTGCCGCGAATGGTCAGGAGCTTGATGGGGTCGGTCGACTCGACGGTGGCAATGGCGTTGCCGGCGTAGATGGGGCGCACGAACGTCGACTCGCTCTCGATGCTGGTGACGTCGGACACGGGCTGGACGTCGAGCAGGGCCGCCACGCGCGGGATCAGGTTCTTGCCAAAGGCCGTGTGGCCGGCCAGCACGTGCGTGTAGCCGCCCTTCTTGATGTTCTCGACGAGCAGGGGCGCGTAGTTCTCGGGTAAGCCCTTTTCGTAGGCGGCGTTGTCGACAATCACGACCTTCTCGAGGCCGTCGATCTTGGCCACCTCCTCGGCCACGCCCTTGACGCCGCTGCCGGCCACAAATGCGTGCACGGAGCCACCGAGCTTCTTGGCGGCCGTGACGGCGCTCAGCGAGCCGTTGCTGAGCTGGCCGTTGCGCTGCTCGAGGATGGCCAGCGACGACAACATACGGGCGAGGCTCGCGCTTCGGAGCTGTTGCCGAGCCGGGCCGGCGACGGCCCTCCGAACGGTGGAAAGCATTGTGGTGCGGGTGGGGGGAGGAAGATTGGTCGAGAAAGAGACTGTCGAAAACTCTGTCGAAAAAGAGTGCGTGTGCAAAGGTGCAAAAAGACCAATGGGCAGGTCTGCGTCGTCGATGCTATCGCGAGAAGGAAAAGCGACTCCAAAAAAGCGGCTCGAAAATCCGAAGACGGCTATGAGCGAGAGCGTGAGCGCCTGCGCCAGCGGAGGAAGGAGCTGTCTAGTGGAGGCAGGCGTGGAGGGGCAGCCCAGACACTGCATTCGCCGGCTGGACGCGGCCCGAGGTTGATGGGCTTTTGCGCCCGTTTTTCGGAGACACACGCGAGCCCGAGGGCGTGATGTGTCATGTGATAGTCACATTGGATTAGCTAATCTTTGTGCCTACACATGATTGATGCCTCAGGCAACACACGCCAGGCAGCGCGCGTTCCTTCCTAGCTTGCCAGTTTTTCTGCACCTGCCCCCAAACGCGCGCGCCCCCCAGCCATCAAATCACAATCCATTTGGGAGAAGCGTCCACATCCACCCCTTGGAACTTTCGCAAATCCACCACCCAAAATCCCAGGCGCGAAAAAACGAAGGGCGACTCGACCACCGCGATCACGAACCACCATCGATTCTCGTGGAGCATCATCGCGTCTCGCAACGACCAAGAGACTGCCCACGCTAGCAACCAGCCGGGACCTACCTTTTGTGCCTTTGTGCCTTTTTTACTGATTCCCCCAACTCGCAACAGCTGGCGTTTGTTGATCTGTTGGCTTTTTTCTTCTTTCTTTCGACCATCATTTCCTTCGATCGCCCACCGCTCCCCTGGGCTTACGCATCACGTTGCCCATCGCGCTCCATCGCGGTCACTCAATCGACGCGTGCTTCATTGTTCCTCCGACTCGCATCCGCGCACCCCGTCACGATCTCGACTGTCTGGCATTGACCCAGTCCACCCCCCTTTTTTCTTTCATCACAATCATCACATTCGTTAATCGTCACGATGGATGAGGATTCCGTCAACTTCGGCAGCCCGGCCAACGGCGCAACGCCGGCCAGCAACCCGCCCGCCGCGGCACCACCTGCAGACGCCGAGCCATCGACGACCGCACCCGAAGGTATGCGTGGAAGAAAAGAGGATGGTGATGGATGGGATGGTTGAAGGACGGAGGAATGGCGCGTCTATTACGATGAATCGATTGCCATGGACCAATTGCTAACCAAGGCCCTCCCCCTCTTTAGATGTCCAGATGGGCGAAGGCGACGCGGCAGACACACAAGATGCGCCCAGCACGACAGAACCGGTCATCAAGGAAGACAGCGCGACACCGGCCGTAGCAGGCCTCTCCGACAACGCGCTCAATGCGCCCGAGGCACCAGCAGCCGCGGCGAGCGGCGCCGAGGACGAGGAGATGGGTGACGCGGCCAACAGCGGCTCGGCAGGCGCAACGGCAGCAGCCGCTTCGGGCGACGCGGCTGAGGACACCAAGGTCGACGTGACCGCCGGCGGCGAGAACGGCACTCCAGCTGCCCCATCCGGCGAAGGAGCTGCCCCGACAGGCGAGGCTGCAGGCGAGGCGAGCGGTGCCGCTGAGGGTGGTGCTGCTGCCGGCGAGGGCGCGGTCGCGTCGGGCGAGGACAACGGCGTCAACGCCACCAAGTCCAAGGAGACAGTCGAGAACGCGGCGCGCGAGCACCTCATCACGCAGACACACGCCATCATCCTCCCCAGCTACAGCACCTGGTTCGACATGAACAAGATCCACAACATTGAGCGGAAAGCCCTGCCCGAGTTCTTCAACAGCCGCAACCGCAGCAAGACGCCGCACGTCTACAAGGATTACCGCGACTTCATGATCAACACCTACCGCCTCAACCCTATCGAGTACCTGACCGTCACCGCCTGTCGGCGCAACCTGGCGGGCGACGTCTGCGCCATCATGCGCGTGCACGCCTTCCTCGAGCAATGGGGCCTCATCAACTACCAAGTCGACTACGAGCAGCGGCCGTCGCACGTCGGCCCGCCCTTTACCGGCCACTTCAAGATCATTGCCGACACACCCCGCGGCCTGCAGCCGTGGCAGCCCGCTGCCGATCCTGTTGTTGTGCAGGGCAAGAAGCACGGCGACACGGACGCGCGCGCCGCGGCTGGCGTCGCACCCAAGTCGGAGCTGAACCTCGAGGTCGGCCGCAACATCTACGAAGCCAACGCGCGTGGCGCCAAGGTCGCTGGCGGCAGCGGTGCCGCCGCCGCCGCGGCGAGCAAGACAGAGGCCAAGACAAACGGCGAGGCGGCGCACGCTGCTGGTGCGACGACAAACGGCACGCAGAACGGCACACCCGCGGCATCGTCGTCGGCGGCGGCGGCAGCATCGGCGGCCGAGGAGCTGATCAAAAAGCCGAGCGTCAAGGTCAACTGCCACCTATGCGGCATCGACTGCACACGCATCTACTACCACAACCCGCAGGCCGAGGGCAACCCGCGCGCCCAGTACGACCTGTGCCCCAGCTGCTACCTCGAGGGCCGCATGGCCGGCAACCAGACCAGCGCGCAGTACCTGCGCATGGAGAACCCCACCTACTCGTCCATCCTGGACCGCGACGCGCCGTGGAGCGATGCCGAGCTGGTGCGGCTGCTCGAGGCCATTGAGCGCTTTGACGACGACTGGGGCCAGGTGTCCGACCACGTGGGCACGCGCACGCGCGAGGAGTGTGTCCTGCAATTCCTGCAGCTGGACATTGAGTCCAAGTACCTGGACTCGGAGGTCACTGAATCGGGCCCCGTGGGCCTGTCGATCCTGGGCGGCGGCGGCGGGCGTCTGCCGTTCAACCAGGCCGATAACCCGGTCATGTCGGTGATTGGCTTCTTGGCCAGCCTGGCGGACCCGGCCAGCACGGCGGCGGCGGCCAACAAGTCGCTGGACGAGCTGAAGCGCGGCCTGCAGAAGAAGCTCGAGGCGGGTGGTGAGGAGGAGGGTGCCTCTGGTGAGAAGGACAAGGAGAGCAAGGACAAGGAGGTCAAGGGTGACGACAGCGGCGACGACGCTATGGACGTGGACGGCGCGCGGTCCACCGACCTGGCCCTCACGACCAAGACGACCACCACCACCACCACGACAACGACAACCACCCTCGGCAGCGCACAGCAGAACCTGGCCAACCTGCCGCTGGCGTCAATCGGCGCGCGGTCCGGCGGCCTCGCCTCGCACGAGGAGCGCGAGATGACGCGCCTCGTCTCAGCCGCCGTCAACGTCACCCTGCAAAAGATGGAGCTCAAGCTCAAGTACTTCAACGAGATGGAGGCCATCCTGCAGGCCGAGCGCCGCGAGCTCGAGCGCGCGCGCCAGCAGCTGTTCCTGGACCGCCTGTCGTTCAAGCGCCGCGTGCGCGAGGTGCAGGACAACTTGAAGACGGCCGCGTCGACGGGCGGCGACCAGGGCCTGCGCCTAGCCCAGGACGCGCTCGTCGATGGCCAGCGCCTGGCCTTCCCGGCGGCACCACCGGCCGGCGGAGTGCAGCCGCTGAGCGCCACGTCCGGTGCGGCACGGAGCTTGGAGCTGTAGTGGGGTGTGTTCTCAGACCGAGCTTAATGTTTGTACTGCGGGGATGATGAGGGGGGCCAAGCTATGGAGGCCGGGGTCCAACCCATAGGGAGTCCGAAGAGTTGGTCCTTTTTGTGTCTTTTCGTTTCCTTGTTGTTCTTTTTACTGTGTTTTTTTTGTTCTATTTGCCGCAAGGATGCCAAGGGACAAACTGTGTTATCTTACTATTGGTCTTTTTTTTTTTTTTTTGTCTCTTTTTTATACTTGGAACCGCGGGAGGAGGGGAACGACGAACAACAACAACCCAAAAAAAACCAACCCCCAACAAACAACAAAAAGAACGGCAGGACGACATCGGAGACCTTATTGTTTTTTTCGTCGGGGTCTTGTTTCTTATGGCGGTAGAGACATTGGCGTTTTTTTATATCTGTCACAACCTTTTTATCCTTTTTCCTTTTATTCTCCCATGTCCTTTTATCTACCATCTTGTATCCGTATTTTTTGTTCGTTTCGTTTATTTGTCCTCTTTCGAGGCCAATCTGTAACGTAAAATCGCTTAACATTGTTTATTTCTATTGATTTACACCACGTATTCCTCTCGTAATATTTTATTGTTTTATTATAACTACCCGTCCAACGTGTCGTCGGAGTCGTCGCTGTTGCCGCTGTCTATGATAAAGTTGACGCTGGCAGCTATGTCGGCTGCAGAGTATTCAAAATACCTTGTCGGTGGCGTAACTCAACTCCCAACTGGGCGCTGGGTGCCGGTGCTGTTGGCTCGTCATTAACTTCATCTACATCACGAATTAGGACAAGTAACGAGAAGTACCCTCTAAATATTCCGTTGCATAAGTAAACGAATCTATAAAATATTGTAAAAGCTAACGTATTTGACATGGTGATATTTGGTAGTGAAGAGAAACCTGATGTTTAATTTGTCAATTCTGTGTGGATTGTCGTCATTCTTTTTGTTCCCTTTCTCTCTTTTATTTCTGAATTTAAAGCGCGAAACCTAATGTACGGGTCGTACATAACATAAATCCCCCCAAAAAAATAAATATAGGAATGTTGCAGATAAAACTTGGTGAAAAATAAATAAAAACATAACTTATAAAAAAAAACCCAATTCAAATCAAAAAATTTGACAGCTTCTTTCCACCATCACAGATAAGATAAAATAAAATAAAATAAAAATAGAGGGCGAGGTAGTGGCCTAGTCTTACTGCCTCGGGCTGACATCGTCGTCCCAAACGAGAAAGTCGCATTTGCTTCTGATGCTGATTGCTCTTTTCTTCCTATCACATACATGAGTTCCGCACGTAGCCGTTTCCGTCACTCTATATTACATCTACCAGGCTGTGGCACAGCTGTAGCATTCAAGTTTTAAACGGCACATAATTTTAATCCCCATGCATATCGTCTATCGTCTATCGACCGTAGAAGAATCCCTCTGTTGGATACGGCCTTGTTCCACAACGGCAAGATATCACCGAATCCGTGATGCCAGTCTCGACAACGAAATAAAGACACACAACACCGCCCAACGGCTGCACGACAGCGGAACTAGCCGGCCAGACTTGCAGAGTTGAGATGGAAAAAGGGAAAAAAAGGCCAAGGCCACGAGGCCGGCGCGACCACATCCACGCCCACGCCCATACCCTGCTGCCAGCCCAGCCGTTCACCCCTCACGAGCGGTAAAAAGTCCCTTCCGTCCGCGAATCAGACGGTTTTCACAGTTTGAGCTGTTTTGAGGTTGCAATTCGCTCAGCTCTCGCAGCCATCTCCAAATGTCACTTCTTGATGTCTGTCAACTGTCGAGATGTCGGACGCGAGACTACCGCCTGGTCAGGAAAAGGCTTCCGATCATGTGCCCAACGTCACGGCCGTTGCAAACACTCCGCAAAAGACGTGCACTCGGTCAAAAGACATCCCCAGAATTACGTCGTGCGTAGCGCAGAATCCCTCGCAGGAAACGCTGGGGGCGCGCTCGAGGCCTAGTGACCAAACGAGGTTTTAACGGGGCTTCTTCTCCAGTGGACTTTGCAGAGTTGGGCCCACCGTGGGGACCGTTTGGGGTCTTGGTGGATTTGGGGGAGGCGACAGGTCTCCATTTTTTTGGTCGCTGGCCTCCTGCCGCCTGGCGGCGCACAACCACCCTTTCCCGAGAGGGCCTTCCTACCTCGGCTCAATGGAAGGCGGGATCCATCCATCAGTTCTCAGGGCCGAGCACCAACCAGGGCTCGCAGACCACCTGTCAGCGGCAGGAGCCACCGCTTGCGTTTTCCTTCGTGCCTCGCGCCCTGTTGCTCTTTCTGGATTGCCGATGGCTGTTTCCTCCTTTTGCGTACTGCGTGCACTACCTCCGTACGGAGAATGGGGGTGTTCGCTCTTGCCCCCTGTCGTAATTCGCGCGCTGAAGAACGGAAGGCACGGTCGGTGCGAAAGTCGGCAGTCATTTGTGCCCGCTCTCTTTGAGAGAATACTTGTACGGAGGATAGTGTCTGCTGTTGATCGTGCCTTCCGTTGCTATGCAATTGGGGGTCGTGCATTTTTTGTATGTAATTTCCCTCCACAGCTCCGGAAGGTGCGACTGTCGCTGTCGGCACATGGGGAAAGACCGGCCAGCCATGGCCAGCCAATCCCCAGCTCGGTGATTTTTTGGTGGGGAGTGGGGAGAGTCGGCCACTACGTCGTGCAGCCTTTCCTCTCCCACCAGTGCGTAATGCGCTAGCTCGCCTCGCAAACCGGCCGCCCGCACCTTCGCTCCTGCCCTCCCTGCCCTTTCACGCGCGCTGGGTACCTGCCCGCACATAATAAGATACGTTTTCTTTCCCGAAAAGCACCTCGGCGATCGCCCATCGGCCTAGCACCGCCCACCCACCACCAAACGACTAAAAGAAGAAAGAACCAAGGGCCAAACTCCAAAACCAACCCCAAGTCCCCCAGGTCCTTCCTTGACGACACGAAGACGAAAAACGAGTTAATCTTATTAGGCTCGCTCTTTCCCTTCCCGAACCCGCCACAAAGAAGAACAAAACCCAGCACGCATCGCGCGACAGGAACACTTCCTTCCTCCTTCTCTTTTCCCTTCTTCTCTCTTCTTCCCCTTTCACAAGCCAAACGTTGCCGCCTCTTCCCCCGTCTCCTACAACCTGTTTGGGATGTTTGCAGCAGTCGCACGAGCTGAGGCAAGGTCGTCTGTGCTCAGAAGTACAAGCACCAGCACCAGCAGTTTGTTGAGAACACAGCTTGTGAGTTTTGGTTGGTGGTGGGCGGTGTTTTGCGCATGTGGTGACGACGGCGGGATGGCATTGCCTCGATGCGCTGCCCGCCGTTGTGCGCTCAAAAACCCGTGATCTCGCACTCTCCTTCACTTTGACTTTGACCCGTTCTAACTCTCCTCAGACCAGATTCACAATGGCCCCCGCCAAGAGAAACAACAGCACCAAGGCGTTGCCCAAGGGTGAGTTGGTGATCCCCGCGAGTCTCGTGTCTCGAGACTCGATTCCCTCGATTTCTCCCTCAGTCTTACCGCCGCCCATACTAACCCACCCAGGCTACGTCGAGGACGCCTCCAAGGGCCCCATGCTGCGCTTCCAGGAGTCCCTGCCGCGCCTGCCCGTCCCCACCCTCGAGCAGACCGCCGCCCGCTACGTCAAGTCCCTCAAGGCCCTCTACCCGGCCGAGGACGTCGCCAAGAGCGAGGCCGCCGTCAACGAGTTCATCCGCCCCGGCGGCGTCGGCCAGCGCCTGCAGGAGAAGCTGCTCGCCCGCCGCGCCGACCCCGAGGTCAAGAACTGGCTGTCCGAGTGGTGGAACGACACCGCCTACCTGGCCTACCGCGACCCCGTCATCCCCTACGTCTCCTACTTTTACTCCCACCGCGACGACCGCCGCCGCCGCGACCCCTCCAAGCGCGCCGCCGCCATCTCCACTGCCGCCCTCGCCTTCAAGAAGATGGTCGACCAGGGCACCCTCGAGCCCGAGTACATGAAGGGCGTCCCCATCTGCATGGACAGCTACAAGTGGATGTTCAACTGCGACCGCATCCCCGCCCACCCCAAGGACCACTCTGAGAAGCACAGCCCCGACGCCAACAAGCACATTGCCGTCGTCCGCAACAACCGCTTCTACAAGGTCTTCCACGAGGTCGACGGCCGCCAGCTCAACACGAGCGAGCTCGAGGCCCAGTTCCGCCGCGTCTACGAGCTGTCCGCCGCCGCCGCCAACGCCGCCGCTGAGCCCGCCGCCCCCGTCGGCTTCCTGACCACCGAGAACCGCGATGTTTGGGCCGACGCCCGCAAGGCCCTCGTCGAGTCCTCCCCCATCAACGCCGAGGCCCTGGCCGCCATTGACTCGGCCGCCTTCCTCGTCTGCCTCGACGAGGCCGCCCCCGTCACCTTTGAGGAGCGCGCCCACCAGTACTGGCACGGCAACGGCTCCAACCGCTGGTTCGACAAGCCCCTGCAGTTCATCATCTGCGACAACGGCACCTCCGGCTTCATGGGCGAGCACAGCATGATGGACGGCACCCCCACCCACCGCCTCAACGACTGGGTCAACGAGGCCATCTTCAAGAACAAGCTCGACTTTGACAACCCGGCCGTCCGCGCCAACCTGCCCGAGCCCACCCCCATCGAGTTCAAGATCAACGCCGAGTTGGCCAAGACCGTTGCCTCCGCCGGCGAGCACTTCCGCGACATCATCGGCCGCCACGAGCTGGCCGTCCAGTCCTACCAGGGCTACGGCAAGGGCCTCATCAAGAAGTTCAAGGTCTCGCCCGACGCCTACGTCCAGATGATCATCCAGCTCGCCTACTTCAAGATGTACGGCAAGAACCGCCCCACCTACGAGTCCGCCGCTACCCGCTTCTTCCAGCTCGGCCGCACCGAGACCTGCCGCTCTGTTTCGGAGGCCTCGGTCGCTTTCTGCAAGGCCATGGGCGACGACAGCGTCGACGCCGCCACCAAGGAGAAGCTGTTCCGCGAGGCCGCCGCCTCCCACATTGAGTACATCTCGGCCGCTCTCGACGGTTTCGGTGTGGACCGCCACCTCTTCGGTCTGCGCAAGCTGCTCGACCCCAAGGACCCCGTCCCGGCCATCTACGCCGACCCCGCCTACGCCTACTCGAGCAAGTGGTTCCTGTCCACCAGCCAGCTGAGCTCCGAGTACTTCAACGGCTACGGGTGGTCCCAGGTCGTTGACGAGGGCTTCGGCATTGCCTACATGATCAACGAGAACAGCCTCAACTTCAACATTGTCTCCAAGGGCCTCGGCAGCGACCGCATGAGCTTCTACCTCAACGAGGCTGCCAACGACATCCGCGAGCTGCTGACCCCCTCGCTTGAGGCCAAGGCGAAGTTGTAAACGGTGCAACGCCCGGACAAACCACAAAATTATACCTATAAAAATAAGATACAGACTCGCTACCCAGCGACAACGAGCGATAGATGGTGTAGAGTGGGGGTGTTTCTTCTCTTTTTATCATGAAAAAGCAAATGTTGCGACTTTTTTGGATGAAAAAAGGGATGTTTATTTTGTACATATGGCCTGGATAGATTTTTTGCAAATCAAATGAGAACGTTTTAAAGGAATAATACGACATACTCGTCCTGAACTAAGCTGTGATGTTAAAATACCAAAATACACTCGGAAAATATTAATATGAAAATTAATATATTCGGTTTTTGTTTTCTTTTTACAAAAGAAAAGAAATTAAATGGAAATATCAGACAAAATAAAAAAATAAGAATATGAAGGACTCTTTTCGGAAACATCTATACAAACGAGCTTCGGTTAGATTTGGTCTACATACAAAGCAACGTCACAACAGCTCACTCTACCAGCACGACCGCTACACAATACACTCGCAATATACATATAAATAAGACACGTCCTTCTCTCCAACTCGATTCACCCACTTCCTCGTACCCCTCCCAAACACATCTCCCCCACCTAACCGGCGTGCGACACAATCTCGCTGACCAGCTCGCCCTTTTCCGTGTCAAAGTACGAGCAGATCTGCGACGGCAGCGGCACCTCCTTGTAGTCGCCCTCCTGCTCGTCCAGGCCCAGCGCCTCGGCCGGGGGCAGAATGTTGAGGTTGACGCCCTCCGTCTTGCTCATAAAGACCTGCGTCGACGTGCTCTCCTTGCTCAGGTACACCTGCGCGCCGTCCACCTGGTCCAGCATCACCGTCGGGATCGTGCCCAGCACCTGCAGCGCAAAGTTCTTGGACTTGACCACGTCCACCGACGACACCAGCGTCTCCACCACCAGCGACAGCCGCTCCGTGTTCTCGAGAGTCACGGCATTGCCCTTGCCGCGCACAATCACCGTCACATTCGAGCACTTGCTGATCAGGATCGACTGGTTGATGCTGGCCTCAATCTCAATGGGGCCGCCGAGCGCTGCCGCCGCCTCCTTGTCGTAGTTTTCAATCGTCCACTTGTTGCCGTCCAGCTCCTTCTTGGCCGGCTTCTTGACCCGCATGCTCTCCGGCTTCGGCTTCTTACCCGGAACCGGACTCTTGCCACGCTGGCCACCTGCCGCTGCCGCTGCTGCACCCGCACCAGGCACCGTCGAGCTCGCCCGCAGCGCCGGGTTCTTGTGCGTCATCTGCGACTTGTCGACCTTGCGCAGGCCCTTGGTCACGTCCGAGCCCTTGTTGATTTCCGAGAACACGGCACCGTGGGACGTGCCGGCGCCGTTGGACTGGGCGGCGGACTCCTCCTTGATCTGCAGAACGGGCGGCGGGCCGGGGGGTGGTGGTGGCGGGGGAGGGGGCGGACCGCCTGCAGAGGGACCGGGCGGGGGTGGCGGGGGCGCGGACGTGGACGAAGAGGCACCGGCTGCTGACGCAGCCACCTCCTTGGCCGCCTCGGCCGCCGGCTTGCCCTTGGCGTTCCACGGGATGCCGTTGTTGAAGTACTCCTTTGTGTAGTCGGCCAAGTCGCGGAACACCTGGTAGAAGGCCTGCACCCACTCAACCTGCTGGGGGTCCCTAGATGTGCGTTAGTGCAAGTTCGTAGTTCGTTACAACGTGTGGAGGGGTGGCCTACTTGTCCTTGAACTCCTTCAGCACGCGGTTGCCAAAGAACTGGGCGGCGCCGAGCGACTCCTCCACCATCTTAAAGGGCCGGCCGGCGACCGTGACCCAGGCGAGAACCATAATACCCTCGGACACGGCGCTGAGCTGGTTGAAGTCGATGGCGCCGCGGTTGTTGTCCTTGACGGCGCTGACGGCCATGAGGGCCTCGTTGATGGGCTTCAGCAGGTCCTGGTACACGGACATCTCCGCGCCCGTCAGGTCGGGCTTCTTGGCCTTGGTCGAGATGAGCAAGAAGGTGCGCTGCGCACGGAAACCCTCCTGGACCTTGGCGGCCTGCTCGGCGACAAGGCCGCCGCGCTTGTTGCTCAGCTCCACAAACTTGGCCACGGCGCCGTCGAGGAACACGTCGAACTCTTCGATGATCTCGGGGAGGGGCTCGGCGGGTTCTGCTGGCGCTTTCGGAGTAGCAGCAGCAGCGGCGGCGGCGGGGGCAGCGGAAGGAGTCGACACGGAGGAATCACCAGAAGCGGGCGAGGCGATGGACTGTTGGAGGCCGGGGACGGCTTGGGGGAGCTCAATGGTGGACGACGCAATGTCCTCGAGCCGGGCTGTGGCAGCTTCGAGTCTAGGCGGGGAGTTAGCTCGGCCATCGTAGAATCAATGGCTGAAGCCAATCGAGTTGGGTGCCAAACGGAAAGCAGAAAGACCTACCTCTTGATGAGCGTCGTCAAGTTGTTCATGTTGTTGGTTGCCATGGTGGGCGGCGCTGGTAGCTAGGAGAGGGGATGTCGGGGTGGAAAAGGAGGGAAGCTGCTCGGCGAGACGAAAGAGGCGATGCGATAGAAGCCGACGATGCGACAAAACGGATGGCCCTGAAGCGGCGAAAGGCTCGAAATGAGGCAGAAACGCAGGCAGGAAAGGCTGCAGGTGGCTGGAAAGACTGGATGACAGGGCGAGCTGGGAACGAAGTTATAGCAAGCAAGCTAGAACTAGGCAACACGATTCTGAAATTGGACGAGATTGGGACAGGGTGCGAAGAGGCCGAAAAGCGCTGGAAAAGGTGCTGCCTGATGAGCACGAAATCGCGAAATGGCAAGACGTTTGAAGTGTCCAAGTGTAAAGTGTGGATGGGGATTTGGGGATTTGCTGCAAGCTTCCTGCACTCTTCTGACAGATTTGCGCGATGATGAGCGTAGCCTCAGCCCCTGATTGAATGGGAAGGCAGGACCCAGCATGGAATCGGCCGCTGCCTCTTTGGGGTGCGCCTTCCCCGTTGCACAGTGACTTTTCCGAGGCAGGCACGGGCTGCTTCTTGGGAGCTTCTGGCGCTAGAGACACCCCCGCCCCGTCGTCTCACGCCCTCTTTGTCATTTTGCGATGGAAGGAGCGACAGGGCGTGTATTGGCGTCCCCTCCTAAAACACCACTTGCATCTTACTTGGAGCTGCCCTCTTGGGCGGGATGCCCACGAACATATTAATTGCGCCCCGAGCACGCCCTCCCACCTGCATGAGGAGGGTTGCAGACATCTTCAACGCAGGTGTGAGTGTGAAGGTGTGTGCATAACAGTATTACGACGTACTCAGTTCAGTCCTGAAGGTCGCCCAAATCAAGCCCCGTGCAGGTGGTTCAGCTCTGCGTCGGTCGCTCCTTCTTGGAGTTGGGCACGTTGTTGCGTCAAGGCAAGTGCGATGCTGCCGTGAGCTGTCCAGTTTATGGCCTGGCCGTTCTTGCCTGAATAGAGCGTAGTTTGCAACAGTCGTGCAGTATTTGTATCCATACCGGGCAGGAGCAATTGTCCTCGAGGCCAATCAGTCGGATTCTCACGTCTGTGGGGGGGAAAGCGAGACCGGCGGTGACTGGCCAGGCCCTGGCGTTCTTGCACGTTCTGTTTCTCACGCATATTTGTCGAGCCTTATTCCTCGGACGTTCTTTCCTTCCACTTTGCCAGTCCCCTTTTTGACGCCTTCAAATTTGACAACGATCTTCCCCCTTTTCGACTTGGCCGGACTTCTGCCCGCGACGTCTCCTTGTCGCTACAAGTCGCCAGCAACAACGAAATAGGCCCGCTCAGCCCGGTCGCTAGCCCAACGGTGGGCATTTATTAGCAGCTGTTTTTTTTCATTAGCGCATTCCTGGCCCCATTGCCAAATCGGAAGATCGATAAGGCCAGACGACGGAGAAATCAGTCGTCAACATCAAACCTCTAGCGAACCTTCAACAGACGCACAAACGGGAAGACCGAAGCCTCCTCTTGGCTTTTTGGAACGCTGCCGTACTCGCAGACCTGCCCTGCCGCATGACTCGTACCAGCTACTCTCTGGGCCCTGCCGTTCCTCCCTAATGGCCCTATCCGGTCTCGAGCAGCCTCTCGACAGCCTCGGACTCAACCACGACGACAAGGAGGGCTCGGCTGCCCCTGACGGCAGCAACTCGGCCGATATGGGTTCCATACAGGCCACCAATGAGAGTGTGGTGGACAGCCATAATGGTGGCGGCGCTGAGGGGTCGCCAGGTGGCATCGCGGACTTTGTGACGATGGGCATGTTTATTGTCGGTGAGTACATCGGGTGAAGTGAGACCGCCGGTCTGAACGAACATACAGGTCGCACACACTTTCTAAAAAGTATTCTTGTACTGACTGGTGTAGATGAGATTGAATACCTTCCACCAAAACCGCCAGTGCGTGATATCCTCGGGGGCGGCGGCGCCTATGCCGCTCTCGGCGCTCGTCTGTTCTCGCCTGCCCCGGACCTGTCACGGACCGTCGGATGGGTTGTCGACAAAGGCTCCGACTTTCCAGAGCCTATGGGCGATCTTATTGATAGCTGGAAGACGGCCGTCGTCATGCGGTCTGACCCAGAACGCTTGACCACGCGGGGGTGGAATGGCTACGATGCGGCTGAGCGCCGGGCGTTCCGCTACATGACGCCCAAAAAGCGGCTCACAGCCGAAGATCTCCCGCCCTCGCTGCTGACGGCCCGCGCATTTCACATTCTCAGCTCCGCCTCGCGGTGCCGTGACCTCGTGGAAGACATCAAATCGAGGCGACGCAAAGCCATTGAGGCCCTCGGCCCCGACGCGTCAGCCACGGCAGGCATCCTCGCCCGCCCCTTCTTTATCTGGGAGCCCGTGCCCGACCGATGCACGCCCGACGAGCTTCTCGATTGCACCAACACACTCCCCGTCGTCGACGTCTGCAGCCCGAACCACACGGAACTGGCCAGCTACATGGGCGACCCCCATGCCGGCATGGATCCCGAGACGGGAAAGCTGTCCAAAGCCGCCGTCGAGCGCGCCTGCGAGCAGCTGCTCTCGGCCATGCCGCTCCAGTCTTATGCGCTCGTGGTGCGGGCGGCGGAGCACGGCTGCTACGTCGCGAAGAACGGCGGTCGGCGGTACCTTCGCTCAGACAAAAACGCGGCGGCACCAAAGAAGGAGGCTGCACCGCAAAAGAAGGCGGCGCCCAGGCAGGACCTCCACGGCGGCCTTCGTCCTGACATTGACATGGAAGCTTTGTTTGCAGGACTGATGCAGGACGAAGAGGGGTCGATTGCCCGCGACGAGATTGAGATTGACGCCGGCGTCGAGGTCTGGATCCCGGCTGTGTCTGGAGAGGCTACGGAGGTGGCGGACGGTGACACCGAGAACGCTCCCAGCAAGAAACTGCAGGTGGTCGACCCGACCGGCGGCGGCAATTCGTTCCTGGGCGGCCTCACTGTGGCCATTGCGCGCGGCAAGAGTCTCGACGAGGCCGCTGCGTGGGGCAACGTGGCCGCCAGCTTTGCTATTGAGCAGGTCGGCGTGCCCGTGCTGGGCCAAGACGTCGACGGCCAAGAGACGTGGAACGGCGTCCGCGTCGAGGACCGGTATGCAGCGTACGAGACTCTGTTGCGGCAGCGGGGCATCCTGAAGGAGTGAGGCTTCGACAGCCCACTGGGCGCGCCCACTTTAGCAACTCCATATCTTCACTCTTTGATGTACCTGCACGGTACACAACAACCACTCACCTCATCTCATTATAAGAAAAGGCTGTTCAGCAGCGGGAGGCAGGCGTACTCTTTTCTCGGGGGTTATTTTGTTTGATTTTTCTATTTCTTTATTTGCAGCAGGAAAAGCACGGGAACGATACAACGACATACACATAGACTTTTATATAGACTGGCCTGTTTTGAGAGCCTTTTTGCTGTTCTTAGAGGTATATTTTAATATTTGATTTTGATTTCAGGCTTCTAGTCCTTTCTTTCAACTACATTTCTTTTCACATTAAGCCCCCTCGTATGCAATGTACTCCGTACCTCGGAACGTAAAACAGAAAACATAAGACGCAGGAAATCAAATCATAGACATATAAATGGCAGTCAAACAGATAAACAACGCAGAACGGAGAATAAGAAACAGCATGCCCTTCTACCCAGAAACGCCATTTCCATCACAAATATCAGCACCCATACCCTTGACCCAGACACTTACAGGCGGTAGACCAGGTTGCCGCCCGTGTACATGATCTGGTTGTCCTTCTCCATCTTCTCGAGCGCCAGGATGGCGTCGGCGCGCGAGAAGGGACCCCCGCTGTTGCTCGGCATCGACGCAATCTTGTCGTTGACCGACGCAATAATGTCGTCGACGCTCGCCGCGTCGTCCTCGAACAGGTCGGTGCTCTGCAGCTGGCCCAGCAGGCGGCGGAAGGTGTTCATGCGGGCCGGTGCCAGTGCAGCCGGGGCAGCGGCAGCGGGTGCGATGCTGAGCGCGGCAGCGCCGCTAGCGAGCTCGTCGGCATCTTCGTCCTCCTCTTCCTCATCGTCGTCGTCCTCAGCGTCTTCCGTCGTCTGGGTGGCCCGCCGTCTCTGCGACTGGGACTGCGATACTAGACGCGACGAGGGCAGCGACGAGGCAAACGAGGTACTGGACTGCGTGGCAGCACCGCCCGACCGTGTGGTGCGCGACGGCGATGCTGTGTAAATGTCACCGTCGACCTCCTCTTCTTCGTCTTCCTCCTCCTCCTCCTCGTCGTTGTTGGCGGCTTGCCGCCGGCCGTTAGCCGCAGCTCCGCCGCCCGCCCGTGCCGAGTTGCGCGTGGCCCGCGATCCACTGGGGGTAGCAGCAGCGCCGTTCCGACGGAACGTGCCATCCGCCGCGTCGCCACCGCCCTCGTCGCTCTCGTCGTCGTCATCATCGTCGTCGCTGCCAGACGCGGCGTTCTCGGCCACGTCGTGCGGCCGCGTCTTTCTCTTCTTGCGGCGCGACTCGTCCTCGACCACCTCCTTGAAGAGGGCGAAGCGCAGGATGGCCTCGGCCGCCAGGGCATCGCGCTCGTCGACGCGGTTCGACAGCCGCGACTTGGCGTGTGCCGTCGCCAGACGGATGAGGGTCTCGAGCGTACGCACGGTCATGGGGCTGGTGCGGCGCTGGTTGCCCTCCATCTCGTCGTTGCGCAGCGCCACGTAAATGTCCGAGATGCGGTCCGACGCCTCCTGCGTGAGGATGGGGCGCACACGCGTCTTGGCGTAATGGATGTACTTCTTGAGGAAGGGGATAGACAAAAGCTCCTTCTTCTTGTTGGCGGGCGGGCGGCCACGGCCTCCCGAGGTGCCGTTCACGCCTGCGTGCAGCATGTCGTTGTGCTTCTCGAACACGTCCGTGGGCCGCTGCGATGCACCACCATTGGCCTGGCTCTGCATGCCGACCGACAGGGCCTGCTGGCCCGTCTCGCGCACAGGGGCGCCCTCCTCGGTACCTGGCTGGCGGTAGCGGTGCATGCGCAGAACGTGCTCGGAGATCTGGCGATCGCGCGTGTCCTCAATGTCGTCGGTGACGACAAAGAGCAAATCGAAACGCGAGAGCAGCGAGTCGGGCAGGGCAATGTTCTTGTGCGGGTCCTTGTGCGGGTCGTACTGGCCAAAGACGGGGTTGGCGGCGGCGACGACACTGCACCGGGCGTTGAGCGATGTGTGGATGCCGGCCTTGGCAATGGTGACGGTCTGCTGCTCCATGACTTCGTGAATGGCCACGCGGTCAATGTCGGACATCTTGTCGAACTCGTCGATACACACCACACCGCGATCGGCCATGACCATGGCACCGGCCTCGAGGCGGCGTTCGCCCGTCTCCTTGTCCGTGGTCACGGCGGCCGTCAGACCGACACCGGACGAACCACGACCCGTCGTCGCAATGGCTAGCGGGGCGGTGTTCAGCACGAACCGCAGCAGCTGCGACTTGGCCGTCGAGGGGTCACCGACCATGAGAATGTTGATGTCACCACGCAAATGGGTGCCGTTCTCCAAGTTCTTCTCCATGCCGCCCAGCAGCATGAGCAGGACGGCCTTCTTGATGTGGTCGTGGCCAAAGATGCTGGGCGCGAGCGACTGCGAGAGCAGCTCAAACAGGTTCTTCTTCTTGGCGATCTTGTTGATGTTGCGCAGGTCCGTGTCGGTAATGTCAAGAGTGGAGATGCCGCCGCCAGCCTTGGACGACAGCAGCACGACGTTGTTGGCGAGCAGCAGCGTCTTGAAGAGCGCGCTGCTGTGGTTGGTGTTGCGGTTGCCGAGCGTGCGGAAAATGCCGACAATCTGCACACGGTCACCAGGCTTGCAGCGGTCGACCAGGTCGTCGTCCAGCATAACATCCACACCGCGCGGCAGCTGACCAGCAGGGGCGCGCTCGGGCATCTCCTGGATGGAGATGGTCTGGTTGTCGCGGTAGGTGGAGAAGCCGTACTCGGTAACGAGCGCGTTGCCGTCATCGTCCTGCTGCGGGTAGGCGCTCGTCGTGGTGGCGCCGTTGGTCATGGTCTGGTCGCGGTATTCGCGGTAGTAGAAGGTGTCGTTGGCGGCGCTGTGGTGCACACTCTTGATGACCTTGGGGTGGATCAGCGAGCAGCGTGTGACAATGCCCTCAATGGAGACCATCTGGTTGAGGTGCTGGGACGACAGCGTGCGCGGGTTGCACGAGTGCAGACCGAAGCTGCCGGCCCAGGCGCAGTAGTAGGGCACATCGTCGTCGGTTTGGTCAGGACGGGCGTTGGGGATCGCCTTGACAATGTTTTTGAGCGCCTGGTTGAAGGCGAGTGTGAAGTCAAAGGGCCGCATCAGCAGGCCGTCGGCCATCTCGGGCCGCGTGTCGCGAACATGGTCAATGTTGACCACGAGGCGGCGCTGATTCTTCTGCAGCATCGTGATGATGTTGGGGCGGTACGTGCGGACATTCTGGTCGTCTGCAAGGGGAGGGGCGGGTTAGTCAAAGCAGGCAAACCGAAAAGGTAGGAATGTGAGGCAAAAGAGGGATCGTGAGCATACTAGGGTCGAGGAATTCCTCCGCCTGGCGGACGCGGTCGCGCGCCGCATCATCGCGGAGCAGGATGCTGTCCATTGTGCCCGCAGTCGAGGAGTGGTGAGAGCGGTCGCGGAAATGGACAATGAGGTAGCAGAGGAGAGGATGGGCGTGTCGTCTTGCGTGAAGTTGAGATTGTAGAAAAGGAGAGAATGAGGCAACTATGAGCAAGTCTGAAGAAAGGGCAAGAGCAGAATCGACGAGGCAACAAAAAACAGCAAGGCGGAAAGGAGTGAATTGCAAAATAGCAACGTGGATCTCTTTCCTGGAGGGGAAAAAGGTTTAATGAGGTGCAGGAGCGACTGGTGCTAAGAGAGGGCAGGAGCGACGCGTCGCGGACGCGTTTACGCGTTAAGTGGTTTTACTTCTGCCCTTTCACGCTAGGGCCCAGCCAACCAATTTCGCGCGTTCCCCTCTGGTCCGTGCACTAGGTCCCGCTAATACTAGGTAATCAACTTATGCATGATGTATATAGCGATATATTTTTATGCACTAGAGTATTCATCTACACAGCTCTCGACTCGGACGACAGAGTTGGGACGACCGCCACCACCTGCGAATACAACCGTTGACGAGCCCATCCAATCCCTACGATGCCTCGCCCTCCTGGATGCAGCATGCACACCTCCATCGCTCATCGACTTTGCGGATACGATAACGCACTTCGCTGTTAGTGTCGTTTTTTATGCAGGGCAAGTCACCTTGGGCACCAACCAACGCAGCTCGTTTGGCGAGGGCGTTGGCGGCGTGGCCGTGTGACAGCGTTTGCTCGCCCGCTTTTGTGTCTTTTTGACCATGTTTTGTCTACCCCCTTTGTCCGTTTGCATTTTTGTGAGATTCACAAGAACTAAACCCGCCGAGGTGCTACTTCGGGCTTTGCTTGTAACTTCTAACGCAGCTTGTTCTTGTCCAGCCAGCGGTTTATATTTTCCGCTTGCGCTTCCGCTTTCTTTACCCGGGCCGAGTCCCGTGAACGTTGTAGAAATCAAGTAGATAAGACATGCTTCTAGGTTGTGTTAGGTCGAAGCGTGGGAAACAATCGTGCAGGACCCGACCCGGTTTGTGTTCGGTGACCCTTTGCTCTGTGCATGCAACATGCATAGGCCACGCGGTCTGCTGCCCTTCCACTCTTCTCAGCTCACCGCCAGAACGCGGACCTGGTTGTAGAAGTTCTGTCGGCAGTGTGATTGTAAATTTTACGCGTGCGGCGGCGCAGTGAGCAACACGGCATTCGATGACACAAAACTATATGCCACTCCCCAACCCTCCAAGCTTGGCAAGGCCGCAAGGAGGACGAGAAAAAAACGACTTCACGTCGGGGTACCGAGAATGGAAGGTTGTGACGGATACGCCGCATCACTTGGCCAACGAACGACGACAGTTGAGAAGTGGTTGCGTTCTGTGTGCTGTTGGTGATGACGAGACGAAGCGAACGAGAAGAAAATGGAGGGGCGGGAGAAAAAGAAAACAAAAAGGACGACCAAAAAACGAGATGTGACAAGAAAAAAAAGAAGAAACATGGAAGGGTGTTGTAATGTCGCATGTGGGACGACCACCCCTCGGTCGTTGAAAAACCGTGGTTATTGGAGCGCCGTTGGGTTGCAGTGTGCCCGACCGTCGAACAAACGGGCATATTAACGTGCAGCAGCCGACTTTCACGTGGTACGACAGGACGCAGCGGCTTAATTGTTACCTTGTTCATATTTGATATTTCCTTTTGGGTCATGAAGTTTTTTGTGTTTGTGTGATCTGTTTGCCTGCAGGTTTGTGCGACAATGTGTATATTCGTGAATATGTGCCTGTTGGTTCTCGCGCGTGGGGTGCTTGTTAGACTTGTGACGTAGGACGCAGGACGTGTACGTGTGGTTGGCAGAAAGCGGCATCCGTGGACATCAACGCGAGGTCGACGACATACAAGAGGCATTTTTCTGTTTGGTTGCCGGTGCCGTTGCCGGTGCCGATGTCGTATTCGACTCCGTGACAAACGTACCAGGAGCCCCCACGGGCATAAACAAACATCCAATGGCGAAGCGGAAAAAACATGGTGATGTTGGTCGGGGGTCGTTGGGGCTGTTCCATTCTTCACAGCTCATTTCCCGAAGGACTGGTCTGAGAGTTTTACTCGAGTATCTGCATGGATTTCTGTGTGATTTGTAGGCCGTGGACTGGACATATGGAGATAGACGAGGAGGGATGGGGCTATGAGCATGAATGATGCAGAATACGACCCTGAAGCAGTGGTGTGGAGCACAGAACAAGACAAACGGTCGTTCCTCCGCACGACTGCATGCACTCTCCGGTCGACAGGGATGACTAGCAGAGAGCAAGGTGAATCAAACGAATCAGATAGCTTCCCGATAAAGTCGGCGTTGGCAGGATTGCGCGAGCCGGTGTTTTGTTGTCGTTCCCGAGGACCCAGTAGGGCGGACGTGTGCGGCGTGGGCTGTGTAGTGTGGCAGGGTGGTGCAGGATGACCTCGGAGAGTTCTAAATGGAGATAGTATGGAAAGGAGAGAGGGGGTGTAAGAAAAGGTAGATGCTGGAAAGTGATAGAAAGAAGGATGCAAAGAAAGAAGACGGAGGGGTGGACGGAAAAGGAAGGAAAGAACGAGAGAGCGTGTAAGAGAACCAAAAAGGAAAGTGCAATTGGCAAGACGACGATGGTCAAAATAAAAGCGGAAAGCGCGGATGAGGAAATAAACGTAGAGGCAGGAGCAAAGGAAGATGAGAGACATAATACGGAAAGAACCAAGAAAGGGAAGGAAATCGAAAGAAATGATGCAAAAAAGGGGTGAAAGAAAAAAAAAAACCTTGGACACTAACAGACTGATCAAAACCGACGACATATCATATTGCCTCTGCATCTACCCGTCCACATCGGTTGATTTCGCCAACTGACCGGCTGGTCGACAGCGACACCATCAGCCCAGAATGGGCGGACAATGTGTTGTTCAGTGCTCGCTTTCGCTTCTTTCGGTCTTCTTCGGTTTTCTTTTCTTTCGTCCCCTTGTCTCCTTCTTTTCTCCCACTTTGCCTCCACCATGTCGTTTGTCGACGCTGCGTCGGCACTCGTTGTAAGCGCATTGTCTTACGAGCTCCCCTTCTCGACCTTCTCGGCCTTCTCGACCTTTTCGACCTTTTCTACGGGATGCTACCCTGTCGCCTCGCTCGCCTATCACCGTTTGCTGTATCTGCTCACAACCACAAAGCACAATCACAAAGTGGAAAAAAGAAGAATGGAGTGGCCGCCGATTGGCGTAAGTGCTGCCATGACCGGCTGCCTGCTTGTCCACCCGCTTTCCTAGCATCCTGGCATGCGTTTGGTCAAGGCAAGTATTGTCCGACTTCCTCTAGGAGTTGGGTTCTTTGTCTTTGGAGTTGAAGTGCCCGACTTTCAGAACGTCTAGATCCCCGCTTCGGAACTCGAGGCCGCCTAGTTTAGTGAGGTCGGCACCTCCCGTGACACTACTATATCTACAAAGACGCGCCGCCTTTGTTCCAAAAATGGGTTCTGTTCCTTTCGTCCAATACATTCGGACCTTTCCATCTCATCCCTTTCTCCCCTCGTTTCCGACCCATATCATCCATCTCACTGCATCTCAAGTCACGCACATCCCCTCATCATGCAAGATACAAGCCGGCTGGAAGCCGTTATCTCTCGGCCGCCGGCAGATAACGACGTTGTGTCCATCTCGGCGCCGCCCGCTGCCACATCGGCCGTCCTACATCGACAGATTCGCCACGACTTCCCGGCAATTGTCCGCGGCGAGGGCAGTTATCTTGTCCTAGACGACGGCCGGCGCATCCTAGACGCCTCCGGGGGTGCAGCTGTCGCATGCATCGGCCACGGTGACGGCCGCGTGGCTGACGCCGCCATGGAGCAGATGCGCTCGGTCGCCTACTGTGCCACCATCTTCTACACCAACACGGCCTGCGAGCAGCTGTGCCGCTACCTCGTCGATTCGACCGGCGGCCACATGGCACGTGCCTACATTGTCTGCTCCGGGTCCGAGGCCATGGAGGCCGCCATGAAGCTGGCGCGCCAGTACTATCTAGAAAAGGCACAGCCGGAGCCGCGCCGCACGCGCTTCATCGCCCGCAACCAGTCGTACCACGGCATCACGTTGGGTGCGCTGGCCGTAGGCGGGCACAAGACACGGCGCCAGCTCTTTGAGCCGCTGATGCCGGCCAACGTCTCGCGCGTCTCGCCGTGCTTTGCCTACCGCGGCAAGAAGGCACTCGAGTCGGATGCCGCCTACGTGGCCCGGCTGGCAGCTGAGCTGGACGCCGAGTTCCAGCGCGTGGGCCCGGATACAGTCTGTGGTTTTGTGGCCGAGCCCGTCGTTGGTGCAGTGCGTTCTCCTGTTCTTGTCCCTTACCTTTCTCTCGAGTGCTGTACTGATCACTCTCAACTTCTTTAGGCCCTCGGCTCGGTACCGTCCGTGCCGGGATACTTCAAGGCCGTCCAGGCCGTGTGCCGCAAGTACGGCGCCCTGTTGATCCTGGACGAGGTCATGTGTGGCATGGGGCGCACCGGCACCGTGCACGCCTGGCAGCAGGAGGGCGTTGCGCCGGATATCCAAACGATTGGCAAGTGCTTGGGTGGCGGATACCAGCCCATCGCCGGCGTCCTGGCCAGCCACGGCGTTATCGACGTCCTCAGCAAAGGAACCGGGTGAGTCTCTTTCTCTTCGTCACGCAAACCGCACACTTGCTTCACACTGCTCCGCATTCTAACCACACCAGTGCCTTTGTTCATGGCCATACCTACCAAGGGCACCCGGTTGCCTGCGCTGCTGCCCTCGCCGTGCAGCGCATCGTCACCGAGGAGGACCTGCTGGCCAACGTGCGCGCCCTGGGCCCCGTCCTCTCCGGCCTTCTCGCCCAGCGTTTGGGGGGCCACCCCAACGTCGGCGACATCCGCGGCCGCGGCTTCTTCTGGGGCATCGAGTTCGTCCAGGATAAGGCCACGGCGCGGCCGTTCCCTGCCGAGGATCATGTGGCCATGGGAATTGCGGAACTGGGTATCGCCGCCGCCGACTACGCCATTGCCGTCTACCCTGGGTCGGGCACGGTTGACGGCGTGGCGGGCGACCACATCATCCTCTCGCCGCCGTACAACGCAACGAGGGCCGAGATCCACACGATCGTCGACCGGGTGGCGCGGCTGGTCGAGGACTATTTTGCGGCGAAGAACGCGGGCCGGCCGGCCGAGGCCAAGTTATAAGGAAGGCTCCCATCGCACGTGCAGATGAGGGATGACAACCTGAAACAACTGCGGCATGCTGAATTATGAAGTAATGTCCGTTCTGGCAAAGCTCGGGACGATCGAGAAAAAAAGAACGTTGTGCGAGCCGCAGACGGGCCAACTTCAGCGTTTGGGAGGGGTCGTTGGCGGCAAATAGATGGCTATAATACGAGTCGCAATATGGGTACGCGTGGTCTTTGGATATTTGTCCTGCCTTCTGCGGGCCGTAGACAGAATCGTCGCATCGCATCGTCGTCGTTAAAGTCATTGATCGTTTTCCGTCCATTTTTGAGTTTGATGTCGTGAGAGCTGCTGGCTTGCTGTTTCCATCGCCAGCTTTTAGCGTCGTAAGTACTCCGTACACAGGTAGGACCCCACTTTCGACCACAGCTCCAGCAGGCCTCGGAGCGCTGTAATTCCGGGGAAAGCATGGCGACCTACAGTGGGCCGACGCCCTGGCGCCGGGATGCCAGCTACGGCAACAGCACCTCGCTCGCAGCCTCGCTCGCGCCTGCCTCTCCCACCTTTCCGAAACGCTCCTTCCCCGGCTCGACCTCGACCACAACTGCAACCGCAACTTCCGCAACTTCCCCATTGCCGTCGCCCCGCTCCACCAATTTGACGACACTCTCTTTTCCAAACACACCCAACGACCGACTCGCCTCTTTTGCCTCCCTCACCGCCGCGTCGCGCCGCAACTCGTACCTGTCGTCGCGCATCCGCATGATGGCCGTCGGCCTGACGCCCAGCGGCACCAGCGCCAGCCTGGGCCAGCGCCACGCCGCCGAAGAAGAGGCGCGCGCCGAGGTCGACGTGCTGAGCTCGCGCCTCGAGAAGACGTCGCAGCTGACCAAGAAGATCGAGGCCTGCCTCAACCGCCTGGATGCCACGGGCAAGAGCGTGCGCGAGGTGGCTGGGCCGCTGAGCGGCGAGACCAAGCGGCTGCAGACGCTGGGGAACAGTGCGTCTCCCCCGTCCCCTGGCGATGACACTAGCTGCATACTGACTTCTTAGACATCGAAAGCGTCATCGCGGCCATCGAGCGGCTCCGCCAGCCCGCCGAGAACAAGAACGAAGAGGAGCTCATCATCCGCGCCGGTCCCGAAAAGGCCGGCCTGCCCAAGTACCTGTCCTCCGTGCAGCGCCTCGACCGCTCCCTCAACGAAATGAAGGTGTCCAACATCCGCTCGACGCAACAGACCATTGGCGAACTGCAGCGCATCATCATGTCGGCCAATGCCCAGCTCGAGAGCTACTTTGACCAGCTGCTGCGCGCCGAGACCCCGCGCGAGATCGAGCCGCTCCACTTTGTCACCAAGAACATGCCCTTCCCGCTGCTGTCGCAGGACACGACGACGCGCCTGGGACTTATTAATGCCCACCTGACGGCCTCGCTACGCAACAACGGCGGTGGCGGCGGCGCAGGAGCCTCCGTCTCGGCCGGTGCCTCCATGCTGTCCGTGGGCTCCGGCAACCAAGACTCGCCCGTGGCCCGCATCTACGCCGACATCCGCGGGCCCTACCTGGCCAACACCCTCAAGAACCTGGCGGCCGCCAGCGTGAACACGACCAAGAAAAAGACCGCAGACGCCATCTACCGCTCCGGCACGAATGGTATTGGCATGTACGCGCAGTCCATGGAGGGCATGTTCTTGGCCGAGCACGAGAACATTTGCAGCATCTTTACGCGCGACGACTGGGCCCCCGTCTTCCAGGGCGCCTGCCAAAACGCCCTCAACGAGCTCGCCCGCACCCTGCGCGAGCTCAACAGCCACATCAAGGCCCACCCGCAGACCGACTGCTACCTGGCCTACGAGGTCGTCGAGATCGTCTCGGGCCTGTCGAACCAGCTCGAGACCCGCACCGGCGAGCTCAAGTCGGCTTTGGCGGCGTCCCTCAAACCTGTCCGCGACACGGCCAAGTCGTCGCTGGGCGAGCTGCTCGACGACACCAAGCGCCGCGTGACCGCCCTGCCGACGCTGCCGCTCGACGGCGGGCCCGTGCCCATTGTGTCCGAGACCATGCAGCGCCTGCAGACCATGGTGGATTTCCTGCGGCCCATCTCGAGCATCATGATCTCACTCGGCGACGGCGGCTGGCGGGCCGGTGCCGCACCCCGTGGAGGTGGCGGTGGCGGTGGCGCGTCGGATGCCATCCCGAGCCTGGCCTCTTTTGACGTCGGCGCCGATGGCCGCGAGATCTTTGCGCACTACTGCACCGACACCCTCGACGGCCTGTTGTCCGCGCTCGACGCCCGCGCTCGTGCATCCCAGGGCCGCAAGCCAGTTGTGGGCGTGTTCCTGGCCAACAGCATCGCCATTGTCGAGCGCATGATCCGCGACTCGGACCTGGCGCCCCTCCTAGAAACGCGCCAGGCCAGCGTGCTGGAGCCCTGGCGGAAAAAGGCCACGACTCTCTACACCGAAACCTGCAAGGACGTGTCCATGCACCTCTTTGACGTGATCCACACGAACCGCGGGCCCGGTGGCGGCGGCGGCGGCGGTGGGCGACCCGCCTCTGGTCAGAACGGCGTGGACTCGTCGTCAATTGTGCGCGGGTTATCGTCCAAGGACAAGGAGAACATCAAAGGCAAGTTCACGGCCTTCAACCTGTCCTTTGACGACATGGTGGCCAAGCACCGGTCGTTTAGCATGGAGCGCGAGGTGCGCCAGGCGTTTGCGCGGGACATCCAGCAGATGCTGGAGCCGCTGTACAACCGGTTCTGGGACCGCTACCACGAGATCGACAAAGGTAAGGGCAAGTACGTCAAGTACGACAGGGCGAGCATCTCCGCTGTGTTTGTGAGCCTGTACTAGGCTGGAGCCGGTGCAGACGCAAACATACCTTCTCTGCGGTCCTTCGTTAAGCGTCAAGATCGACACGAGAGAGAACAAAACGAGACACGCGCATCAGTCCGGACATTGCTGTCCGAGCCTTTCCAGGAGGGTGGACGAACACGACACACGGATAGCATGTTGCCAAGACCCTCCGCCTCTTTTTCTTTTCCTCTTCTCTCTCCCTCTCTCTCGTTCTTTCACAATCTTACAAAGGTGCATCATCTCACGATGCAGCCATGATGCAACCGGCCACATTTAGGCAACAACGATTCGGTGAGAGGCCAAGATAGGAGAAGAGTGACAGAAAGAAAGAATCGAGGGTTGCAGGAATACAGTACGTGCTGCGCTGCTGCGTTGCCTCCTCGTACGCACCGTGCGTCAGGCAGGTAGGAGCTTCTTGCAGGCAAGGCGCTGGGATCCTCTGTGCGGCAGCGGCAGCAGTATGTCAGCGATCCCTACCCTTTTTTTTCTTTTGTTCTGTCTTCTGTCTTCTGCCTCTCTGTCTCGCTGCATTGTGGAGGCGACGGTGTTCGCTGTGGTGGAGGGGGCGTGTGCGTCATGCCTCTCTCTTGTCTGCTTCCCTCTTTTCTCGCTCACGACCTTTTTTCGACTTCGCCTCGCTTCTCCAATACCACGCATGATGCATGCAGCACAGCTCCAAGAGTCCCACTTCGAGGTACACGGGGTACACGGTGAAAGGCGACAAAAAAAAGAAAGCAAGTGCCGGGAGGGGAGGGATGGCTGATACCGCTCTGTTGGGAAAGAAAAGACCGGGCAGGCGACAAAGTGTTGAGGGCGGCAGCGTTGCTAGGCGAGCTGCACAAGGCTGCGATGTGGTTACCCTTTCTTTCGACATGCTCTTTCTTCTCGGCGCCTCTCCCATTCTGTCAATTTCCTTGAGCACTTCTTGGGCAGCAATGACAGATCAGTCCCGTTGCAGCTCTCGCCACGGCATGCAGTACGCGGTGCTGTACTGCATTGTTTTCGCATGCACGCGAACCTGCTCACGACGACCATGATGAAGGGACAGGGCCAGACAAAGAGACGGATGTCAAGGCTTGAAGGAACAGAGAAACACACGAGGCTCTCCACCCTCCATCCCACCGCACCGGTCCATATTCGTCATTTTTTCTTCTTCTTGTGCAGCGAGGATCAATGTCGGGAGTGGATGCTGCATGTGCATTGCAGGGCGGTAACCAAAAGGGGCAGAGGGGAGCAGAGGGGGAGCAGGAGAGAGGGCTGGCCGCCCCCAGACGCACGCACACACAAAGGACCAAAAAAAGAAGAACAAAAAGCACTTCCCCATTGAGAAAGGAGCTGCAGCTGCAGCACATGGATGGGAGCAAGGTGAGGGGGCGAGGCAGGACAGGGGAAGGGGAAGGATTTGCAAGGCGACATCTCTTCGGGACCGAAAAGAGAAGGATCGCTTGCTCTTTTTTTCGGGGCGAGAAACCCCCTGGTGTGTGTTGTGTTTTTTTGTTGGCATCATTAAGGGCGGATGTGCAGAATTCAATGTCTTTGTTTTTGCTTTGTTTTTGCTCTGTTTTATTTTTCATTAGCTTGTCTTTTTCGTTTTCTTTCTTGTCTCTTCATACCCATTCCTGTTTTATTTCGTCAGCCATTTTATACAGAGTATAAAACACGCAAATATTCGCAAAGAAAGACAATGCTACGCCGAGATTGTGTGAGCGGTGAAGAAAGTCGCAATTTGTGACTGCTCAACTTGACACGCCCAAAGGGGACACGATATGTCGAAAAGTGCAGAGTATCGTACAATCGTCGTCCCTTCGCTTCGTACGCCCGAGTTGTTTGCGATGGCCATAGCCCCTTTGAGCTGCTCGTATCTTCTTTTGGATCCAGACCGTGGTTGGCAACGAATGTCGCCATGAGAATGCCAGTCATGAAGTTGGAGGTGCTGTGTTGTGTTGTAGCTCACAAGTGAACCACGGCCGCCGTAATTTGGATATCATATTTCCAAGGGCAAGAACGACAGACAGCTAGCTGATGGGGTCGCCGCAGCAATGTAGCAGCTTGCCTGCATCTTCTCTTGGAGAAAATGGCGAGAAACGGTCTTGTTGAGGTGAGCAGCCCCGGACAGATCAGCGCAGGGTTTTCTTTTCTTCTGCATGTCGTCGTGGTGAATGGAAAGGCTGCAGGGCGACAGCAGTTTGAGCCAGGCCTCCAACGTGGGCTGTCTTTGTTGTCATCCTCCTGCTGCAGGTCGAGGTGAACGGACGCTGCGACCCACAACGACCGTGCAGAGCCTGACGACGTGCAGGACAGAAGCATAAGGCACAGGTCGGGGCAGGGCAGGCAATGCACGATGCCGTTTTGGGGTGACAGAGACTGCACGACAATGGAGGGAAAAGATGCAAGGCGACTTGTCAATGGCAGCCTGGTGCATGAAAAGTTATGAAATAAATAAAATAAAAATAAAAATGTCACGACGCAAAGAGTGCAAGGTGGTCAAATTGGCCATCGCATCCAGTTCAACACGTTGGGCAGTCGTGTTCGGAAAGAAAGGCACATAAAAAATATGATAGAATATAAACAGCTGCCCAGCAATGAGATTCCCAAAAATATGATCCTTGCAAAAAGAGCCCGAGTACTCCTCGTTCACCGTTCACCATTGCATGAAATAAAACAGAAGCGAGTGTCCAATATGTCCTTCATGACGATGCCCTAAATAATCCAAGATGTTTGCCCAGAGGTATCCAAAAGCAATAGCTACCCAAAAACTCCCAGACACAGAAGTGCCCTCATGACACCTTTCCATATGAATCGTAGACTGAAAATACAAAATGCAAAGCGAATGTCGTAGTCCTCCGTAGAAGACAGTAGAGACCCAAAAACTCCGGAAAGAAATACAAAAAGGTAAATAGTACATAGAATCGTTCTCTCGTTAAGCAAAAACCAGGGGGTGGGAAAAGGAGTCAGAAAGAAGTAGAGAAAGAGGAGAAGAAACGACTGCAGCGCCGGGCGCAGGGTGCATGCGTGTTATGCCGATGTGGATATGATTTTCATGTCGTGGCAGACCTGCTCCTGCATCGCAGCTGCAGTTTGGCCAGTCCTTTGGGGCCGGTGAGGCTTTGTGAAGGCTCGACATGGCTAGAGCTGGCCTGCTGCATGCGATGTGCATCCGCCCCCAAGTTGCAGTGTTGCAGGGGACGCCCAATGCAGCAGCGTAGACGTGGACAAAGCGCGGCCTGAGAGGGGAAGACGATCGACAAGAAGAAAGAGGGTAACGGGGAGGAGAAAAGAAGTGAAAAGAAGAAGTGAAGAAAAGAAAAGAGTAAAAAAAATAAGAGAAATGTGCAAGAAAAGGGGGGTGTATCATATGAAAGAAAATAAGAAGGGGAAAACGGTGGTCGGAGGCCTAGAGAGCGAAAGCGGCGCAACGCGGCGCAACCGGACCAGTTGTCTCCTCTCGGTGAGAAGCTGCTGCTTTGTTTTTGTTTGGGTGAGCGGGTGAGTCACGGTGTGGTCCTCGGGTCGAAGCAGCTTCGGGGGTTGATTGGTCCAGGCGAAGTCCAAACGAGTGGGCTGAGAGGAGAGAGAGACGGAAAGAAGAAAAGAAGGCAGCTGGGCTAAGCCAGGCAAAGAGAGGCGCAGGACATGCAGCAATGGAGGTACAGATGCTGCGAGAAGGGGAGAGAGCAGAGCAGGAGGTGGGAAGGATTGGTTCGCCCCCCAAGCTGCAGCCACAATGATGCATGGAACGTGTGTCGGTTTTGCTGGAGACTGGGGGACTTGGGGTGACCTTGGGTGGTGTAAGCTCCCGATTTGGACATTTGACAATAAAAGACGAAAGGCCGAGTCCTGGTCGTCTGGCTGCCTCGGCCGGTTACTTGCGGGCGCGACAAGGCAGGTCAACCGTGATGCTAGGCGAGAGGTGAAGAATGGAGAGAGGTCGAAGATGAGAATGGCGATAAGGGAGATCACGTCGCTCGAGCGACAAGTGACATCGTCTAGTCCGACGGGCACTGGTGGCAGTTCTTGCTGCCGCCGCAGTAGTCGTGCGTGCCAAAGTCGACTGCGCGGCAGCAGTACGTGCAGCACTGGTTGACGAGGGCGACGATTTCCTTGCAGTCCATTGCGAGGGTTGGAGGGGGTTCTTCGATAAGAGATATTGAGTGGTGAGTAGTCTAGTATTTTCCAAGCAAAGTAGCTGTAAAAGGGCAGGATAGCAAAGGGTTGGAGAAGTATCAAGGTAAAAGGCGAGAATGTCAAGTGTCGCTGGTGATTGTGTTTGAGGTTTCGAGATGGTTGGTTTGAGCTGTAAGAGTGGATGGGGGAGAAGAGAGGAGAACCGGATCTGACGAAGGAAGGGATGAGGGTTTATATAGGAAAGAGCCGACGAGGAGGCTGTGACGAAAATCGTCGTGCAAATCCCCCAGGACAATGATGCGAGAAAAACGTGGACGTGGCAGGGGGGTGTGGAGGAAGGAGCGAGTGAGAGAGAAAGAAGGGAGAGTACGACCGAGGGTTGGGAATATTACGATTATTGTGAGGAAGAAAGGCAGGAACAAGGCCGGACGCGGACCAGGTCAAGAAAGCGCAAGAAATCCAGCGTCACCGCCAAAACGGGCAACTCTGGGCCATTTTCGTTCCCCCCCCCCCCATTCTTTTTGAGTTGTTCCTTCCTTCTACACCCACACCGCACCCTCCTAGTGGCAGTTTTGCTCATGTAAGTGCCGATCGTGACTTTGTGGCAGGGCTTAACAACGACCAAGGGGAACCAATAAAGGAAAGAGGGAATTATTGGGAGAGGGGGACGTTGTGAGGAAGGAGAGACCGAAGATGGGGGGTGTGTGGTCACTCAGTAAGGCGCTGGTTTTGGGGCGTGGCTAGTGGGCCGATGTCCAACGAGAAGAGTAATTAAATAATAGAGAGGCTTTGAAAGGGATGGATTTAGAGGATTACAAGAAAATGATACTTGTGAAAATAAATAATACATATAAAAGAAAATGTGAGAGAATAATACTCCTTCACCAAGTGTTTGCCAATAAAATACACATAAAATGGCAAATGTGGGCCAAAATGCACAATGACCGCGTGCATCCAGTGCCCAGACGAGAGACGAGTGAGATAAAACATAAACAAGGGACGAGGGACGAAAAGGAAGAAACAAAGAACCAAAGAGAAAAAAATAGAGCCGTCCGCTAGGCAGGCAGCATTTTCCATCTCCAGGGCTGAGCAGGGGTCCTTCTTGTTTTGCTTCGTTTCTGCATCTTTGACGAGCGCCCCTCTTTCTCTTCTTCTCCGTCTCTCCTTCCTCGTCTCTGCTTACTTGGCGGTGTGCTACGAAAATGAAAAGGTGGGTGGTGGAACGGGGTCACGCGGATGGGCTGATGGCTTCTTTCTATTTGCCAAGCCGGCACGCCAGGAGAGTAGGGATGAAACGGAAAACGGACAAGGGAACGATGAGGTTAAGAGGGCAGGAAGGAGCACGACAAACGAGGAAGAACTGAAGAAAGAGGGGGGCGATAGGAAGAGGGGAAAGCGCGACGGGTGGGCGCGGCGCTATGGTGCTACTGTAGAAAAATAGAGAAGGGAGGGAAAGCGCGGATGGGGGGAGGAAGAGGGGACGAAGGAGAGGGATTACCGAACACGGAAACAGCCTTCCTCCACGTTGTTTCCTTTTTAGTCGTGTAAGTCGTCGTCCCAAGGAAGGCACGCATATGGGATCCTGCAACGGAGGATGACGATGACCCTTGACCCCTTGGCCCTGTCCATTTCGTATTGTGCAACAGGACGCAACTGCTCGCTCATCCCTCTTTCCTCTGCCCTTTCTATTGCCGCCGGCCACACGACAAGACGACGCGCAAAGCACACGTCACAAAGACCCCCTGCAAAACAACATCGCCCTTCACCGTCCGTCTATCGGCCTCCGGCATTTCTCTTCAACAGGCTTACGATCCTCTATCCCTCTTCTCAAGCTTGGCGTCCTAGCATACTCGGCCCAACTGTGTGTACACGCCATCGCCGCTTGACTCCCATACTTGTCTCCGTCGCTGTATTAGGTATCTCCTACTTCTCCTGCCCCCTCTTTGCCCTTTATTGACTCTTACTTCGTCGTCTTCTCATCGCCCTGCTTCCTTTCTGTGCCTGCCCGTGCTCCGCAGTTTATTTACAGACACACCGCACTCCATGCACCACGCAGTACCAGTGCATATCTGATGTACAGTGCATTACAGCGCCTTGCAATCTGCACGCACCCCCTCTCCACTCCTTCCCTCCAGGTTCTTTCCTGATTTGGCAGCAAGAGTCACTACCTGCGTCCTTTGTATGGAGGCTTAATACAGCAACTATGATATATCAGGACAAGTACATGCTCGTATGTATTTTTATCTCGTCTGGTCGCAGTGGGAGCACCCGCCTGCCGGTATCTGCCATGCACCTCGCATCCGCAGTCAACCGCACGTCTGCATTTCGCGTCGCCGGCTGCTTTCTTGGGCAGTCTGCTCGTTGGTTTCGTTTTTTTTTGTTATTTGCTGTTTGTTGTTTGCTGTTTTTATCGTTTTCTTTTTACTTGTTTTGTTTCGTTTTACCCGCCTGCACCCTGCTGCCTTGCGCCCGCAACGCCTATTACAAAGGTCTGTTATGGGGGACAGCTCCTTCCAAAAATACGACAACACAGAAAGTGCCGTCTGCACTTTCGTTCTCAGACGGACATCACGGCATGCCGCACGTGGGGAAGGAGTAATAGGCAACGCCTCGCCGCCCATCCCTCCCGCTCTTTCCCTCTCCTCCTCTTTTTCTCTCTTTCGCTCTCTTTTCCTCTCTTTTCCCCTCACGCCGCCTTTCCTGCGTATAAGACGGCTACGCCGCAAGTCGTGTTACGACCACCCGCGCGCGTAGCCCTGCAGGCCGTCTCTTCCCAGAAGAACAAAGCGGGACGAGAAACGAGAAAACAAGATCATGAATAAGACCGCGGCGCGCATCACATCTCCACTGCTGTGTTGATTCGTTGGCCCGGTCTGTTGGTCATGCCAGCTCGGCGGTCGTTACACCTTGCTGGCTCATGGCCCCATATGATGACGCTTTGCCTTTGCTTGACCCTGGGTCGGCTTTCCTCTTCAGCTGGCTGCGCCTTTGCCTTCCGCAAATCTCCGTCATCGAGCTGTCCAATGTTCTTCTTTCTTTTGCATCTTCGTTGCTTTCTTTTTCTTGTTGCAAGGCGCAAAGAGGGGAAGGAGAGAGGACGAGGGAGGGGGTGTTCGACCCAGAGGGGCGGTGAGGTGGGGGGTACACGGAAGGAGCGAACGAGAGAGAGACGTCCGACGGACGGGGGTTGAGCCAATCGTGTTACGTTGACGGGCTTGGGATGCCACGGGACGCCACGAAATGCCCACGAGCTGGACACTGGAAGGGAAAGAGCAAAGGTGCGATTGTGCGAATGGAAAGAAAGAACGCCGCCATGGCCCAACCCGGCTGCTCCTGCTAGTCAGGGACGTTCAGGGCACACTCCCACACAAGACAATAAGAAGAGGAAAGAGCGTTGGAGTGCGGAACGGCCAGATAAGGAAGGGGAGAGAAACTGCCGTTTTCGCAATCGTCGTACGAAGGTAATGTGACGTGCCCAAGGGCTCGAGAAGAAAGAAAGCAAACCAGTCAGAGGCAAGAGCGACCCTGAATCCACTGCTCCTGCTTGCTCGTTGGGTGCAGCGGATGTGACGGTCTTCTTCTTATTTCCCACCCCTTTCCTTCTTCCTTTATCGCACATCACCCTAGAAAAGAGAGGCCCGAATGACCACATCGTGGAAGGACAAGCACGGATGAGAGAGGGAAGAGGGCGGACGATAAAGCTGCGTCGCCAACAGCGAATCCGAGGCGGATCCGCATAACCACGGAAAGTGGGACACACTCTGGGCGAAGGAGACAGCCACCCTCTCGAAAAGCACTATTTTCTCTTCTTCTCTTCTCTCATTTCTTCCTTTCTCACAATGACGGCCGCCTGTCGCCCGTTCTGTCCTTCTCTTTCACACCCATCCCACCCCCGTTTCGTCTTATTGACGCCCGGGCGATTCCGTCAGAGCTCGAAGGTGCACAAAAAGGAAATCCGGGCATATTGTCCTGACTGGCCGATGTTTATCCCAGTGTTCCTTCACTCTCTTTTTGCTCACGAGGACAGAACTGGAGAACGTGCGCCTCATTTTTTTCTTTGATAGCGGATACTGCCGGGGGTGTGCTCATACGCAAAAGGTCCTTGCCAACAAGCTTTGTGTTAATTACGGTTGCGTTTGTCAGTTGGTTTCTCTGGTTCTCTTTTTCGTCTTCTCCATTGTCCACCTTGCTCGTCTCTTCCCTGTTTCCATTGTCTTGCGACGGTGGCTGACCCCAACATGATTGGACGGCATCAAGTCATGCCTTTTGGCCTGCATCGTCATCGCGATCGACACAGCGTCGAGCAAAATGCAAAGTCCATCGTCCATCTTCCACCTTCCATCTTGCACAGTTGCAGGGAGCAAACAACGAGGGTTGTCGTGGCCGACGTCAGGCAAGGCAGTGCAAGATCCGCCTC
Organism: Sporothrix inflata; assembly: GCA_021396225.1. NCBI lineage: Eukaryota > Fungi > Ascomycota > Sordariomycetes > Ophiostomatales > Ophiostomataceae > Sporothrix > Sporothrix inflata. Next base: position 196,528 of record WNYF01000015.1, on the reverse strand, counting down.
GACATGCCCGAGATGCCCTCTGTTTGTTGTCCAGGGCCTCGCCGTGTCACCATCTTGTTCTTGTTCGTTCCTGCTCTTGCCTTGCCCTTTCTTGGTCGTTTCCCGCCCCTTGCGCGTGTTTGAAAAGGCGAGAAAGGAAAGGATCACCGCATCGCCACAGCATGCATCATGTCGGCGGTACTATTGGGGTTGGCGGGCGTCCCATCTCACAATTTCAATCCTCTCAGGATCTTCCCCTTCTCATCTGTTGTGAGAGGGGAAAGTCGTGCCAGCGCCAGTGCGCGATGTCTTCACATGAAGTGATGAGAGAAGCCACTCCCGGGACACAAGCCACGAGACACGAGACAGATGCAGAGGGAACAGACCGAGACGAGAACTGAGAAGACTGAGTGGCCCATCTTGAGAACGAAACTGCAGCCACGGCTTCCGAAGGCGCACACCGATCCGGTGCTTCCACGGGGTGGTCAAAGGACTGTTAAATGTTGGGCGTTGGGCCCCATGAAGATATGAAGTGTGCTCCCAAAGAAATGGACCCCTGCTCGTTGACCTCACCGACTGTTCTCCCTGTTGACCGTCTAATTTTATTGCAGCTGTTCTCTTTTTGCACACCTCCGCCGTCTCTTATTCTGACTTGTCCTTCCTCGTCTTGCCTTTTTTTCACGTTCTGATGTCACGCTACTATGTTGTGCAACCACCCCATCCCGGCATCAGAGAGGAACAAGAGTGAGAGGGAAAGGGCAGAAGGAGGGTAACGACAGTATTGTTTTATTTTCGCAAAGCGCGCATTGCGCCAGAAGAGGTGTTATTTCTTGTGTGACGCACTCGTTGAAGACACTGAAGGCGATGCCTTCCCTTACCCCTGTCGCCCTTTGACCCCGGCCTTCCATTTTTCTTCCTCTCGTTCTTCTTTGTTGGGTTACAAAGGTGGCTTTTTGGCTTTGTGTAAGATTACCCATGACGCACAATTGCCTGATCGGTTCATGGCCAGATGGGCGACTGACTGAGATGACAAGTTGAAGACGGATTTCGGCCCATCTTTTGGATAGTTCACTTCTCGTCTCGCACTGCCACGTCGTCAACTTGTCGGATGAGAGGCAAGAAGAGACGATAGCATGAGTCGGCAATCATCCGACAACATATCGACGCTTTTGTTTTTTAACAGAATGCCGCTTTACCCACGTTTATTTGGATGGGGAGACTCATCCCATGCCACTCGGGTGCTATCGGCAGATCCATGACACGATACTCGCCTTTCATTTATCTCCTTGATGTCACTAATCGTGATGCCATGGGTCGACGAGGGCCATCAGCTGGGTGTTTCGAGGAGACTATATAGAAATATATCACAATGGTATAAAAAGCAATTTAACGCAAGACAAGAACGTTTTCAAATATTATAAGAAGCTGAAGGCGCAACCCACATTCATTCTTCATCAGCGCCAGACAGGAGGGCCATCCCGCTGGGTGTGCAGGGACATGTCTCTCACAAACTTCGTATGTAGATAAATGTGGATTTATCGTGAGATATCATTGAGACTCAAAACTTACGTGTTTTTATTTCTCGGAGCGTCGCATCTCCTCATTCGGCGAGATTTAATATTTAAAAATTAAATAACAAGGCGAAATATAAAATTTTACAAAGAGTTGGAAACCAATGAGTAGTGGTCTATGATATAAAAAGGCCCCAAGACATGAGATAACGCCATTGCCCACAATATTAAGGATTTTTTGAGATAGAATGATGTGCGTTCCGTAAAGACAAAATGTGCAAGATTTAAAGCAAAACAAATTTATAAAAGATGAAAAAAGGCTGCTGGTAGTGTCGATCTCATAAAGGTTATGAGAATATGAGATGAGATCTCACCTAAGTACTCACACCTTATCACTGTTAGCTCGAGGACATTCTTTATTGTGTATTTATCAACAAAAAACTGCGGATATAACTGTTGAGAATTATGAGAGTAGGTTGTGAAAGAAACCAAGACGATATCTTTATGGTAGCAGCTTATATTTTTATGTTTTATTTTATAAAATTGGGAATATGATGTCTTTACAAAGTTATAATTTTGACACACACAAATTTAGTAAGTAAAAGACTTGTTGACAACATTACGCGAGTTGCTTATATTGATGACTTACCCACGCGTTGTCATGTTCACAACATCTGGAATGGCCTCATTCTCGGGGACCGAAGCCGCCTTGGCGACCTCCTTCTCGAATCTCACACTACTCTTTTAGCAGCTTACAAACTGTACTCTAGAATCCTTCTTTCTGTGTTCTTCGGCCTTTGTCCCTTTTGCTATTTGCTTCTTTCTTGTTCGCACTGCAGCCTCTCACATGGCACGGCATATATTGCTTCTTCGCTGGTGATATGCAAGATGGATTGGCTTTTCTTATGCCATGGCACCACCAGTTCCCGGGGACCGCGTTCCGGAGCATCACCATAGGCTTTATGGTTTGTTCACCCGGTTGCTCGGCGTAAGTCGAAGCGAGGGCATCTCTTGTGTGTACGAATTGCATGCACAAGTGCGTGTGCAAGCGAGTCTGCTCTTATGGAGAATCGACATCGATCGCACGCGTTGTGCATAGGGGCAAGGGGCTGTTAATAGTCAAGGGCGATCGCGGATCATGTCCGCACGTCGTGTACTCCGTAGTCGTGTATTTTTCTATTTTGTTACTTTCATTCTATTTCTGCCCGCGGCCCCTGTCCTCGCATGAAATCATGTCGCGCGCTGCGACGCAGAACTTTTTTTGTGCCATCGTGGCTTTTCCTCGTGTTTTAAGGTGTTGTTCTGTCTCTGACATGTGAAAGGGGCCCATTTTTTGCTAACCTTCCAAAGCTGCCTTCGGCTGCCCACCAGAGAAAGCCAAAGCGACGCGCGAGTTAGCTTTCCCGATAGCGTACAAACTTTGTATTCTGGATCCCCATCCGTTTCTTGGCAGCAACTGCTCCAACTTCACAGGTACGTTGTCTCGGTTGTCTCGTTCCAAGTGAACTTGCTCACCACTGTGAAGCAAATTGTAGGTAACAGAATATTGGAATATTCGTCCTGCACGAGACGGCGGGAGCACTTCCCCCTTCGGTCGTGTAATGCCAAGGGCAAGCCTAGGCCTTGGGAGTCTTGTGCAGTCGGCGTTGCCACTTCCAACTCTGCTCGGCCCATTGTGCTCTGATCTTGGATTGTATCGTGCATCGGCCGCCTGTTTGATTTGTCGATTTGTCCCTTTGCGTCTATTGAACGCCGGCGCCTTGCCGAGCTTCTTGGGGGGTGCCTGTCACGGACAGAGAACCGGTAGCGAGGGCTTGGCCTGCCACTGTTCTGTTCTCTAAACGCAGCGTGTTGTGCTGTTTCGTCGTCTCCAGAGTGTTTACAAGTACTACGCAAAATCGTACAATATCGATGCTTTGCAGTGAGGCGGCCTGGAACGGCATCCGTCGTCCTGTCCTGTCCAAAAAGCATGTGCTAGGACGCCCCTGTTCCTGCTCTTTTGGTGATGCTACTAGCAGAATCCGGTATCATACCGAACCCAAAACCCGGCTCGACAAGGGTTCCATCCATCTCCGAGAGAGAGAAAGAGGACTTACACGACTTGCGTCGTATTCCGAATCAAAGAAAGTAATATCCTTCAAAACAAAAAGAGACAAAATCGGATGGCATCGCGAAGAATGCGATACAGTTTCAAATGAAAGACATGGCAGTACGCCCAGACCGAGAGAAAGGAGGACAGAGGCTGCTAATATCCTTTAATCATGACTGGCATGCCAATAGTCGATACAAGTAGACATCCCCACGATGACCCCCATGATTTACAAAAGACGTCTCAAGCAATGGCATGGCCGACAAAGGTACGGCGTATGCCGGGGAACAAGCGTCAAGGGCGCCATGGCGCGGGCAGACATGAAGATATGGAGAAGGGCGCCCAGGAGAGAACAGGGGAAATTTAATGGATTGGCTTCCCGGCCGATAAAGAAGTACGGACAGTCAGCTGTGAAGTATTACTGACAGAGAGAGTCTGTTGGGACGTTCGAGACGGTTCGAATTCCAGGCACATGTCTCAGCCAGGCGCCCTTCTTGGAGCATTGGACCGGAGGGTTGGTTACACAGCATTTTTTCCTTCTCATATTTCTTTTGTCAAAGGGATGCTGTTCATTTCGGTTGGAATTACACAGAGGCCGAGGGAGACAAGGCAAGGCGACGCGAGGGTGATGAGTACGAGCAGCAGTGGCAGCCATGCGCAATCACACCACGCAGTGTCCGGCATAAATTGCAAATGGCCGAGAAAAGAAAAAAAGGCGTGATGAGGGGGAGACGATGCGTGGGCCTGGACCGGTGTATCAGTTGTATTGCAGCATTGCAGCATTGCAGCATTGCAGCAAGGCAGCATCGCGGTGTCGATGTATCCATGTACGAAATCGCGATGCAGAGATAGCGGCAGAGCGCAGGTACTGGGTACAGAGTGGTGATGTCATTTGGCATGTGGAACACGGGGCAGGGGAAAGTGTTATCGCAGCGAATGCGCATTAGGAAGGAACGAAGGGAACGAGCCACAGCGCGCGCATGGAGGAAGACAAGACTCGACAAAGTACAGGAAAAGAGGGAAAGAACGTGATTGCGAGGTTGAAATGGCAAGACCGACCGACAAGCCACGGCATGGCGAATTTCGGGCCAGGGCGCAGCCCAGTTGGTGCCTCATGCTGCACGATTCCCCCGTTCTTTCTTCACCCTCGTTCTATCCCCATTTCTTGCCTCGTTTACCTTGTATGCTCGGCTGTGTGCGGTTGGTTGCACATCCCCTTGCCCCTCTGTTCGTCTCCCTTTGCCGTTTTGTGATTGACGTGGTGGCGACACAGGGCCAGTCTCGCCAGTGCAGGGGGAAGGAGCAGGAGGGTAGGAGGGCAGGAGGGGAAGGAGCGCTGCCTGGGCTGTCTACAGTAGCGCATTTCAACGGAGAATACTGCGAGGAAAGGGCAGAGACGTAGACGCACGGGCCATGGCCTTTCACATGCCAGAACATGCCACAAAGCCAATACCACAGATGCCACAACGTGCACCAATCCCATAACCAATGCCCTTTCAATGCCGTCCAATGCCATCCAATGGTGTTCGCGCTGCCCTTCGAACGCGCGCAAGCAATGTATCCTTGACACGTCGTTTTCCGGATCGAGAGGCCCTGCAGCCGTTGTGGAAGATAAGAAGAGGCTCCCTGTAAAATGGCGATGCAGCTATTTGATGTGCGCTAGAGCAGCTTGGGACGCTGGGGCGGTACTCGAAACGCACTGTGGCCTGGCCTGGCCCTGTCAGAAGTTTTTTTTTAGGATGATAGCGTCTGGGAAGGAGCGACCGCCCAGCCCGCCTGGCAGTCATCCACTTTAAGACCTGACGGTGGGCAAAGCTCAAAGGCAAAAGCACATGCCAAAAAGCCGCCCAAAAAGCAAGAACGCGACGCAGAAAAAAAAAGATACGGACGCGCATCATCTCACACCTTGGAGAGGCAATGCGGGCAAAAAACGTAAAAAACGTAAAAAACGTAAGAAAAAGACAAAAGACTGTACAAAGTAAGACAAAAGACAAGGGTAGAAAGGCTAGACCTGTACTCGCTGTAGACCATCCTGCTCTTGCTCCTTCCTCAACTGCCCGAAAAGCCTCTGATTGTCGGTTGCCACACACCTTCTTTGCCAAGGTGGGTGGTGTTGTGCAGGAGGGAAGGAGCACGCAAAATGGCGTCCGTTGCTCGCCGTAGTTGTCGTTGTACGTACAAGTAGACCAGACCATTCGTGGAAAACAAAAGCTTGCCGCCCTGCGCTTTCCTTTTTCTTCGTTCCTTTTCTTCTCTCGTTCCCCTTCCTTCCTTCTTCTCTTCCATTTGCTCCTTTGTTCTTTCCTCTTCTCTTCCAAACATCGACGCATCGCCTCATCGACAGCCCTATCTAAGATACATTGTAAGATACCACTCCTCCTTTGACTCCATCTACCCACAGCACGCAACACGCCGCTTTGGTAATCGCCCTTGCGCTTTCGCCCTGCGTGCTGTTTGCTCCTTCCTCCTTACAACACCAATCTTGGGCACATTCTTTGTTCCCCTTTGTGTCTCAGCCGTCTCACTCAGGAAGCTTCCTGTCTTTCTCTTCTCTTTTTTTGTCTTCGAACCTTTTCTTACTCCCCACGCTTCTAGATCTTTTATTTCTGTCGTCCGTCCGCCCACCCAAGTTCGAGCTTCTCTCTTCGTTTTTTCCAATTCGCAAACCATCGCACAAACAAACGCAACGCACAACTCTCTCAACCAACACTCCTCCACACATTTCACAATGGCCTCTCCCCAGGTGAACGGCGTCAGCCCGCAGTCGGCCTTCTTCGAGGTGAGCCTCCTCTCCCCTCTCTAACCGCCTTCTTGTCGCACCACTAACAGCAACAGCACCTCCTCCAGTACCCCTTGGTTTCGGACGGCGTCTCCACCGTCAAGGACAACAAGTATGGCCAGCAGACGTTGGCCATCAGCTCCTCCGCCTACGAGACTCTCGCCAAGCCCGTCCTGCCCTACCTCACCAAGCCCTACGGCTACGTCTCGCCCTATGTCAAGAAGGCCGACAGCCTCGGCGACCGCACCCTCGACTCGCTCGACCAGCGCTTCCCCGTTGTCCGCAAGCCCACCGCCGAGGTCTACCAGGAGACCAAGGATTTTGTGTTCTATCCCGTCCGCAAGGCGTCCGAGGGCCGCGACCACGTCTATGACGTCTACTCGGGCGAGCGCAAGCAGGTCGGCGGCGACGGCGTGCTGCCCACGGGCAAGGCGCTGGCGCTGACAGCCATTACGGTGACGGCCGAGACGCTGGCCTGGGTGCGCGCGTACCTGTCGGCAGCCAAGAAGCAGGCCGGCAGCACCATCAGCGAGAAGACGCCCAACGGGACGAACTAGACGAGGGAGAAAGCAACACCATCGCTCGGGGGGCAAGTCTTTGTAAGTCCTTCTGCACGATAAGGACAAAACAGTAGGGCAGGCCGTTGGGAGCAGGCTCGGACAAGGGTGCTGCACACCCTCTTCTGCGGTTCTCCTTGCTCCTCATTCTCTGGATGATTTTTTTTTAATTCAACACACCTCTCACACCTTTACCCGTTTCTCACCACCGGGAACTCGCTCACACACATTTCTCTTATTCACTCGCGTCTCTGACGTCTTCCTACTTTCCTCTCATATGCTCCGTTTTTTAAACCGACAAAACGACCTTTGTTTGATTCCCACTCTTTCTTTTCGTTTCGCTTTCTGTCTTACTTTCAGTTTCTGTTTTCTTTCTTATCATTTTCCACTTTCTTGTTTCTTCAGGCTAGACTAGGGACCTTTTTTTATATACATACGGATACCGGAACAGAGTACCGCGAAAAAAAGAACTTGTTTTCTCATACTACTACGGGATGCCGTCCCTATCACCGTGATTGATGCAAGGGGGTGATAAATGTAATAAATGTAATATGTGATTGATGTGATTGATGCAACCGATGAAGAGATGCATGCAAGCACTTCCCCGCGTCTTGCCCACTATCGTCAATGATATGACCTAATCGACGGCGGCGGCACAGACACAGCAGAGAAGCTGGCACCTTTGTCCTTGCCCCTCGAGATAACGGTCGCTTCCGACACAGCCGTTAGATGAATAGAAAGAGGGGAAACGCGAAGAAGGAAGAAAAAGCAGTAAAAGAGAGCAACGCATGGCGCAAACGGTGTCTCACCTCCTACACTAACCCAATGTACCGGATAACCAAAGGCTGTTTGGCTGTCTGGCTGTTTGGCTGTCTGGCTGTTCTAGCCCACCACCTCGTGTGAGTGGGTGTGAGAGTGTGACGTTGAAGCAACTGCTCCTCGCTCCTCAATTCTTATCAATGCTCGCTTAATTGGGCTCTGCATCTTATCCCAGCGATACGGACTTACAACCAACAAAAGCGGGGTGGATTGCCCACCCGATGGTGTCATTGGTGGGTGCACAAATGTGATTGAAGATGAAATTGAGAGAGAAGAACGTGTCCAGTCACGTGAATTCTAGAACCAGCCACAGATGACAAGCCACAGAAGGCTAAAAGACTGAACGCGACTACATCAAAACAGGTTAGTCCATATCCACTTCTCGAACACCAGTCCCTGACAAACGGTTACATCAGCGTAAGCTGCGGTTGCGAATCAATGCGAAACGCTGTCCACCCGCCGGGCTTTGTCATGGCTGAATCACTGTCATTGGCGGGGTCTTCTGGGCCAAACACCGAATTACGACGTATTACAGGCCAAGAAATAGCGAGCAGGGCCGTCTTCCACAGCTGCGCGGGGCGCTGTCAGCAGCTGGCAACCATGACGAATCCTTAGGCGAGCAGGCGAGCAAAGCTCTGCTTTGCGCCAAAGAGCTCCAAACAGCGGGGAGCTTGGCCATTTACAGCACCTAATCTCAGCGGCCGGGCTGCGAAGATTCGCGATCGTTCCCGTATTTCTACTAGGACGCTGCACCTGCACCTTGCCGGACATCGAGACCAGCACCAGCTTCTCCCGTCTTCTCTGTCTCTCACCATTTGGAAATTATTACACTATCTTACATAGCTCTTCTTTCATTCGTGTTTCCCCTCATCGAAGTTCCCCCCCCATCATCTATAAAAGAGATCGTCCCGATCCACCTTGGTCCGATGAAGTCTCTTTCGATTCTGCTCTCCATCCTCATTGGCATCAGCTCGATCTTCCTCTTTCGAAGCAGTTTACCAGACACATTTCACACCACTCTCAACAGCATCCACAGCCTGGTCCCGACCCAGATCTCTACCCAGCTCTCTTTGCTCATCGGCCACTTGCTACCAGCGAGTAACACCACCACCACCAACAACATCACTTCCTTCTACAACACCGTCAACACCCCCGTCCCTACAATGACTTTCCCGCGTCACATCCGCAAGGTCTTTCTGGCTCTCGAGCAGTCTGAAGGCGCCGGCGCCCGCGTCCGCCGCTCCATTGGCACGCCCGCGCTGCGCAACTTTTCGCCGTTCCTGATGCTCGACCATTTCTCCATCAAGCCCGGTGCCGGGTTCCCCGACCACCCCCACCGCGGCCAGGAGACCATTACTTATTTGTTGCAAGGCGGCGTCGACCACGAAGACTTTGCCGGCAACTCGGGGACGATCAACTCGGGCGACCTGCAGTTCATGACCGCCGGAAAGGGCATCATGCACGCCGAGATGCCGCGCCAGAACCCTGATGGGTCGGCCAACGTCGGCCTGCAGCTGTGGGTCGACCTGCCCAAGGACCTCAAGAACTGCGAGCCGCGGTACCGCGACCTGCGCGCGTCCGAGATTCCCACCGTCGACGTCGACGACGACAAGGTGCACATCAAGGTCATTTCGGGCCAGAGCCACGGCATTGACAGTGTCAAGGACCTGGCCTACACACCCGTGTGGATCTTGGACGTCACCGTCAAGCCGGGCGGCAAGGTGGCCCAGCCCCTGCCGGCCAACTGGAACGCCTTTGCCTACGTCCTCGAGGGCAACGTCAACTTCTCCAACGGCGAAGAGGCGCCCAAGGCGGTCGAGCAGTACAACAATGTGGTGTTTGGCCCCGAGGGCGACGGCATCACGGCGAGCGTGGACGCTTCGGCGACGGAGCCGGCGCGGTTCGTGCTCGTGGCCGGCACGCCCCTGGACCAGCCCATTGTCCAATACGGCCCCTTTGTGGTCAACTCCAAGGAGGAAGTCTACAAGGCGCTGATGGACTACCAGACGCACACCAACGGCTTTGAGCGGGCCGACGGCTGGCAGAGCGAGATTGGCAAGTCCATGGTGCACTGAAGGGTGCGGCTGTGGCAGCAGCTGCGGCTGCCGGTGTCGCCTGTCGTGGCGGCCATCGTCTTGACCACGGTCACCTACGCAGTCCTTCATGTTTTGTTTTCCTTGTCATCACATCCTTTCTTTTTGTCGTAAAGACAACATTGCGATCTCGTTTTGCATTTTCATGTCTTTTTCACGATCTTTATGTACACTACCAAAAACTGGCGCAACGGTTTTCAGGAACGACCTTGTTGGATATTCCTCTTTTTGTTTTTGTTTTCGTGGGGTTATTTTTATGTATTTAGATGGTTATCTACGAAATGCATTTCCACAATCTACTTGACCCAATTCAAGACTTTTCAACTTAAAACACAATCGTAACGTGCCAATGCCTGTATTGTCGTTGTCAGAAACGACCAATGGCATTCGTAGATGAAATCAGGCTGTCGTTGACGTTCTGGCCGACCGCATTGACAGTGCGAGCGAAACCGAGCCAAACCGAGTCAACGCGAGTTTTAGGCGAGCGACGTGCGAGGAGTGACTGAGGAGCGTACAAAGTAGACCACTGGCCGTAGAGACAGCGAGACCGAGACCGAGCGGCAGTGCCGCCTTCACATTAATTCTGGTGCCTAGTACAAGTACCGCTGCACGCTAAACTAGTGGCCAGGTACATGGCCCAACCGCAGCCCTACACAACACAGCCCCTGAAAAAAAGGGAAAGAGCGCGGCATTGACACCGCGCTAGCATGTAAGCCAGGACGACAAAGGACGAAAGAGGACGAAAAAGGGACGAGAAAAGGGTCGCGAAAGGCTCGGCCCCGGCCAAGACCCCAGGTCACACGTAGCGGCCGCCGCAGCTCGGGGTGACGCCAGTCCGTTGACAGTGGACGCGTTGGCCATGCAAGGCACCGGCATAAGGAGAGGGGCAAATTAAAAAAAGAACAAAAGAACAAAAGAACAAAAGAAGAAAAGAACCAAAAAAAAACAGACGACGGAAGATACATAAAAGAGCGAGCCCAGCAGTTTGAGAAGAGAGTTTATTTGAAAGTCAGAAACAACAGCCTCGCAACACTTCCAAACAGCTACTCAAAATACACACACCACACCATCTACACTTCTTATTGTCTTTTCCTCCCCAACCTCCCCTCCACAGCCAAGATGACCAAAGTCGAAATCACGGGCGGCGAGCCTACCGACCCCGAGTCGTTCTACACCCAGCAGGCCCAACAGGCCCAACCGCAGCAGCAGAGCACCGGGTCGTCCACGCCCTACTATGCACCTCAGGTCAACGACAACGGCCATGGCGACAACAACGCCACTTTGAACAGCAACACCACCGCCAACGGCGCCTACTACCGCTCCAGTCTCGCCAGCCGGCTTTCCGCCCTGGGCGCCCGTGCCGCCTCGCCCATCAACATGCTCGCCAACCGCATGGGCTCCGAGGGGTTCCTGCCCGAGACCATGTACAAGGAGTGCGAGAAGGCGGCACGGGTTCTTCGGGGGTTTACCCCGGAGGCCAGGCTGGTCCGGACGTCGACCACCTCCTCTTCGTCGTCGGGCCCCAAGCAGAAAGCGCCGGAACGCCGCGCCCTGATCCACATCCCCGCCAGCGTCATTCAAAAGGCCGTCGGCCTTGCCATCTTCACCACCGGCCGCGTCGGCATCCACGTGTCGGGTGCCACCGGCTCGGGTGTCCTGATTGCCCGCCGCTCAGACGGCTCCTGGTCGCCGCCCTCGGGCATCCAGGTGCACTCGGTGGGCGCCGGCTTTATTTTGGGGGCCGACATTTACGACTGCGTGCTGGTGCTCAACACGCAGGAAGCGTTGGACGCGTTCTGCAGCAACACGCGTCTGTCGCTGGGGTCCAGCCTAGGGGTCACGGCGGGGCCGTACGGTGTGGGCGGTGGGTTTGGCGTGGCAGCGACGTCATCGTCGTCGAAGGCGGCGCCACCATCCTCTACGCAGGGCAGCGCCTCGCCGTCGCCCTCTGTCGAGGGCTCCACCGGGCGGTCCGCCCTCCGCCAGACTATGGACCGCGCCGTCTACTCCTATATCAAGTCGCGTGGCATCTACGCCGGCATCAAGATCGACGGCACCGTCGTGACCTCGCGGCAGTCGGCCAATGCCGCGTTTTACGGCACGCCGGCAGTGACGGTCAGACAAATTTTGAGGGGGGACGTGCCGCCGGGACTCTGGCAGACGTCGGCGCAGGTGCTGCTGGACGCTGTGCGGTCGGTTGAGTCACAAGCTCCGGCTATGCCGCCCCGGCCGCAGCAGCAGCCCCAGTACCTGCAGCAGTACCCGCAGCAGTACCCCCAGCAGTACCCCCAGCAGTACCCCCAGCAGTATCCCCAACAGCCGGGCCAGTCGTATCCCCAGCAGTGGTACGGCCCGGCACCGTCTGCATCGTGGGCCAATGCCGTTCCTACTCCTCAACAGCCAGCTGTCCAAAAGCGTGAGATTGTTGGAACGCCGGTAGTGAGCCCGGTTGCAACACCGACTGCAACACCGGCTGCCCGCAGCAAAGAGCAGGAGGCAGCCGACGAGGCTGCGGCTTCTGCAGGGCTTCCTCCGCCGACGTACTCGCAGGTTGGCGAGTCGGCGTCATCTGCACCAAGGGACATTGTGTCGCCTGTAACCGTGCATGACGACCTTCCGCCGGCGTATGTCGACGATAATCAGGCTCCTACTGGTACGGGCGACTCAAAGGGGGAGCAGTAGGGTGACGAACGAAAGATTGTGATCGAGCGTATCTGGCGTTCCGGGACTTTTTACTTTTATTAGACTTTTGTATTCCATAGAGCTGTTTTCGCATTGATATACCTGATTGAAATTGATTACTAGAATTTGACTTGAAAAGACTAGAAGAAGATGACCTTTGTCACTTGATATGCGCTGGTCGTGCCTTCCGTAGATAATTGGTTTGTTAATACTGCCCACTAACATGGCTTGGTGGCCGAACGCTCCTTCCTTTTCGACGCAAAAACGCAGAGTAGCGGTAGAATTCCCCAACAAAAACCCGTGAATTTCATCCCCCCTTTTCGAATTCGGCATCATCTACAAGGTATCATCAACACATCTTGAACGATCGCCAACTGCATCTCCGACTGCCTCAGCTTCGATGCACTAAACTCCGGCGGTTCTTTCCAGCCCTGCGAGCGCTACACCCCCAAAAAGCTTAAAGAGCGGGGCCAATCCCAATGACACACCGGACATACCGGCGGAATTTACTCACGGTGGCTTCAGAAGACAGAACGTCGTCTCAGCTATGGTCTAGACGGTTGAGACCTGCCTATGAATGACGCAGCTTGATTTCTTCTTCATTTACGCGATGAGCTGACGGCACTGCAGCTCTGTTTCCTAGCCGAGTGTCAATCTCGACGACAACCGACCACATGCCGCCACGCGCAAAACGGCCAGCTCAGGCAGCGGCCCAGGAGGGGAAGGCAGCAGACACAACGACAATAGCAACAGGGGCGCCGACTATGATGGCCAAGACGGCCAAGACGGCCATGAAGCGCGGGCGGGGTCGTACGGGCGGTCAATCCGCAGGCCGAAAGGCGGACGCGTCTGGGGCGGCTCGGACGACAAGCAGCAAGTCCACCGAAGCAGTGACGACCACGACAGCGACGACAGCTACCACCCCGACCACATCAGCAACAGCGACGACCATAAACATCCCCTCCGACGACAGCTCGTCGTCCGACACCCCGGCGGCCATGGCTGTCAAACGCCGCAAGCTGCGCAAGGGCACGTTCAGCTGCATCGAGTGCAAGAGGCGCAAAGTCCGCTGTCGGTTTGGAGAGGGCGAGGGTGCATTACTCGAGGGCGGCGGCGCCTGCCTCTCTTGCCAACGACACGGCACATCCTGTGTTGGCCAAGAGTACGCGGCCCCCTCGCCGTCGCCGCGTCGCTCGCCCGATCCCTTCCAACAGCTGCAGTACAACGACGTCGGCAAACGCATTGCCCAGGTGGAGGCCCTCGTCGGCGAGCTGGTCAGGCAGCGTGTTGAAAATGGGTTTCCGTCGAGGGAAAGTGTGGTAGGCGAAACGGCCGAAGCGGCGCTGGCCTCCCCCTCCTACGACACGGCCGACCTCTTCGACCAGGAGCTCGAGTCCATCCTGCAGCAGGACGCCCACTGCTTCTCGCACTGGATGCACGACCGCTTCATGTCGGCCAACTCGCCGCGTTTCCGGTCGCGGTCGCCTTCGCCCGCCATGGCCTTCGTGGCCAGGCTTCGCCAGCCTTCCGGGCACTTGGACGTCAAAAACACGGACTTGGACGCCGACACCTCCTCCATCGACATCCACCCCAAAATGCAGATGCGCATCCAACTCCAGCAGCTCGAACAGGAGCTCATCGCCAACCGCCTGCTTTTCCCCGCACAGCCGGCCCTCTACACAGGGCCCCTCGAGCACCAGAACCTCAGCAAACAGCTGCAGTCCGTCCTGCCCACCATGGACAATGCCCTGCGCATCATGAACCGCGGTGCCCTTTTTACACTACGCCGCTACCGTGCGTTCCTCGCGACCGACGCCCAGGCCGGCCACTCCACACACGCCCTCTCGCCCTTACAAAAACGCGACACCGGCCACCCCGTGCTGCTCGCCCGCGAACTCATCCAGCTGGCCGTCTGCCTGCAGATGATGCAAAAACACAGCAACTTGACCGACCTGGGGTTGCCCGGGGTCGCGCCCTGGGAGACGGCCGACCGCTATTTCGAGGTGGCATTTAACCTCGTCACCTCCCAAGATGCCATGGTGTCCTCGCAAGAAGGCCTCGAGAGTTTGTTGCTGCAAGCCTTTTTCATGGTCAACAAGGGCGACCTACGAGCGGGCTGGATGACCCTGCGCCGCGCCCTGGGCATTGCCCAAATCATTGGCCTGCCGCCGCCCTCCTGGCACAACCAGCCGCCCTCCCTCCACTTTGTCTGGACCCGCCTGCTGTTCAGCGAGCGCTTCCTCTCGCTCATGCTCGGCCTGCCCTCGTCCATTGTCGAGGACCACTACCGCTCGTCCCTGGCGCCCCACGCCGCCACCACCAAGGTGGCCACCGCCCGCGACTGGTCTGCCAACGTCGAGTACTTGGCCCAAGATTTAGAAAGGCTGCACGCCCTCATCATCCCGCGCATCGCCGCCCGCAACGAACGCCTCAACCAGCTCGCCCACACGCCGTTTGTGTGCTCACACTTTGACGCGCAGCGCCACCTCCAAGTGCTGCACGACGACTACCGTGACACCCGCGACATTGACTATGCCTTCCGGCAGGCCGCCCAGACCCTACCCACCAAATGGTGGGCCATCCCCGACCTCATGGATGGGCGCATGGAGTGGGCCGAGCAGATTGAGGAGACCGCCCGGCTCATGGCCCAGGCCAAGCACTACCATTTCTTAGTGCTGCTGCACCTGCCCTACCTCACGGATCGGCGACCGGGTGTCTTCCCGGCGAAACCCCCACGGCCGCCGGGAACTGTTTTGATGAACGACTTTGTGTCGTTTGCAGGGGCGCAGGGCAGCGACGACAAGGGGAGTGAAGTCAACTTCCGCGAGTTTGGCGCGGCGGCCGAGTTTGAAGCGGCGCCACTGCCCGCCGCTGACGACATTGCCTTTGCCTTTGGGATCGAGTCGGTCGTGGCCAAGCGGGAGGTCGAGGCCAGAGCCACGACGGAGGCGGCGGCGGACACGACCCTACCACAACGACAACCGTCGTCGTCGCCGTCGCCACCGTCGAACTCGTCGTCCACACTGGCCGCCACGTCGCCGCCGACCTTTGCAGGGACTGCGACTGCAACGACCACCCCCCTCGGCCCCCCCGACACCACCTTTAGCCGTCTCGGCGCACTCGGAGCAGCCCGCGAGGTCCTCACCCGCTTCATGGTCTTTCGCTACTGCAACAGCGTCATCGCCCGCTGCCACGCCTTTGATTTCGAAGCCTTTGTCGCCGCCATGGCCATTTTGCTCACCCACATGGACGCCCACGCCCGCGGCCGCGACAACGTCATCCACTACCAGCGCCCTTCGGACTTGGGCGCCGTCGACAAGGCCATGACCCTCATGGACGAGCTCGCCGACATTACCAAGGAGCCCGTCAACCGCACGCGGTCGGCCATTCTGCAGCGGCTGTTGGTCATCGAAGCGGATGCCGCCGCCGGTGGAAAGTACGAGGTCTGGACGGAGGAGGGCACACTGGGCCGGGGCGACGGGCGCGTGACGGCCGACACGACGAGTGCCGTTCAGACGATGTCGGTGCCGTACTTTGGCACGATCCACATCCAGCGGTTGTCGGGGGTGGTCGGAGAAGACAACAACAGCAATGCTACGAACGACAACAGCGAGATCTTCTCTCACTGGAGTAAGTGAAGAGAAGCTACGTGTATATTTATTTTGATTTACTTTGGAACACATTTTGGATACTGCAAAGGGCATCTTGGATATTTGGATATTTGGATACTTGGATATTGTGTATTGTGAATTGGTACATAACTAGGATACATATGGCCAGTTGGTCTGGCGTTTTTGAATGAAATGGCTTTTGGATATTGAAATGTTTTGGGTCTCCTCCTCGGGGGTATCATCATCGTACAAGCTTGTTAACTGGTCGTTCAGGAAAGAAAAGAAAGAAAGGAAGAAGAAAAAAGAAAAGTCACACCACGACGCGCTCACGCCTCAAACGCTGCATTGCTTTTCCGCCCACCGCCGCGCAGCAGCAGCGCATACTCGGACCGTTTTCGGATGATGAACGCCAGGCTCAGCATAAAGTCCGTGTGGTACCGCCCGCCGTCCAGCTGCATCAGGGGACGCAGCACCCGCCCGGCCAGCCGCTCTGCCGTCATGTCGTTGCGGTCCGCCGCGTCGGCAATGTCGCCCCATAGGTTCAACAACAACTTGAGGAGGGAACGAGCCGGCCCGCGCACGCCACCAAGCGCCTCCTCCCAAAAGTCGATGCACTGGTCGAGACGCTTGGCGTACGAGCCCGGCACGGTGGCCTGCCGCGACAGCGTCATCCAGCGGCGGGCGACAGCTTCCGACACCAACGGGCGGGGTAACGCTTCAAGGTACTCCAGAATCAACGCCGCCGCGTCGTGGCGGCTGTACTCTGCTGCCATCGAAGTGTCATCCAAGTCCACCCCGTACAGAGGCGCCGCCGAGAAGCGCTCCCGCAGGGCGCGCACGCGGTTAAAACTGACCACCCCAAAAGAGTCGACGTCGACACCCGGCACGCCACCGCCGAAAATGTCCGGCGTCTCCAGCCCGCCGTCCGACCTGATGAACGTGTAGCACCGGAAGATGCACAGCGGAAACTCCCGCCGCGACGCGCCATGGCTGCCCGAGTGGTGCGTGCGCGCCGACGCACCGGCCATGTGGATGCTCTTGCGGAGGGAGACGCCAAACACGGCGTCGGGTTCGTCGTCCACTCCCTTCTTGCCTTTCTTAGAGAGCGGTGCAGCTTGGTCTGCCTCGATCATAGTCGTCACGGTCCAGGGTGTGCGGAACGAGGCAGAGAAGCGTCGGCTGGTGCGGCGTTCGATGCCGCCGCCGCCACTATTCCCACTCTGTCCGCTGCTGCTGTTGCTGTTGCTAACAATGTTGGAGAGGGGTGTGGGGGTGATCGAGAGTCCAGACAGGCCGACGTCTCCAGTGGGGCCCATGCCCGTGCCTGTCGCTGTCGCCGGCCGCTTATTGAGCTCGGCCGTCGTTGTGGCCGAGGCGCTGCGGATGTGCCGCAGGAAACGGCCGAAGCGGGTGTGGTTGGTGGAGGTGGAGGGCGGCGAGGTGGTGGTCGTGGAGGAAAAGTTGCCATTGCTGACACTGTGGTTGAGGGCCTGAGGTGACAAGTACCGACTATTGACAGTCGCGCCCTCCTCGGCCGGCCGAAACCCGAGCGCACTGCTCCCCCGGGCCACGGCTTTGGGCGGCGGCGTGGGCGGCCGGCTCGGCAGCTCGTCGCGCAGCTCGTCCATCAAATCGTCAATCTCGTTGGGAGGGAGCAGGGCCGACCTGCGGGGGCGGTCGCGTGGTGGCGGAGGTGGCGGGGGCGGTGGAGAGGGCGGGGACTGCCGAGAGGGAGACGGTTGCCGGGAGCTGTACGACGAGGAGCCGGCGGTGGGCGCGTCGGCACCGACCGTGCGTGGGATGGGCAGGCTGCCGCCCTGGTCCGCACCCTCAGCCTCATCGTCGAGCATCTCGACGGCGCTGTCGGGAGCTTTGCCGATGGGCGACGCGGCGGCCTGGTCGCGGAACAGGTGTGGCGGCGAGTCGAGGTTGAGGTCGAGGCTGTCCCTGTCGGTGGGTGCTGTGTCGAGTATCGTGTCAACTTCCGCTTCTGGCTCTGGCTCGACATTTTTCTCGGCCTCCGCAACAGCGGCGAGCGCGTGCCGCTGCAGGACGTTGAGGTAGTTCTGCAGGATGAAGGCGGCGTCGCCGTCGTCCAGGTCGTTGCGGACGCGTGTGCGCAGGTGGCCGATCTCGGCCAGCAGGCGGGCCATGTCCTTGGCCTTGGCGTTGGCGATGTGGTCGGGGGAGGAGGAGTCGGGTTCGTCGGTGCGGGGGGGAGCAGTGTGGCACAATGCCACCAGGTCGAGGGCCAACCCGAGGGTCAGCCGGTACACCTCGAGAACGGCGCGCGACTCGGCAATGTGCGGGTGCAGGGCCAGCCAGCGCGTGCGCTTGTCGTGGGGGGTAACAGAAGCAGGGGCGTTGTCGTCGTCGCTGTCGCCGCCACCGTCAGCAAAGATGGCGTCAAGATCAGCCACGACCGCTCCGCTGCCGGCGACGACGGCTGGCGTCTGCAGGGCCAGGTCGGTCGGAAAGCTAGCGGAGGCGGCATCATCTTTGAGCAAGTCGAGCACGCCGTCCAGGGCGTGCAGCTCGGCCGACAGCGGGGCGAGGTCGGCGCGGGACTCGCGGACATCGCGCACAAAGCGGTGGAGGTCGAGGGCGGTTTTGGCGAGGGCGTTGCTGACGGCGAAGCAGCCGGTGGTGGTGGAGCTGTTCAACGAGTGAGCAAAGCGAACGAGGGAGCACGGCGAGTGAGGGAGCACGGCGGGGGAGGGAAAAAAACACTTACATCCAGTCCATGGTGGGTGTTGCTGGCTGTTGACAAGAAGCGGTCGCAAGGAGCAGCCTTCTTTTCTGGCTTCAAGGGCGCAGAAGAGCGAGAGTTGAGATATTTGTGAGATTTCTTTTCGCTGTTCCTCCTCTCCTCGTCAAACTCGGCTCGCTAATTTGTTCACTGGTTCACGGCCCGGTTGGCTGCACCATGTGCCTCTTTCTGCACCATGGAACCAGGGGTCCAGAAACTTGTGTTGCGTTCGTTTTTGCAGTCTTTTTGTCTGTCGTCTTCCTCTTTTCCTGCACATGCATGCAAGGTCCTGGCTCTGGGCCCTTGGTTTGGTTGTTGGGTTGTTGGCTTGCTTGCTGGGGTGCTGGGTTGCTGGGTGTGTTTTGTTGGCGCCCAGTAGCCCTGTCGTTGTGAAAAAGAAGGGGGAGTCGGGGGGGAGTTGCCTTTCCGTCGCTGTCGTGCTGTCCCACCTCCACTGCAACATGGACAGGCCCAGGGACAGCGGAAGAGGTGTTGCGAGGTGTTGCGAAGCGAGGGTAGCGATGGGAAGCGCAGGGGACTGAAAGGGAAACGTGAGTGACAAAGAAAAAGAAACAGAGAAGTTGGGTGGGAGGAATACGATGTCAACGGTCAGCTTCCTTCTTCCTCTTTCTTTTGGTTTGACTGCGAGGGTGGTGGAGGAAAAGGGACTTTGGGGACTATGTATGACCAGGGTCTTAAAGGTGGAAAAGGTGCGAAAAGGCGGCGATGCGACTGGCTCACCATGCGAGAGGGGAAGGAGAGGAGAAGGTGGAAGGCAAAAGCGACAAAGCGATCAACGACAGCCGAACAACAATGACGAATGCGACTGAACGAGGCCGAGGAAGGAGGGTGAAGCGTGAAGAGGGGTTTCAACTTGAATTCGACCTCAACTAGGTCATTCGACCTTGCGGCTTGCGGCTTGCGACTTTTTTTCTTTTTCAATTTTGTCGCCTTGTGCTTGTCCCGTTTCTTCTCAGCTTGGAGTCTGCAACCACTAGCAAACACAACCCCTGCTGCAAAAGGGCAAAAGCGATCGCCGGCAGCCCGTGGAGGGACGATCCCTCGGCATTCCCTGCTTTTTGTTGTGTGGGCAAAAAGTGCTTGTGAGTCCAGCTTTGACATGCAACTAAAAAAAGACGACACAGCATGCAAGAGGACTTGCCAATATATTGATACACTACTGTGTCGATACGAGTTCAGCTGTGTCTTGTGCTACGAGAAAAGGATTCGCTGAGAGCGTGTGTGAGAAGAGTGGCAAGGTCGACGAGCAGGATATCAGCAGGGTACGAAGAGGAAGGGAAAGGAAAACAATGGAAAGAAGAAAAGACTGTTTCGCATCACGGAAGTCTTCCACCGTGTGATGAATCCTCTCGACCAGGCTTTGCCTTCATCGACGGGGGCTGGACGAGTTGAGGCTCAAATGGCAGTTTGTTCGTTGAGACTGGTTTGCGTCCTTTCTGTCTTCTTTCTTTTTGATTTTCCAATCATTCTTTAACGATCCCTTTGACGATTCCTTCGAACCTCGAAACAGACACTTTTTAACGTTTTTTACAGATTTGACATTTTGACAGAATCCTTCGCACATCGACGAATGGACACGAGCAAACCGAGAAACGAGGGAAGGCTTGTCTGCCCTGACTAGACAGGCCTGGCCCGCCTTACAAGATACGCTCGGACACCGACAGCGGACAACAGCCAGCGGAGGAGGTGGCTATGGCGCCGCGGGAGTTGTAACCAAGAGGTTGCATTGTCATTTTTGGGAAGTGTTTCGAGTTGGGGCTGACAGACTCTTGGATGTGCGAAAGAAACGACGGAAGAACGAGAGAACACGACTGGCCAGTGTCGACGAGATCCAAGCTCCTCGAGAGGTCTGAGCAACGACAGCGCAGTCAGAGCACGGGATGCTGTCCCTTTGAGAACTCTCTGTGCGTTTTCTGTTTCCCCTCTTTCCACGTTGTCGACGCAAGGGACATGCTACGACGACGGCAGGACGGCCACGCTCAAGTCGTCGATCTTTTGTTTTCTGCCGGGCCTGCTTCGGGCCTGGAAGTGTCTCGCAGCTCCCAAACAAAGCCAAACCAAGCCGGTGGCGCACGCCGCTCCCCTCTTTTTCAATTATTTTCACCTCTGCTTCCCTTTTTCCTCTTCTCTCCGCATGGGAGACTGGGACACCTCGACACCATCGTCATGGCGCCCTATGGTGGTCCATTAAGTCCCCTGTGGAGAGTCACGATCGCCAGAAATTGTGGTTCTCTGGCGCTTGTTCGTGTGCCCGTTTCCCCGTTTCCCCGTTTCCCCGCTGGCGTGGGTTGGCTCTGGGCTGGCTTCCTTTTGCTTCACCTTGTTTCTGAAAATAGGCCCTCGAAAATTGGCGGTTCAATCTGTTCCATCCTGCTTGTTTCAGAGAAACAAAAATGACAAAACCATCTGGATCTGTCAGACGGGTAAGGCAGTATGGAATTCATCAAGCCGCAAAGGGTTTCGACAAACATTACGAGGGAAGAAGGCAAGGGTATTATGGCGTAAAGTTTATTTTGTTTCTAGCGACGGGGGCTGTGAAACATTTGGTAAGATTGGAGGTGAGGGTTGCAGGTGAAGGTGCAGGGGGCCGTTGTTTTCCTTTTCCATCCGGGTAAGCTGAGCACTGAACAACGGCACACGGCATGGAAAGAGGCACGACGGTTGGACGTCACAGCGTGGGTTCGCTCAAAGAAACGGGTATCTTATTAAACACAGCGAAGGTATGGAGTACAAACGCGACATCGTGCACGCCGTGCGTCGTACTTTGTACGACGTCCACGACTCCCCCCTACAGGCCTGGGTACGGTGGCGGCGGCTCGTCCTCGTAAGCGGGCGTTCGTGCCGTCCTCGACGACGACGGGCCGGCCGACCCTGTCGCTCCCGTCACACCTTCCTCATCGGTCCGCTCGCTCGGTAGCAGCCGTCGTTGCCGCCGCACCCGCTCCAGCAGCACCAGCCGGTGGTCCCCTTTCACCACGGCCGTGCTGGCCATTGCCCTCTCCAGGTCTTCTTCGTCTTCGACCAACCGCTGCCACCTTTGGCACTCCGTCTCCCAGAAGAAGAGCAGCCGCACCAGCCGCCGCTGCGTGTCCGTGCTGGCCGGCCCGGCAGATTCTTGTCGACAAAAGCCGTGTTGACGGTGAGGCCGGGGGGCAAATTGGTGACGCCAAGGGAAAGGATCGTAAAGGCGGTCGTCAGGCTGCGGTGTGTGGGCGGGGCATCGTCTGTCGGCGCCAGCACGTAGCCATGCTGCTGTAGCAACCTCAACGTCTTCTCGGCCGTCCGCACCGACTCGCAGACACCGCCGACGACGAGCGCCGTCGCGTCGAGGTACATGCACTGTGCCGTATCCAGCTGGTGCCGCACAAGAGCGTCCTTGTCAACGACCGACAGTGCGACGGTGCGGTTGCGGCCGTCGTCGTCGCGAGCCAGCTCGGGGATCGTGTTGCGGATGACCTGCCAGAGCTTGGGCATCGTAGGCGATTGGTGGTCTACATGGTTTTGTTTTGAGAGAATGTGAAGCTGATCAACTACTCTCCTTTCGAGACTGGGTATGTGATCCTTTATGACACGAAAGGGGAAAACAGCCTTGCGTTGGTTGTCAGCCCTGGACTGCAAGTAAACTGACGCGGCCAGCCACGTGCAAGCTCGCACCCAACGGATAACCGGCACGCATCCAACGTACGAGTATGCATCGACAAAGAAAAGGCAAAAAATAAACAAAAAAAATCAATTGTTCGCAACGTTCACAGCAAATCTTGACTCCGCCAACATCACTTCACACTCCAGCTTACAGCTCATCGTGTGTTGTTGCTCCCCCTGCACCCGGCGTCCACGGCGGAATCACACCCTGGATGATGTCCAGCAGGAACTGTTCAACCACGGCCGCCGCCGGCGGGCCCTCGCCACCACCACTTGTCGGCGGAAATGGAAACACATCCCCGTTGCTCGGGTTCTGCACGGCCAGCAGGGGCCCTTTGTTTTGGGAGACACTCGCCCGCAGTCCCAAGGCCTCCACCATGGCCTCGCCGTACTCGCGCACGTCCACCGTCGTAAACGCCAGGTACTCGCCGTACGTCTGCGCCAGCGGGCGGATCGCTTTGATGTACGCACGGCGCGCCTTTGGGGACGAATACAGATAGTGTACCAAACTCTTGCCCATGCCCAGGTAGTGCAGCTCGTTGCGGCGCGTGAGGTCGACGACGAGGGTGGCTGTGCAGGCCTCGAAAAAGGCGTCGAGGGCGGTGGTCGACGCGGCGAGGTCGGCGGCGGTGCGGACGAGCTCGCCGTGGGCTCGGTAGCAGGTTATGGAGGGCGGCGAGGCCGAAGACCGGACCTCTGTCGAGACCGCAAAGGTGTACCGATCAGCGTAGGCGTGAGCCATCTGGGCGAAGCGTGTGGGAAGTGTGTCGTCTTCACCAATGCCGCCCTTTCCGTAACGTGCCACAAAGACGACTTCGTCGTCTTGGACTGGTATCAACGCCGTCACGTTCTTGTCGTCGACGGTCGACAGGACGGGCCGGGCCGCGCGGCGGAGGAACGCGAGCAGGTCCGGCGCCTCCCTAACGCCGCGGTAGCGCTGGACTCTGTCGTCCTCCCGATGGAAGAGCCGGATAGCCGGATACGAGGACACGTCGAGCTCGTCGCAGAGCCGTGTGTCCTGGGTGCAGTCGATGCTGACGACGGCGGCGTTGTGTATCGTCGGGGCGTTGACGACCAATGTCCACTCAACGTCGAGACGTTTGCAGGATTCCCTGAGGCGAGTTAGTCGGTGTGGAGTGAGGAGTCGACGACAGGGAGAGGCTCTTACAATGATGGCTACAAACATTAGCATTTTAGAATGGACGTTGCAAGCGTCTGCCGTCGGGGAAGAAAGAACATACCTCAACGACTGTAAACAACACGAGCAAGTTGGTCTTATTAGCTCTCTGACGACATTCTCCCTTTCTTCACCACTGTTGAGCTTACACGCGACGAGGGTGCGCTCGTTGTCTTTCAGCGCCTGGCGGAAGCCGGTCGCGGACGTGTGGCTCCATGCCGCTGCGGGCGATGCAGCGAGGGCGAGTAAGGCTGCGTTGGTGAAGAGTCTCATTTTGGTGGTGTCGTGATGTGTTGACGACGTCAACAGAAGAAGGTGCGACAGAAAAGAAAAGAAAAGAATGCGACAAAAAGAAAGACAACGGCCTCCCACAATCTGTGACGTCTCCTGCCACAAGGATCTGGAAGGTGGCGCCGTCTGCTGTCGACCCTCGTGCCTCGACCCTCGAACTGTCTCATCGGATCCACGGCAGGCCCCCTGGGTTATGGTATGGCGATCTGTGCGCGCGCACACACAAGACACGACCCACGACGTTTCATGACGGCATGTCGACGTAAGGAGGGGGAAAAGGCGAGGAAGGAGGAATGAAGAGAAGAAAGAAAAAAAGAAAAAAAAGCTCGAGTTGAATAAGAAAATGGTATCTCTCAATTGAGAAAGACTCAAAATTTCACAACAGCATCCAACGCAAACATCACCAACATCAACAAAATGCATACACGACAACACCCCACGCTGGCCAGCCTCTGCGCGGCACTGCTCTCGCTGCTGCCCTTCACACAAGCCGCCACCCAGTCCGTCCTCACCAGCAGCGACGACGCCTACGTCTGCCAACACCCACCCTACGAGGTCCACCTTGTGTCGTCGTCGCCCCTTGTCGTCTACCTCGCAGGCTTCGTCACCCCGGAAGAGTGCGCCCATTTGACAGAAGCAACCCGCGACACGTTTGCCCACTCCGCCGTTGCGGAGAAAGGGGCAGCCGACGGCCGCGCCATCCACAACGTGCGCACCTCTCAGTCGACGAATGTGCCGCGGGACGACGTGGTGCGGTGCATCGAGGAGAGGGCATTGCGCTTCCAGGGACTGTACGGCCAGTACGAAAAGCTGGAACCCCTCCAACTCGTCAAGTACGGCGCCGGCGAGCACTACCACTACCACACGGACTGGTTTACGGACACGGTGCACGCGACGGCCGCGCAGGGGGGGAACCGGGCGTCGAGTTTTTTTGCGTATGTGCATGTGTCCAACGGCACGGCCGATGCCGCGACAGCGGCAGAGGACGGATCGGCCGGACACCACGCTCCATCCAAACTTCGCGGCGGCGGCACCAACTTTCCTCTCCTCAACGCGCCACCCTCCCCCGCGTGGTGTACCTTCCTGGACTGCGACGAGCCGTGGGAGCGGGGCGTGACGTTCCGCCCCGTGCAAGGCAACGCCGTGTACTGGGACAATCTGCTACCGCGGACGGCGGGCGACGAGGCTCGCACGGGCGACCCGCGGACCCTCCACGCAGGCCTGCCCGTCGTGGCCGGCGAGAAGATTGGGATGAACATTTGGACAAGGGAAGGGACGGTGCCAGCGGCCATACGGGGTGACTAGGTGGTCTACGGAGGAGTGTATTTGAATGAATCCACAATTGGATGTATGGTTTCTGCATTTGCTCTATTTGATTATTGTGCTTGCCAATGGCTCTAAGCTGGTATTATTACATTTTTAGTGTTCGTAGTATCGTAACATATTGTACAGGGCCGAAGAGCGGCCGGGAGGCGACGACAGTGGTCGCTGTCTAATGTGTAAAGGCCCTTGTGTTTTAGAAAAGAGCCGCCCCCACGACGGCGGCCACTGCCAAGTTCTTGACCACCTGCACTGCCCGTGCGACCGACGCTCCGCCATTGGTGCTGGCCGGCGTCGAGGCCGTTGTCGTCGTCGAAGACGACGCGTTGGAGCCGCCCTTGGCGCCCGCGTTGCCGGTGTCGCTGTTGGACGCCGACGAGGATGCGACAGACGACGCTGACGTTTTTGTCGACGTCTTCGTCTGTGACGCCTTGGTGCTCGCTGTCGTCTTGGACGTCGTCGATGGCAACGGCGACGGCTTCGCGCCGCCCGCCTTCTGGTACGGCGCCAGCACGCACTGGCTAAACAGCTGGTTGTCCTCGTAGCTGCCGTCCGACTGCAGCGTCGGCGTCAGGCTCAGCACGTACGTCGAGTCGAACGCGCCCGCCGCCCACGACACGTAGCCGATGTAGACGTCCGCGTTGGCGTTAATGTACGTGTTTTGCGCGCAAAAGTCGGTCATACACGACGCGTCGCTGGAGGCGCCCGTCTCGCTAATCAGACCCTGGCGCTTCTTTTGGCGCAGGTACGTCGCCAGCATCGTAAAGTTGCCAATGTTGTCCGTCGTGCACTCGGCAAACTGGCCCGAGTTGTTGTTGTCGAGGTACTTGTGGATGTCCAGATACAATCCGTCCGTGCTACCGTCGGGGTTCGTGATGGCCAGCAGGGCGTCGGCGCTGCCCGTCGAGATGAGCGTGGCGGCGCTGTCAAAGTTGGTGCCCGGCAGCAAGATCATTTGCGTCTTGGCACCGGCATTGCGGATGCCGTTGACGACTTTCTGGCAGGTGGCCGTCCACAAGTCCAGATCCAAATCGTGCGGCTCGTTGGTAATCTCAAACACCACCTTGGGCTCGTCGGCGTACATTTTCGCGAGGGCCACCCAGATGGCCACAAACATGTCGTCCGAGGGCCCGCCCTGGCCGACGATGCCGCCGTTGAACCGTGCAAAGTTGTGCACGTCGAGCATGCAGTACGCGCCCGTGACGAGGCACGCCTGTACAAACTGGTCGTAGCGGCCGGCGTTGGTCGGGTCAAAGGTGTCGCTGACCTCTTTGTCGTTGTTGATGAGGAACTGCCATGATGTTGCTAGTGGACGTATCTCGGTTAGTGGGCTTTTCTTTGTCTCTCAGAAAATCAACCAACTCCACCCCAGCTTC
Organism: Sporothrix inflata; assembly: GCA_021396225.1. Taxonomy (NCBI): domain Eukaryota; kingdom Fungi; phylum Ascomycota; class Sordariomycetes; order Ophiostomatales; family Ophiostomataceae; genus Sporothrix; species Sporothrix inflata. Next base: position 169,832 of record WNYF01000015.1, on the reverse strand, counting down.
ACCTACGCAGTCGGAACATGTTCACGCCGTCGTCCTCGACAAAATGCTTCATCTGGCCGCCGCCGTCGGCATGGCCCAGCTCCGTCAGCGGCAGTGTGGCCGTGGAGAGCGGACAGGAGCCCTAGAGGAGTCAATGTCAGTAAATCGCGTTCGCTCGTATTCCTGACGTGCTCAGGGTCTCGTATATTCGTATTAGTGTGGATGAGATTGTCGATTGGTGTGGGTGGTGTGGATGGGCGGGGCGGCCCAGCAAATGACGTGGCTTGGCTTACATCGATACCGCACCCAAAGTCTCCGCCAGCCATGGCAACGCCCTAAAGGAAGGAAAAGTCAGCATAATGTCGCAGTGGAAATTGGAAAGCGCGTCGGCCGTGTTGTTCACGCCACGACCAAAAGAAAACTCACCAGATACTGGACGGCAGCCTGAGCAAAGGCGACGAGGCCCAGGAGGACGAGAAATGGGGAAAAGGTGAAAGACAACATTGTGAACCGAGGAATGCAAAAAGAGACAAGGCAAAAAAAAAAATGCAACTAAAAAAGGGAAATGGAGAAAGGGGAAAGGGGAAAGAAAATAATAAAAAGATAAGGTTAAATATATCCAGCCTCGAAGAGGAACGACCGTAGTGAAGGGAAGAGAGACAGAGACGATAAGGGCGGAAGGTGAATTCGAGAAAAGGAAATGGCGACGGCGACGAAAGGAAATGAAATGAACGCAAAGGCGGAACGACCGGACTGGCTGAAGGACACACAGCAAGACAGAAAAACGAGTGATGCGATGAATGCTGCGCGTTCAAGTAGGACGAAGATGCAAAACAAGACAAAGAGGGAAGAAAAAGAAAGAAAAGTAAGAAGAGCAACGAGAGATGTTAAAGAAGGCGAGGATAGAAAGAAAAAATCAAAGAGGCAAAAATAGAAAACAGAAAACAGAAAACAGAAAAGAGGAGCGGAAAATAGACAGGACCACAAAAAAGGCAGACTGGCCGATACGCCATGATGGTTAGCGGGCGTGGACGGGAGAATACGAAGTGAAGACGCTCCCAAAAAATAACAATTTAAAATAAGAAAATAAAAAGGAAATCCTCCGTAGTGACCCAAAAATACGGAGCACCCAGACGAGCCAGCAAACCCAGCAAAAACCTAAAAGCAACAGTCGCGGCCAAGACGGCTCCCGCAAGGAACGGCGCACGGTTTAGGGGGGGCGAAATGAGGGCGCCAGACACGAGTCGCCCTTTTCGGGTCCTCAGGAGCGAAGAGGAGCAAATAGGATCCAAGTCTGGCGTTCCTAGCGTATGGGCGTTGGCGGTTTGGGCGTGGTGTCGGGCGTTGAAAGTTGACAAGTTGACAGCGCTGGGCAAAACGGTCAGCACACCACCAGCTTCTCAGAAGCGGCCAACTGTGCGAGAAAGCGTTGATCTTGATCGGAGCCCGCTTTTCCAGGTACGAGTTACCAGCCAAGCACCCAGGCACCCAAGCAGGATCCCATGGAGGTGAGAAAGGAAATACGAGCCGCAAAGACGCAAAACAGAAAACACGAGAGAACAGTGACAACACGATACAAGAAAACAGGGCACCAACACGACAAAGGGCTCAAAACCCGTGTTGTGCCATGGCCTGAGACGGGCCGCTGGGCTGAGCCTCCTCAGGCGCCCCCCAATCCCCCCTATTCCGTCTCCTTTCCCTTGCCGTCGATCACTGGGTCAGTGGGGTGGTCGAGTTTGGCATGTCCAGCGACCAGGAAAATAAGCAACAGTGGACTTCTCATCAAAAATGCAACGATATGCAACAATAAAATGCAAGCGCGGCGATCCAACGACAAAAGGTTTCAGCCGCATCTGACAGCAAACCCCCAGCTCCCAACTCTACTCCTCCCGGAAAATGCGCACCTGCGCCTGGCCGGCGTCGTCGATCCACGCGCGGAACATGCCGCCGCAGTTGTAGTCCTGGATTACGGCGGTGCGGACCTGCCGGACACCATGGTCGTCGTTCACGACAGCGCACTCGATGCCGATGAGACCGCCCTCGCCCTCGCCGGCATAGCCCCAACGCGCGCCCGCACTCGTCTGCAGCACGCCGCCCGGACCGGCCACGGCCGTGAGCGCGGTCGCCGACGACAGCGGCTTGTACTGCGCCATGGCGGCGACGGTGTGGGCGGCGCTGACGCGCAGAAACGAGTCGCCGTTGCCGGTGCCGGACAGACCGATGGAGCGCGTCGTCTTTATGGTTGAAGACGGTGCCGACGGCAGCTGGTCGTAGAACAAGGGCATCGGCGAGGGAATCGGAAGGCAGTCGGCCAGTAGATTGTAGAGGGCGCGGGACAGCTCGACAGCGGGGCGTGATGAGGGTGCTCCTTGAGAGGCTCTCGCCGCTGCTGCCACACCCGTCGGATCGCTGTCCTCGGCCCACGTCCCGGCCCATGAGCCCGCGCCCACCACCGGTGTGTCCCCCACGCGGCCCGTCACCTTGTTTGTCAGGCCGCCCGTGCTCGTTGCGCAGCACACCACGCCGTCCGCGTCCAGCGCCACCGCGCCGCACGTGCCCTGCGGCAGGTACTCGCTGGCCGACCAAGTGCTCGTGGCTGCCCGTCCTTGTTGTTCGGCCTCGAGCGCCCGTACATGCTCGTCCCACCGCGTCTGTGTGAAGAAGTAGGCCGGGTCGACCAGCGGCAGGCCGTAGCGCTCGGCCAGCGCCTCGGCGGCGGCGCCGTAGATCTGCGTGTGGCCTTGTGCGCCGGCGTCAATGTTGGGGGTTTTTGGGCCCTCGCTGCGCTCGTTGTGTGTGTCCCCGTTTCGCTCGCTTTGCTCGGTTTGGCCCAAATCAACATCCCCGTGCTCCAGCATCCGCCGCGCCAGCCGGATTGGATTCCGCACCCTTCTCAAACCCATCACGCCCACCCCTCGCTTGGCCCGCCCCCGCGACACCATGACGCTCGCCTCGAGCTCGTTGATGCCGTCGCGCGTGAACACGGCGCCGTGGCCGCTGTTGAAAAGCGGGCAATCCTCGAGGAGGGCAACGGCGAAGGTGGCTGTCTCGAGGGCGGTCGGCCTCGACGGAGTCGACGCCGGCACTTTCAGCCCATTCAGCCCATTCAGCCCATTCAGCCCATTCAGCCCATTCGGCCCATTCGGGACGGCCGATGCGGCCGACGACGGCACAGCCGTACCCGATGTCATGTACTCATTGGTGCGTGTAATCTGTTTGTTAGCCTTCTGACCGAAAGAGACACGGAGAGACGGAACGACGTACAATCTCCTTGAGGGCCCCCCGAATCGCCGCCCGCCGCTCGGGCGTCAGCGTGGCCCGCGAAATGTTGCCGGCGCCGCCATGGATGATGAGGCGTGGCTGGATGTGGATGCGATGTCGGTGGGCGGTCTTGTCCAATATGCCGTCCATGGTGTTGGCAGCGTTGGCGGCGTCAAAACTTCGCTGCGTGTATTTTTGGGCTCTGGATGATTCCATTCGATTGGATTGCCCCCTCGTCGGTTCCTTCCTTCCCGCAATGGATCTGTTGGTTCTGTGGGCTGATACGGTCGCGACTTCGCTCCCGACAAACGAAAGTCGTGTGGCACCCTCGCACATTGCATCCAAACTAGGCCAAATAGGAAGGCGCGATTGGGGTATGAGGGGGCGCTGGAAACTTGGGGAAAGGGCGACCGTTGGCTGTTCCACAGCAACAAAATAGAGGGGAAGCGCCCTGTAATTGCCAGTCATGTCGGTGTCGGTTGGTGGCTTGCACCGACAATTGCGACGCCTCCCAACCAACGCCCTCCTTGCGAAAACGAGAACGAGCACCACCAACAAACAGCACACATACGACTACACGGCAAGGAAATGCCGACTGGCTTTCAACGGCGGATTACAACCTCGCCCGGATCCTTCTGGCAACGTCATGACATTAGTATTGAGCAACATCGCAAACGACAGAAATGGGCTGACATGTTTCTCTCCCTTCTCTTCCCGGGGAGGTTGAAGGCTGCACTGGACTCTTCTTCTTTAGGATTCATTTCTTCGTCCTTCACCCCGTCTGCGTTTTGTATAAGTCTGACGACAACCTCGTCGTCCGGATCTCCCACCATGGCAGCAGACTCGGTCATCACAGCATCTTCTACGCACCTTCTACATCACTACGATATCTATTGAGCACTCGCTTACAAAACACCCACATCCACGCACATCATGTCCGATACGACGCACAAAGCATCCGCTGCCCGCGGCGAGGACTACTCGACGCAGCGCCTTACGCAGCGCTACCGCTTCGACGACGTCAACATGGACCTCTTCTTCCTCGCCGCCATCGGCTGGGGCGCGTCCGGCGGCTTGTCCGTCGGCGAGGCGTACTACGTGGCGTCGCAGATCGAGGACGGCAACGCCGCCTCGTGGGCCACTGCGTTTGAGCGCCAGGGCGGCATCCTCCAGGCACAGGCCGAGGAGTGGTTAGGGAGAGCTGGTGACGGTGACACAAAGAGCCGGGCCCTCCTCCGCAACGCCGGCGAGGCCCGCCTCAAGGCGTTTGCCGCGTACCGCTCGGCCTGGCAGTTTGTCGTGCCCGGCGAAGAGTTTGTGCGCATCTTCCGCATCAGCCAGGCCCTTTTTGCGAAAGCCATGGTCGAGCTGGGCCTGCCGGCCGCGGCGTTCTCTGTGCCCTACGGCGGCGGCCAGCTGCCAGGGCACTACTTTGCACCGCGTTCTTCGGGGGCTCCCACTATTCTCATTGTCGGTGGCGCCGACACATGCCACGAGGACCGCTTCCTCTCGCAGGGCCGCTTTTACCTCGACCGCGGCTACGCCGTTGCGCTAGCCGACCTGCCGGGCCAGGGCCTCGTGCAAGCCCAAGGCCTGTTCTGGGAGCCCGAGACGGACAAACCCGTAGGCGCCGTGCTCGACCTTCTAGAGTCCCAGTTTGGCGTCAACCGCCACCGCACCGCACTGCTGGGCATGAGTCTCGGCGGCTACTTTGTGAGCCGCGCCGCGGCCGCGCCCGACTCGTTAGGTTTAGGCGCCGTCATTGCGACGCCTGTGCTCACAAAGCCGGAGGCGCTTTTTACCTTGGCCGCCGAGGCGGCGCAGCTCAAGGGCGACGCGGGCGAGGCGAAAGCCGAGGAGAAGGAGGAGTCGCCCGCCGCCAACAACATGGCCGTGCTGGGCTGGAAGGCCGGCATCACGTCGCTGCCCGAGCTGGTGCAAAAGTGGGCGGGCGTCGAGGTGGACCCGAGCAACGTGCAGGTGCCGTTCCTGTCGGTGCTCGGCATGCAGGAGGGCGGCTTGTGGAAGACGCAGACGCACGCCTGGCACGAGGCCATCCCGTCGCCCAAGAAGAAGTTGATTACGCTTGACGCCGAGACGGGCGCCGACGTGCACTGCCAGGGCAACAACACGCTGCGCCTGGTTCAAGAAGTGGACGCCTTTCTGCAGGACATTCTGTGGTAGGGGGTGGGCCGTCGTCAGGCTGTATGACGGTCAGTAATGGGTGGGGTTTGTTTGTTTCGTTCGTTTTTTTTCTTCTGTACTTTTGTTAGCATAGTTTTTCAATCATTGTCTTGACCTTGAGGCTCTTCTCGTCCAAGCCGAACATCGATCGTGGCGCACTTGGCGCACTTGGCGTGCCTGAGAACAAGCATGCCACGCCACGCGAAGCTTTCAGAAGAGACGCGAAGCTTTCAAGAGCGGCACGAAGCCGTGCCAAAACGCCTCAAAGCTTCTTCTGGCATTGGCATTCTGGGGAGGACTGAATGTGAGACACTGTAGGTTCGTGATCATCGCACCGCAGTGTCCGTGTTGACACGCCGAATGTGAATGTTTGCTGTCTGCTTGCTTGGCCGTTGCGTAGCGGTAGCATTCGACCTTGTTCAGTAGTGTTTCGGTTCTTTGCTCATGACTTCTCGACACAATTGGATCTCTCCTGAGACACCCACAGTCCCTCCTTCCGTTTGAAGCAGGTTGCCAAAGTGTTCATATATTTGACGAAGCAGCGATGAGCAACAAACACAACTTCCTATTTGGGACGGTACGAAGCCACACTTACAGCCACGCCTTCCTTCGCTTTCGCTCCACAAAGCAACCACGTTTTGCAATTCTCACAGACGATCATTCAAGTTGTCCGGGAATACTGACATGAAAGACTTTAATTTCGTTCTTGACTCCATTCAAAAGAAGAAGGCGAAAAAACAAAAGAACGCATCAACACAAACGGCACGGTGTGGGCAACGGAAAAGCATGGGTGGTGTTGCGTGCGTCGTGGTCGGTCGCTGGACCCGGAAGGACCCACAAAAAGCTCGATGGACCAATACGGCAACCGCACCAGCACCACGTGTAAGTCAGATTCACCAAACAGCACCAAAATAAGAAGGCACGAGGGATCGGCAGTGCCAGGGACCAGGAACAAGAGCCATAACTCTAAAGTACGTTGGATGTCGTATGTATCTCCAGTAGTCTTTTCTCTCATTTTCTGTGCCTCGTCGACCAGAGGTACATCGCTTACGACCTTCCGAGTCTTCCAGGACCCGCTTGCCAGGTTTCTTTTCGTTCTCTTCGTTCTCTCCGTTCTCTTCGTGCATGTCGAGCTTCTCATCTCGTTTCTTCGTCGTTTCTTCCCCATTTCTTTCCAGTCTTCCCCTTACCTTTCCCTCTTCCCACTTTGGGAGACCGACGACTTTCACGTTTAGCTGTTTTCTGCCCCCCACCCTGCCCACCTGCAGATTCCGCTTGAACGTTGGACGTTGGACATGTGGGCGACTAAGAAGCGACGAAGAGAAGACGAGAAGAAGAAACGAAGAAGCGAGATTGAAGAAAAGAAACAAAAACTGGGGAGGACGAAAAGAAACCAAATGGTCAACGAATGGCAAGCCCAGGATTGCAAAGCCCACTCTTGCCCACGCCCTCCACGTCCGCCCACGCCCGCCCACGCCCGCACGTTTGTGGGAAACAAAGCTATCGAAGCCACTTGTACCTACATCCGCCGTTTTCTGTCTATGCTCTTTTGAGATGCAAGCTCGTGGCCACACCTTAATCCTAACTGCACGTATGCTTACTTTGTGGCAGCAAACGTTCCTAAAGTACGAGTACACAAACGACAGAGTATCCAACTCATAATTTTGTCAATATGTGTGAAATCTACAGTTACGTTTCCATCGAGCTCAACTTAGACAACGAAAAAGTGTCCTAGACCTCACTCAAGCTTGAAGAAACGCAGCATCTGTGATGGTGAACTTTTTATTGTGGATTTTGATGTTAGACTTGATATGACCCTGGTTTAGGTGAATAGAGAAGACGTCAAAGGTAGAAAAAGAAAAGAAATTGCCCCGGACGTTGGGATACGCGGATGGCCAGGGCCGCACGAGTGACGACAAAGCTGCTGGCCAATGAGCCGCGTGCTTATTCCACATGCGCCGTCCAACATCAAAAAGGTACACAAGCTTGACCAGGACCAAAGGCACCGACCACGCACAAAAAGTCTTGGCAGCGTGCCGCGATGCCACCTTCAAGGCGACACAAGCACGACAAGGCCTGGGGGCGTGGCCGTCTGTGCCCCGTCTGTACATTGAAGTCCACTTTACTTTCTTTTCTTTCTCTCGGTCGGTGTCGCTTTCGAGGAAAACCCGTTTTTGGGGACCCAATATGAGAACCCAGGACGGCGGACGATGGACGACATGCGCATGGGCAGAACCGGGGCACCCTGGCGAGCCTGTCAAGTCTAGGATGCGTTGACAAACCGAACGTGCCCCATACGCCATACGAGTAGGAAGAGAACTTGGCATGTACCTTGAGATCGACACCCCAGAGTACGACGTATATAGTCCGTACCTGCCCGCTGCTCCTGCGTCTTGTCTATAAACTCGTGGCTACCCGCTCAGAAGATCGGCACGCTCTTTTGTTCTTCACCTTCTTCACCACCCACCTTCGTTTTTCTCTCTTTCTTCACCCCTCCCCCTCCTTCACGATGATGTACACTTCTGCTGCCGTTCTCCTGGCGGCGGCCTCGTCCGTCTCCGCTGCCGCCGTCTCGGCCTCGCTCCAGTACACGGCCACGGCCACCAGCGCCGTCCTGGCCGCCCAGGCCACGGCCAAGTCGAGCAGCCCCGTCAGCTTCGTCAAGGGCAAGGCCTTTGACCGTCTGGCCATCATCTGGCTCGAGAACACCGACTACACCCTTGCTGCGGGTGATCGTACGTTCCCCACCCCCATGTTCGATTCATTTTGAATGCTCCCACTAACTTCACAGCCAACCTCGCCTTCCTGGCCACCAAGGGCATCAAGCTGACCAACAACTTTGGTGTCACGCACCCGTCCGAGCCCAACTACGCCGCCGCCATTGGTGGTGACTACTTTGGCATGAACAACGACAACCTCAACTACATCAACAAGAACGTCAGCACCGTCATCGACCTGCTCGAGGGCGCTGGCATCAGCTGGGCCGAGTACCAGGAGGACATGCCGTACGCCGGCTACGAGGGCTTCTCTTGGCTCAACAAAGAGACCCAGGCCAATGACTACGTGCGCAAGCACAACCCGGCCGTGCTCTACGACCAGAACACCAACCAGCTGCAGCGCCTCGAGCAGATGAAGAACCTGACCTCCTTCTACGAGGACCTGGCCGCCAACACCCTGCCGCAGTGGATGTTCATCACCCCCAACATGACCTCGGACGGCCACGACACGTCGGTCACCGTTGCCGGCTCGTGGACCCGCAACTTTGTCGAGCCCCTGCTGGAGGACGAGCGCTTCATGAACAACACGCTTGTTCTGATCACGTTCGATGAGAACTCGAGCTACAGCATCCAGAACCAGGTCCTGGGCATCCTTCTGGGCGACGCCGTCCCCGCCGAGCTTGTCGGCACCGAGGACAGCAACTTCTACAACCACTACAGCGAGATCGCCACCGCCGAGGCCAACTGGGGCCTGCCGACCCTGGGCCGCTGGGACGTCGGTGCCAACGTGTACCAGGTCGTTGCGGACAAGACCGGCGACGCCCTGCGCACGTACGACCCGACCGCCCTTTCCAAGCACTTTTACAACATCTCGTACGACGGCGTCTTCAACTCCGCCCCCGTCAACGCCGTCTACCCCAAGCCCAACCTGTGCCTCGAGCACAACGGCCGCGCCGTCGCCCAGAGCGTCCAGAGACAGTGGTACGGCAGCAAGACCCCGACCTACTACAAGGACACCATCGAGGTCAACGACGGCCTCAACCCCCCTACCGGCTACAACTTTGGCAAATAGATGTAGACGGAGGTGGATGCATGGGCGAGAGAAAGGGGAGGTGAAGCAAAAACGATGAAGCTGAGAGGGAAGTGAGCAAAGAAGAAGGAAGGGTGGAGGTAGAAGGAGATGGCCAAGAACATTATACTTCGTACACGAAACGTAATACATAATTCAAGTCGACGATTCCCTTTTGGGTCGACTATAAACACCACCTTGCCCTTTTTATCTGCCAACGTGAGCACATTTAAAAGAACGTCCCGGCAAAAGCGTCTGCCACGGCCTGCGCCACCAGCTTGTGGATCGCCTGCGCCGGGTGGTACGTGTTGAACCACAGGCACGACTTGCCGTTGGCGTTGACGCACGTCGCGTCCGTCGCCCCGTACGCCGTCGGGTTCGCAATCGCCTTTTGCCAGGGTGCCTGCGTGTCCACCAGCGTCACGTTGGCGCCCGCGTTCGCCGCCACAAACGCCGCGGCCCGCGTCGCCAGCTGCCCGTTCCAGTTGGTGATGGCCGTCACCAGTCCGGCGACGCCCGACTGACTTTTCATGAACGGCGTGTTTTGGGTGGGCGGAATGTTGAGGAGGGCAAAGTGCCGCGCGCCCGCCTTGTACAGCACCGCCAACTGCGCAAAGTATTGGTCCAAATCCTTGTTAACCAGCGCCGTCTCCGCCGCCGCCGCCTTGGTAAACGAGTTGCCCACGTCGTTGACGCCGATCCACACGGCAAACAGCGCGTCGTCGGCCGTCCAGGGTGCGTAGGAAGGCTGCGGGGCCACATTCTTGGTCCACGTCGCCACCTGCTCGACAACGCTCGGGATCGAGCTGCTAAACGCTGCCACAATGCTGTTGTCCACCGTCGCGCCCGCCACCGCGAAATCGTACGCCAGCGTCAGCGACGTGTTGTGCTCTGTTGCCAGGTGTCCGACCCATGTCATGCCCCCGGCCATGGTGTTGCCGGGTAGCGCCGGGTTGCCCAGCGGGTTGGCGGCCGACGGCTTGGCGCCGCTGATGCTGAAGCCGGTCGACGAGTATGAGTCTCCGCTGGAGGGAGGTCAGTCGTCAATATAGTAGCATCTCGGGGGCACTGCCAACTTACAAGACAAACAGGTACTTGATACCCGTGATGGCTGCCAGCGGAGCAGCTGCTACGCTGCTGGCGAGCAGAAGCCATGCAAATCGTGAAGCCATGGTGAGAGAAAGTCGAAGATAAATGGGACAGTAATGTATGACAGTGAAGAAGAAGAAAGGAACGTGAAGAGAAAAGGAAGAACAGACAGAACAAGGCACAGAAACAAAACAAGCCAAGCCCATCAGCTGAAAGAAGGCTTCCGTAAATACTTATTTACAATCCCTCTCTCAGCAGTTCACAGAGAAGTCTCTCTCTTTCTGCGGATGTCCGGATGCGTGGGCCATCTCGCCTCCAATATCGACGGCCCTCCCGCCTAAAACGAACGCTCGGCTGGGCGAGCCATATTGTAGGCCGTCCATAACGTCAACAATCAATAACGGGACGAACTGCTGTTAGTGAGGCTGCATACAATGTCAGTTCAATTACACAATCCAGCACCTACCACCCTTCCACTTTTTACGCCGTATTGGTATTCGTCTTCCGTGGTTGTCTGTTCGCTCACAACCGGCATCCGCTTAGCCGTATCGAGTCGGGTAGAGGCAAGTGGAGGCTCCTTTCTGCCCAATCTCGTGCTCAATTCATCTACACAGAAACATGCCGAGATAAATGAATGAAAGAGAGAGGGGGAAAGAGAGAAAAGAAGACAGCTTGGTTGAATTGAAAGGAGAAGAAAAGAGGAGGTCCAAAATGTCATTCATAGGCAAGAGCGAGGATGGTTGTGGTGGTGACCATCCACGTGACAGCGCACGGACCAGCGCCTTTCGTCGCAACCACTCAACGCGTGCCTGCCCGCAATCGACGCGTCGCGATTTTGCACTTTAGCTCCTGCCAAGCTCACGACGTCCACCAAAACAACCTCAGCCTCCCAACCTTTACGACGACCACGATACTCCCCACCTCATCTACATCCACGACCTCGATCGATCGATCCTTCAATTCCTCTATCCTCTATCTACACCTTCTCCTCCACCGCCACGATGTCGGACGTCGAAGATATGGACGTGGACCCGCCACGCAACGACAACGCCATCAAATTCTCCGCCGAAAGCAGCAAGGGCAAGCGCAGCACGGCGGCCAACCTACCGGTCGAGGCCGAGGACACGCTGCCGTGGATCGAAAAGTACCGCCCCGTGTCGCTGGCAGACGTTTCGGGCCACCAGGACATTCTGGCAACGATCAACAAGTTTGTCGACTCGAACCGGCTGCCGCATCTGCTGCTGTACGGACCGCCCGGTACGGGCAAGACGTCGACGATCCTGGCCTTGGCGCGGCGGATCTATGGCGCGGCCAACGTGCGGCAGATGGTGCTGGAGCTAAACGCGTCGGACGACCGGGGCATTGACGTGGTGCGGGAGCAGATCAAGACGTTTGCGTCGACCAAGCAGATTTTTGCCACCAAATCGGCACCGCCGGCGGGGGCAGGTGGTGCCAGCTCCCGCGAGGGCAGCCTGGCCACCTTCAAGCTCATCATTTTGGACGAAGCCGACGCCATGACCAACACGGCACAAATGGCCCTCCGCCGGATCATGGAAAAGTACACGGCCAACACGCGGTTCTGCATCATTGCCAACTACGCGCACAAGCTGTCGCCGGCGCTGCTGTCGCGGTGCACACGCTTCCGGTTCAGCCCGCTCAAAGAAGCCGACATTCGCGTGCTGGTCAACCGCGTGATTGACGAGGAGGCCGTGCAGATCATGCCGGCGGCGGCCGACGCGCTCGTCACGCTGAGCCGCGGCGACATGCGGCGCGCCCTCAACGTCCTGCAGGCGTGCCATGCGTCGAGTACCCCGTTGCGCGAAAAGGGCGACGACAAGGACGCGCCCGTGGTCCGCGAAATGATCACCACCGAAACGATCTACAACTGCATTGCGGCGCCGCCACCGGACGCGATCCGCGAAATCCTGCAGACGTTGTTGACCACTACCGACGTCACGTCGTGCCTCAACACGGTCAACGCGCTCAAGGTGGCGCGCGGGCTGGCGCTGGCGGACATTATCACGGCGCTGGCCGAGGAGATTGTCAAGGTGGAGGCGAGCCCCAAGGTGATGGTGGCGTGGCTGAGCGGGCTGGCGGACATTGAGCACCGGGTGGCGAGCGGGGCGGGCGAGACGGTGCAGACGGGTGCGCTGGTGGGCGTGATCCGGAGCGGCTGCGAGATGATGAGTTCATAGGGACAGGGGGGGGAAGAAACGAGGGATACGAAAAGGGGTTAGGTAGAACATGCGGCATATACCAGCGAAATATCATTTAATGTTGTAACGAGACAGAGGTCAAAGTGCAAAACTGCTGCAGGAACAAGTGTTCGATCAGTGATCACAATATGGGTGTCTGCTTCCACGTCCTGAAACGTCAAAAAGAGCCAAGATGCAATAAACTTTAACAACCCGGCAAGGAACGAGAAATCCAAGTCAGGGACAGCAAAGGCAGGGGCCAAACCCGAGAATTCCCCTTGTCCGTTTTAGCCGGTTCGTCTCTTCCCCTTCAGCAAAAGGTTGGCTGTCTCCTTGGTCTCTAGGCATGCATCGTCCCTGACCAGAGCACACTTTATCCGTGACAGACAATGCCTCGCATTTGCGTCTTTTCCGTCCTTTCCGTCCTCTCCGTCTTCCCCGTATTTTCTCGATATCATTTTCCCGGTCCATCCATCCTACTAGTTTCAACTTTCCGGGGCATTCGATGCAATGGTCACCAGGTAGGGAGCTTTCTCTTTAAATTTTAGATATGCTGTATTCAAGAGACAGACGACTGAAGAAAAATAAGAAGATGAAAAAGAAGTGTGTGAATTGCTCCTAGCCTATTGCGTTGGTATAAAAACTTTACAAGTAAAAAGAAAGAAAGAAAAAAAAGTACCAAAACGTGCTCCAAAAACGCCAAATAAAGATATCAATAGATACAGGCCGTAATACAAAACATACGAGAAATGAAAGAAACAAAGAGCGCACTCAACCCATGTACTTTTCCGTGGGCAGCTCGGATATGTGCAGGGGACTGGCCAGTTCGGCGGTGTTGGTCACATTGCCGTGCCCACTTCCGTTTCCGTGCCCATTTCCATTTCCATTCATATTGTTGTCGGTGCTGTTGTGGCGGAACGAGCCCGTGTGTGTCCAGGACGGCGTCCGAGGTGGTGCATTGAAACTGAAACCGTTGAGTTGTTGCTGTTGTTGAGAGTAGGGTTGATTCTGGTTCTGATACTGCTGCTGGAACGGTGGTGGCGGCTGATGGAAACTGGACGATGAGCTGCGACGTACACCGCCTGCGCTGTACTGCTGCTGTTGCTGCTGCTGCTGCTGCTGCTGCTGCTGCTGCTGCTGCTGTTGCTGTTGTTGATGAAGGTGGTGCAGATGCTCGTACGAGATCGGCGAAACAATGTCATCCTTGGCAGCACTGAGACGCGTTGCGCCTGCTTGCCCACCGGCGAGGCCTTGCGTATTGATACGGAGAGAGCGTACGCGTGGTGACAGTGGCGAGGGTGTGGCCGACGAGGGGGGGAGTGATGACGACGCCACGACGAGAGCCTCCTTCTCCTGCCGCTGCAGCCGATCGACCTGCCGGCGCAGGTGTCGTGCGCGGCTGTAGGAGAATCCGAAAGCGACGAGCGAGGCCAACAACAAGGCGCCTAGCACGCCGGCCACAATGGCCGTCACCAGCCGCTGGTTGCGGTCGAAGCGGCTGCCGTTGCTGTTGCCGTTGCCGTTGCCGTCACCAAAGGACCAGCCAGATCCCGATGGAGAGGGGGTCGAACTGTTGCTGCTGCTCGTCGGCGAGGTGGTAAACTGCCTGACGACCGCGCCCAGCCCCCGCGCCAGCGTAAAGTTCTTTTGGGCACAGCAGTCCGTCTTGTTGCACGACTTTCCAAAGCTGTCAAAGCAGCAGCACCAGGCAGTGCCGCCGCATGGAAGCACGGTGTAGGTCGTCTGGACGGGCGCCCCTGCGACATACGGGCTCGCGGTGCCGCAGTACTGCGGACAGGCCGGGTCGAGCCCCGTGGGATCGGTGCAGCCCTCGGCCCAAAAGGTGTTGTTGTCGGAGCGCTGGGTGGCAAAGCAGACGCCGGTGGTCAAACAAGCTTCCTGTTTGCTCTCGTCGCAGCAGGCGGCGTGGGAGCCGGCCTGGCCCGTGGCGGCGTCGTTGCAGGGGGTGCCCGAGCTCTTTTGGCCGTTGATGGCGTAGCACTGGGCGTCGGCGAGGACGGCGGGGAGGAGGGCCAAGAACAAAAGGCTGACCAGGGCGAGAGTGGCCGGCGGCCAGTTGTGTCGATGCATGTTGGTGAGTGCGGTGGTGATCAGATCAGGTAGTGTTGATGATAATGTCGTCTCCGTATCCTCCACTGCGTCTTTCTTTGGTTGATGTGGAGAAAGAAAGGAAGGAGAATAAAATCAAGGAAATCAAAAGAGATCAGGAACCAAGAACCAACATATACCATGGCGCCATTTACCTTTCCCTTCTCCCTCCATCACATCTGCCATTGCCGCGCCTTGGCGTGTCTGGGTCTGGCACGAACTCCTGTTTCCGAGCCCGGGTCAACGCAAAGGTCGGAGAGTTTGTCAGAGATGCGGTCGTGCGGTTGTGTGTGTGCATATGTGCGTGTGTCGTTGCTTTGACGTTGACGATCGACTGGTGCATAAACAGGGGCCGCCCATTTAGCCAGGCCGATCTGTGGAAGATTATCTGAAGCGACACGGGGTTGCGAGGGAAGGGAGAGAAAGAGAGTAGGAGTACCAAAGGATTCCAAGAGGGAGGAAGCCCGTTTCTTGGCTTCACTGCCGTGCAGAATGAAACAAGGCTGTGCTTGTCTGTGGTCCTTCGTCTTTCGTCTTTCGTCTCTCATCTCGGTTGTCACCGTGCACAGCATCGCGATGCGGGTTGTCTATCGACGGCCGTCTAAACCGAGAAAATACCCAAGAAAATATCACAAAAAAGGCTTATGCAGCAAACAACGGTGTGCGTCACGGTTTGTTCCTTTGTCGTGTCATGTAGTATTCTCGACGTCGTCCATCACCAATGCGTACTTGTGGTAGCGCTCTCTCGATGTTGCCCGATTAGGAAATTCTGACTTACACGCTGTAAGGCAGCCAAGACCAGGCGATGGTGCCCGGTGCCCTAGCGCCCTGTAGGAAGGGGCCAAGCTCCCCAGAAGCCGCTGCAAGACGGAGTGCATGGAGCTTACAGTGGGTTCAGTGGGTTCAGTGGGCTCAGTGGATTCAGTGGGAGGCCATTGGAGATCGATAGAAAGGGTCATTCACATGCTTGTTCACTTGGTCACACTTTTTTTCCATCTCTCAGAAAGCCTTCTATTTTTCTTGTTTTTTGTCCTTCTCTTTTTTCCAGTCGCCCTCTTTGTCTTCTTCGCCTTATCACTGAAAGAGGCTGGGATGTGCGAATAAGCTCCCACCAAAGGCCACCAACCGCCCACTAATGCGCTAAAGGACAGGCCAGGCGCACCCCGGCTACAGCGCCGTCCGACAGGCCATCTGCACCTGCCGAGGCGCCCCAATCTCACCCAATGGCGGGCAGGCACGACCTCCACGTGTAAGTGCCGTTGACCCGTTTCCACTCACCGAATACGGATGCACAGGCACACAAGGCAGCTCTCTTTTTCTTCTTCTACAAGCACCAATACGACCATGAACGACGTACGTACTCTCGCAAGTGTAGTTACAACGTCAGACGGTCGTAGGACGGTCGCTGGTCACCATTGACAGCCTCCTCGGCGAACAGCCTCCTCGGCGACCAGCCTCGTCCAGGTTCATCCGAGGCATCCCGGGCCGAGAGTCGCATTCGATAAACCGATGGACAGGGCAGAAAAGTAGTAGTGTAATAAGGCCCCTGCCATCCATGTTCTTCTGCCTGCCTGCCGACGGCGAGCTCCGACTTTGTCCACACGAACGAGGCATTTGATGCAGTTGGTGCGTTGAAAGTACTGGACTTTCCTAATCGGTCTAGCTACACTTAGTTCTTGCCTTTCCGCATCACCGTCTTTCCTCTTTCGACGTTCATCCTCCTCCATCGCTCCTTCCTTTCTTTTTTCGTCATGCTGCATGGACGGCCGTTCTCCCAGGATCCATGCACGTGGGGCCGGGACGGGATAGCCAAAGCTTGAGTGGCGGGGAAGGTGCGGAAAGGCATTTTGGAAGAAGTTGAAAGAAAAAAAGAATCACGCGGAGAGGGGAGAGAACGAAAGTCGAGATGCTGGGCAATCAATCGACGCACGCCGACCCCGGGCCTGTCCATGGGTACGTCGTACTTGTACTCCGTAATACAGGTCTTAGACATCAATTACCTCACAAGACGGGTTTGGCCCAGCACGGCGGTGATCGGCACTGTGCAGGCTGCAGGCATATAAATAAGCTCCATCCAGTTCTTTGTCAGTCTTTTTTTTTCTCGCGATCTGCAGAAGCACTTTTCTCTTCCTCTCATCACCATCTTCCCTTCCCCTCCCCTCTCAAAATTCCCTCTCGTCCTTGATTGCCCACCATGAAGTGCCAGGTCTGCCTCCTGTCCCTGGCCCTGGCCGGCAGCACCCTCGGCAGCTCGTTGGCCACCGATCTCAACGTCATCTCGCGCTACTGGGGCCAGCTGTCGCCGTACGCCGACAACGACGAGGATTTCTTTGGCGTCAATGACGTCGGCGTGCCCGCGGGCTGCGGCCTCGAGCAGGCGCACCTGCTGCAGCGCCACGCTCAGCGCTTTGGCACCGGCGAGTTTGACGACGCGCCCAATGATGCCACCTTTGCGGCCAAGGTCGCCGCCAACACGAACGGGTCGTTTTCCGGCCCCTTGGCCTTCCTCAACGACTACCGCTACCTGCTGACCGAGTCCTACCTCACCGGCATCGGCGCTCAGACTGAGTTCGCCCTCGGCGTCAGCTTCTGGAACCGCTACGGCCGGCTGCTGTACAACGCCACCGCCGGCCAGGTCGCCTACAACGCCAGCAGCCCGGCCGCCCTCGACGCCGCGAGCCAGCCCGTGCTGCGCACCACCAGCCAGAGCCGCATCTGGAACTCGCAGATCTCGTGGGCGCTGGGCTTTTTCGGGCCGTCCTTCCAGCCGGTGACCACGCCGGACCCGACCCTGGGCAACTGGACCGCGCCCTTCCGCGTGGTGGTCATCCCCGAGGGCGGCACCGAGAACAACACCTTGGCCTCCTACGACAGCTGCCACGACGACGGGCTCGAGCCCATTGTCGACCTGGGCGACCAGGAGATGTGGCCGTACGTTGGGTCGTACCTGCAGGCCGCCACCGCGCGTCTCCAAAAGTACGTGCCCTCTGGGTTCAACCTGACCACCAACGACACCTACGCCATGCAGAGCCTGTGCGCCTACGAGACCGCCTCGCTCGGCGATTCGGGCTTCTGCGGCCTCTTTACGCTCGACGAGTGGGCCGGCTTCGAGGTCACGCTGGACGCCGAGTACTACTACGATTACTCGTACGGCAACCCGACCGGCCGCGCCCAGGGCATCGGCTACCTCCAGGAGCTGCTGGCTCGCCTCACGAACCAGTACATTCCCGTCAGCAATTCGAGCGTCAACTCCACCATCACCGACAACCCGCAGGACTTCCCGCTCGGCGCCAAGTTCTACGCCGATTTCACCCACGACGACATTATCATCTCGGTGCTGACGGCCATGTCGCTCGACTACCTGCGCGACGCCCCGCCCCTGGGCGCCAACCAATGGCCCCCCAACCCTAACCGCAACTTTGTCCTGTCGCACCTCACGCCCTTTGGCGGCCACCTCGTCGCCGAGGTGTATGGCTGCGCCAGCGCCGACCCGGAAGCGGTCACGGAGCACACCACCGTCTACAGCAACAACGTGCCTGCCAACGGCACGAACAAGTTCATCCGCCTGCGCCTCAACAACGGCATCCTGCCGCTGCACACCATCCGCGGCGGCGGCTGTGCCGGGCGGACCGACGGGCTGTGTGCGCTCGACGACTTTTTGACGAGCCAGGCGAACGCGACCGCACTGGCCAACTATGCGTATGCCTGCACGGGGAATTATACGCTGAGCGATCCGTTTGATGGGAAGGACTATGATGGGACCATTTTTGCGTGAGCCGCGAACGGCGAGCGACGCGAGCCGTGAGTGGCGAGCTACGAGTGAAGAGCGATCTGTGGGCGGAGCGAGGAGAACGTGAGCGAAGTGAACGAGATGTTCCCAAAGTCAACAGAGTGCGAGCGAAGCGAGGAAGGAAGAGAATCGAGTGAGCGAAGCGACCGAGGAGAAAAGAGAAAAGAGAAAAGAGAAAAGAGAAAAGAGAAAAGAGAAAAGAGAAAAGAGAAAAGAGAAAAGAGAAGCTAATGCAACAACAAGCACTAGATAATGACCCCGAAAGGGAACGATAGAATAGAATCACGATTGACGATACAGAGAGGAGAACAAGACGGCGACGAGAGACCGACGGTAAAAGATGATTCGACTTTCCCGTATCTGCCCCTCACACCTGCCTCGGATGTACCCGCCGGCGTCTGCCCCGCCGTTGCACGTCGGCGGCCGGAGCAAGTCGTACGGAGTAATTCCCTGGAGAGGGACGTACTCGTGCAGGCCAGTACGAGTCTCGGTCGCACTGCTTCGCAACTGCCCGTACTCCGTACTTGTTATCACCTTCCGGAACAGGAAGATAACACTGCCCATCGCTGCGGAGAAGGTCGCAATCTAGCCCATCTGGTCGCATTGCGGCGCGGGAAAGGGCGATCCACTCGACTGGCTTTTGGGCGATCTCTTTCCTCCCTCCACTCTCTCTATTTTCTCCAGATTAGCCGGCAGGTCACTTGACGGCGTGACCACAACCACCGGCAAACAACACGCAGACGGGCGATAAACGACGTTCCGCGACGAGATAGTCGTGCTAGATACGCGCACTCCCTGCACTCACCCCTCCCTGGTAATACTCACTTCCTCGGCGGATCTCGCAGCGGCACGATGCCTCCGTAGAGAGCCATAAGCAGGTGCGGTGTACGACCCCATCGCTCTTTCCTGTTTGTCGTCTGTTTGTCTTTCTGTCTTGCTCTTGCCATGCACTTTAACGTTGCACATCTCCTTCCTCTTTTCCTCTTCACTCTCTATTGCCCCTCCCTTCCTTCCCCTCACTCACACGCGAGCTTCCTTTCGGGGCCATTGAGTGACCATTGAGGCCCATTGCCACAAGCAACGCCGCACGGTGCAAACCAACACATGATGGCCAGTAACTTAGAGACCATGATTAATTGCACACACTCCCAACCGACCCTGTAGATAGCCCTGCACATACGACGGACAAGCGTACCCCAGTGCAACCGTCTTCACCCCGCGTGTCTATATATGTAGTCGTAAATACCCACGCGGGAAGGAGCGACGGGAGAAAATCAAAAAGATAAGGGGCCATCACAAGAAAAGGGAAGAAAAGGAAAGAGCATCCGTGACACTCCACTTTCCTGTGTGCCGCACACGGAAGCATCGACCGTCACGGTATTGACGCTTCGTTCTCCTTTTCTCTGATCATCCTCACCCTTTACATCACCCAACTCTCTGCCTCCCGCCCACTCGTGCGCCATGGCCAACGAGGCGAGAGAAGTGCCGTCGCCCGGCGATGGGCCCACGCCTCTGACGCCGCCGATCGAGGTGCTTGGTGCCCCGGAGATCGCCGCCGTTGACGAGGAGAAGCAACCGCCACGCATCTCCGCCCACGAGCAGTACGGCGACCAGATCCCGCCCGAACTGCTTGCCGAGCTGGCCCCCAACGGCGAGGGCGAGTACATCCGCCGCCTCGTCAGCGAAATGAACGAGGATGAGGCCTATGCCATTGTCCAGGAGGGCCTGCGCTTCCACAACGACGACTGGAATTTCCCGTCCGACATGCGCGCCCGCATGCAGCGCCTCGTCACCGAGGGCCCCAAACAGTACGGGCCCTTTTACGACCGCGACCTGCGCATCGACGCCGTCCTGCTGCGGTACTCCTCGCCCTACCCGGGCGTGCGCGCCGTCGCCGACCCCCAGGACGACGACAGCGTCCACGTCGAGACCATCCGGGCTTACTTTTTGGGCGTCAGCTGGGCCGTCATCGGCACCTTTGTCTCGACGTTCTTCAACAGCCGCTTCCCGTCCATCAGTCTGAGCGGTTCCGTCATCCAGATCCTGCTGTACCCGTGCGCCAAGTTCCTGGTGTTTGTCCTGCCCGACTGGGGCGTCACCGTCGCCGGCACGCGCCACTCGCTCAACCCGGGGCCCTGGACGTTCAAGGAGCAAATGTTTGCCACAATCACCTACAACGTCGCCATCTACACCTCCAACGCCTACACCATGATTCTCGTGCAGCGCTCGCCCGTCTACTATGGTGAGACGTTTATTACCGTCGGCTACCAGCTGATGCTCACGTTCTTTGTGCAGCTCATGGGCATGGGTTTTGCCGGCTACCTGCGCCGCTTCAGTGTGTACCCCGTCAAGGCTTTGTGGCCCACCGTCCTGCCCATCCTCGCCATGAACCGCGCCCTCACGCGGCCCGACACCCGCGAGGAGTCCGCCAACGGCTGGACCATCTCGCGCTACCGCTTCTTTTGCTACTGCGGCCTCGGCATGTTCTTCTATTATTGGCTGCCCGGCTACCTCTTCACAGCCCTCTCGACCTTCAACTGGATGACCTGGATCGCGCCCAGCAACGTCACGCTGGCCATCCTGACGGGCTCATCCCTCGGTCTTGGTCTGTTCAACCCCATCACGACGTTTGACTGGAACGTCGCCACGTCGTCGTACGCCGCGCTCGCCCAGCCCTTTTTCAGTACCGCCACCATGTACGTCGGCAGCCTTTTGGGCGGCGTGATCATCTTGGGAATTTACTACAGCAACATGTACAACACAGCCTACCTGCCCATCAACTCGTCGTCCGCTTTTGCCAACAACGCCACCGCCTTCGAGGTCAAGAACGTCATTGTCAACAACACCTTTGTCGAGTCGCTCTACCAAGAGTACTCGCCGCCCTTTTACACGGCCGGCTACATCTTGACCGTGGGCGCCAACTTTGCTTTTTACCCCGTGTACTTCCTCTACATTATGGTCAACCAGTGGAAGACCGTGTCCGAGGCCTACGTCAACTTCTACAAGGGCCTGCGCTACGGCCGCGGCAACTACGAGGGCGCCAACGACATCCATAGCCGCCTCATGGCCCGCTACAAGGAGGTCCCCGACTGGTGGTTCCTCCTCATTCTGGTGGCCGCCATTGTCGTGTCCGTGGTGTTCCTGCACATCTACCCGCTCAACACGCCCGTCTGGCTCGTGTTTCTGGTCCTCGGCATCAACCTGGTGTTTGCCGTCCCGCTGTCGTTTTTGTCCGCCACCACCGGCACCAACCTCGGTCTCGGTTCGCTCATCCAGGTCGTGACTGGCTACCTGCTCCCCGGCAACCCCAACGCGTTCCTGTTTGCCCAGACGCTCGGGTCGTGGGCCCTCGCCGGCTACGGCGACAATTACGTCCAGGACAACAAGATGGCCCACTACGTCAAGATCGCGCCCCGTGCCGTCTTCCGCTGCCAGATCGGCACCATCATCATTACGTGCTTCGTCGCCGTCGCCACCCAGAATTTCATTCTGGAGCACGTCAAGGGCCTCTGCACGCCCGACCAGCCCAGCCGCTTCACCTGCGCCAACGACGGCAACCCCCTGTATGCGAGCTCCCTCATGTGGGGTCTGCTCGGCTCCAACCGCATGTTCGGCTCGCTCTACCCGCTCTTCAAGTGGTGTTTCCTGATCGGCTTCTTGGTCGCGCTCGTCTTCCTCATCGGCCAGGGCTACGGCCCCATCTACCTGCCCCGCGTCCGCGTCTGGCTGCGCGACCGCGTGCTGTCGGCGCGCACTTTCGGGGTGCTCGACGCCACGCTCTTCCCCACCGTCGCCTCGTTGCTCTGGCTTAACCCTGTCTTGGTGTTGCAAGGCATCCAGCACTGGGCCCCCTCCAACATGTCCTACAAGACGCCCGGCATGATCTTGAGCTTTGTCTTCATGTACTGGCTGCCCCGCCACCGCCTCGCCTGGTGGGAGCGCTACAACTACACGCTGTCGGCTGCCCTGACGGCCGGCGTCGCCGTCAGCGCGCTCATCATGTTCTTTGCCATTGGCTACAACCCGGTCAGCCTAACCTGGTGGGGTAACACGGTCAGCGGCGCCGGGGTCGACGGCAAGGGTGCGAGCATCCTGCCGCTGCCGGAGCGGGGCTACTTTGGCCCAGACAAGGGGACGTTCCCGTAGGCCAGGATGCAAGGTGAGAGAAACTGAGGGGTGGGAGATGGGCGTCGGGTGTGTGGAAGGTAATGAGGGTCTGTGAAGAACATCTTGTTGGGGTAGTGCCTATGATATGCTATGCTATGCAATGAATATACGAATGTTTACTTATAAACTGCTTCACTCCTTTGACACTCCCGATACAGATGCCTCTTTTAAGAACACACGCATGGGGCGGTGTGTCCCAGATGACATACGCATTTTGGTTCAGCCAGTCAAGGGAGTCCGCCGCCTCCGGTTCCGCCAATGTCAGGTCAAAGTTGTACAGCACCTGTGCCAGCACCAGCCGCGCTTCGGCGTACGCCATGTTGCGCCCGATGCAGTTGCGCGGGCCGACCGAGAACGGTTGCAGCGCCTCCATGCGGTCTTTTGCGTATTTGGATTTAGATTCATCCAAAAATCGCTCCGGTCGAAACTCGTACGGCGCCTCCCAGTAGGCGTCGGCATGGTTCATCGCCAGCTGCCAGCACGCCACCGCCGTGTTACCGGGGACAAACACACCTGCAATCATGGCGCCCCCGGGCGGCGTCACCCGCGGCAGCCCCACACCCGCCGGCGGGTAGCGCCGCAGCGACTCGTTGAGGCACGCCAAGACATACGGGATAGTGGTGGGCGTGGCCGTCTGCAGCGATATATCCTCGGCCGACGCAAACGCGCCGCGCACCTCGGCGGTCGCGCGGGTCAGCGCCTCTGGGTTTTTGAGCAAAAAGTAGGTCGTGGCCGTGATCAGTTTTGTGGTTGTCTCAGCGCCCGCGAGCACGACAATGCCCGCAGTGCCGGCGATCTGTTGGATCGTGAGGCTCGAATCCCAGTCCTGGTCGTTCTTGTCGACGAGGCCCTGGATGAGGTCCGGACGGCGTTCCGGCAGTGCCATGCGGCGGCGGATCTTGTCGATGCCGCCCTGGTTGTGGGCGGCCATGGCGGGGAACAGGCGGGCCAGCACGGGGAAGACGTAGCCCGTGATGCTCACCAGTTTGCAGAAGACGACGGCCGGGCCCGTGTACACGGCGGTCAAGGCGTCGATCCAGGGTTGGTGGCCGTCGTTGTCGCCCGAGGCCAGGTAGCCGAAGGGCTCACCAAAGGCCAAGTCGCCGATAATGTCAAAGGTGGTCCAGCTGTACCAGCAGAGCATGTCGGCGCTTTTCTGTTGGGTGGAGGTGGCGATTTCTCGCAACCGCTTGACCAACAAGGTCCCATACTTTTCAATCATGGGCGCCTGCTCGCGCATGGCGCGGTCGCTGAACCCGGGCAGCAGCTGGCGGCGCAGGCGGGCGTGGTTGGCGCGCGACTCGGACAGGATGGACTCGTCGACGCCGTCAATGTGGTAGAAGCGGGGGTCTTTGGCGAGCTCGTCGACGCCGTCGTGGCCGCCGCCCTTTTTGAGATCGTCGTCCTCTCCATCGGTGCCCGCCTTTAACAGGTCATTCCGCCGCCCATAAATGTCCTTCCAGGCGGCCAGGTCCAGAAAGGCCAGCTGGTCGGGAGCGATGCGGACGACGGGTCCGTAGCGGTCGTGCATGGGCAGGATGGCAAAAGGCATCTTGCCGCGCATGGTGCGATACAAATAGGTAAGGCGTGTGGCCCGGTGCAGGATGGGGCCCGGGAAGTGACGCAGCGGGTGGAAGGCGAGGTTGTAGACGACGGTGTAGGCCAAGTAGAGCACGAGCTGGCTGTTAGTGGGAGGATATGGCAGAGTAAGATTCAAAGAGAGTCGTGAAAGGGGGCATACCAGGAGGAGACTAGTACTGGCCAAGCCAGCGGCACTGGGAGTGAAGAAAGCCATGTTGGCGTCAGAAACGAGGTAAATAGACCAGTTGTAACTATGAAAGAAGAGAGACTCTACAAGGCATACCAGCGTTGATGTACGCTTTCTTGTCCCCGGAAGAAGGCGGTTTATATACGCCAGCTCCATAGCCTCTTCGCCAGGCACCTTTTAGAGACATAACCAGACAGGCACAGGAATAATTCAAGCAACCAGGAAAAGCATACGGCGGGAATGATGGCGCAGCCCATGTCGACACATTAGAAGATCAGGAATACAAGATCCGAGCACCAGAGGACTAAAGGATGTACTCCGTATGGGAGCCGCTTGCTGGTCGACCCACTATTTACATGGCCATTGTAGGATGCCAGGCTGGATGCGAGGAGAGCGAGGGGGACGAATTTAGATACGCTCGTTGGTCAAATCAGGCTGTGAAAAGAGAAGAAAAATAATGAACAGAGTAGAGTCTGCCGATTTGCAATCAACATGTCCGTCGGCACGAGTTGAAGTCCGAAGGGACAACATAAAAGATTCCAAAGAACCTTGGCCTTGCAGGGCGTTCCGGGAGTGCAAGGCGGCCGGCAGTCTGGGGTTATGGGGTTTCGCTACGCCGTCGGCTCGTAGGGCAAAGCACTGCTAGTCTGGGGAGCTTGGTCTAAACTGCTGACAACATCTGACATGCGTTTTCCGGGCGCGGGATGTGATGGAGAAAAGAAGATGCTTACGTGTGGTGGGTATGCTGAGAGTAATAGAAGCACTTTAAATAGTCGACCATGACAGATCGAAAAAAAAGAGAGGAAATGTAAGAGACAGAGAAGAGAGTGAGAAAATAGTGGACGGAAAGATGAGTTACTAACGAGATGTGCCGCGGCATCGTCATGAAAGTCTCCATAAATCGAAGTAAAGTAAAATAAAAAGGCATAGATAGTTGAATAGAGATAGAGATAATGTTTTCACAATAAGGTGGTTTCTAAAAGCATTTTCTGCTTTTTTATCTGTTTAGCTATCTGTTTATTTTAAATAAATGAAAAATGAAAAAGAAAAGAATAAAGTTGGATGAAATAAATATAAAAAGGAAACAAATAGTGCTAATCGGCAGACACCGACACAAATCAATTAATACAATATATAATTGTCTCGAATAGCTTCACATAGCTAAGAATTATTTTCATTCACTGTATTTAATTGATTTTTTTAATCAATCTCGAGAAGACAGGAAGAGAGGCCGCGAGCCATGAGCAACCACTTATGCAATGTACACGGCCATTTTCTACGGTAACACCACTTTTCCGCCAATGGGATCCGGGTTTCTTTTGTTATTTTTGTTCAATATTTTAAACAACTTTTATTGACATATTTGACACAAAAAGAGATTCAATCAAAAGGACAAATTCGTTCTCGACATCCTGCCTGTCCTCATGCATTTGGTGAGACAGCTTATTCAACTAAGCACGTGACACGCTCAGCTAATACGGCGCGACAATGGCGCGCCGCCCTATCGCGGCGAGCCAACCTAAACCAACCAACCAGAACCGCGTAAAGTGACGTGTGCGCCCACTGCGCCCACTGGGAGCTCCTTCCACTTTAGCACTTTAATTTGGGTGGTATTATTTGAGCACCTTGACGACTCGGTCATCCTGGACGGAAAGAGACGATATCAACGATTTCTGTCGGCATCTGGTCCGTTGACCCCCATCAGAAGCGATCGCATCTACACCTGACACCCGACAGAAGACAGACACCTTCTTCTCGCGCTGCTTACAGCTACCCCTATCGACACAATGGCGGGCAACGCCAAGGGCACTGGCTACGAACCGGTTGCAGGAGTTGATGCCGCCGACGACGTGGAGCTCGAGCAGAGAGATGCGCGCAGCTCTGGTGATGGAAACGACGGACGCGACAACAGCCGGGCAGCATACAGGACCGACTCAAAAGAGGATGACGCGGCGGCCGACGACGACGCCGACGAGACACGGGGCTTTCTGGCGTCCTCATCCAATGCGACGGGCGCGGCATCACCATCTGGATCGACCTTTGTCCCTGTGAACCAACACCACCGGTCAGGCGACGACGCGCCACCGCGGTGGCTGTCACGGCGCACCGTGCGCGTGGTCGCCATCTCGTTTGTGACGTGCCTGGCCGTCTGCATCGGCTTCAAGTTTGTCGCCGACAACACGGGGCTCGTTCTGTCCTTGGCGCATGCCAAGGAGCCTACAGGCGACAACAACAGCAAAGACAAGGACGACGCCTGCCGCCCTACGACGGTGACGGTCCCGCAGTACTTCCAGACGACGCCTCAGCTGTTTGCCGGGCCTACGGCGACCGGCCGGCCGGCGTTTTTGGCGCAGACCGTGACCATCGACCCGACCGCGACGTACGTGGCCAACCAGCCGCTGCAGACCAACATTTTGGTCGACGGTCTGCCCGTCGACGGCGACAACGGCCACTCCATCTTCCACCACATGGGGTATTTGTCGCCCTACCAGCCGGCGCCCGGGTTCGGCGTGCAAGAGTACGCGCTGCCGCCCGGCGCTGAGATTGTGCAGCTGCAGATGCTGTCGCGGCACGGCTCGCGGTACCCGACTTCCGGGGCCAACGTCAAGTCTCTCGGCGAGAAGCTGGCCAAGGCCCGGGGCAAGTTCAAGGCGACGGGTGCACTGGCCTTTTTGCAAGACTGGGAGTTCCACCTAGGCCACGAGATTTTGGTGCCCAAGGGCCGGCAGGAGCTGTTTGACTCGGGCGTGCTGCATTCGTACATGTACGGCAACCTGTACAACCCGAATAGCAAGATCATTGTTCGGACGACGGTAAGTCCCCGTCCCTAAGCTGGCCTTCATGTGCTCTCCCTAACGAAAACAGACCCAAGACCGCATGCTCAAGTCGGCCGAGAACTTTATGGCGGGCTTTTTTGGCCTGGAATGGTGAGTCCCCTCCGCCCCGTCTTCAACATAAACACCACCCTAACTTGTCAGGACCAACAATGCCACCATCGAGGTCATCATCGAGCAGAACGGCTTCAACAACTCCCTCGCCGGCTACCTCAACTGCCCCAACTCCCACCAGGACACCGCCGGCAACGACGCCAACACCATCTGGGTCGAGAACTACCTGCGCAACGCCACCGCCCGCTTCCAGACCATGATTTCTGGGACCGACGACTCCTTTGACTGGACCATCCAGGACACCTACGCCGCCCAGACCATGTGCCCCTACGAGACCGTCGCTTATGGGTTTAGCCGGTTCTGCGACCTGTTCACCTACGACGAGTGGGTCGGGTTCGGGTACTCGACCGACCTCGCGTTTGCCGGCGACAGCGGCTTTCAGTCGGCCACGGGGCGCGCCGTCGGCATCGGCTACCAGCAAGAGATTGTCGCGCGCCTGCGCAACCACACGTTGGGCTACTCCGGCTCCCAGATCAACACCACGCTCGACAACAACACGGACACCTTCCCGCTCAACCAGAGCCTCTACCTCGACTTCTCGCACGACTCCAACATTGTCAGCGTGCTGACCGCCTTGGGTTTTACGCAGTTTTCCGCGTTCTTGCCGCCCTCGGCCTACCCCGGCCCGCACAACTTTACTCTGGCACACGTCGTGCCCTTTGGCGCGCGCCTCGACATGGAGGTGATCCGCGCGCCGAAGCCGGTGCGGGCGGACCGCGCAGGGTATGAAGAGGCGGGCACGGAAACCAAATACATCCACTTTGTGCTCAACCAGCGGACGCTGCCGCTGGGCGCGAGTTTTCCCGAATGCGACGCGTCGCGCGTCGACGGGTGGTGTGAGCTGGAGACGTTTTTGCGCGTGCAGGACGCCATGCCCGCGCGCGCCAAGTACGACGAGGCCTGTTTCGGGCCCTTTACGGCGCGGCCGTACGGCACCATCACCGACGGTGCGCCAATGTAGGGTGTGTATGATTATCTTATTTTCTTTTTAATTACTTCTCTCTTTATGGCGTTGGGATATAGTGTCATACGTCGTTTCTTTTCTGTCTACCTAGCCTGTACGAATATGCGTACGCTCCTTAATTTGAAGAACAACCCTTTTTAAAGACAAAACAAAACCAACGGGCTGCCCATTCGCGTGTCCTTCCGATCCCTTTTTCTCATTAAATACCCGTGTGCCCGCCTACTCTCTCTCCTCCACGACCAGACCCCATGCGTGGGACTCGCGGCCGTACATGATGTTGCTGATCCAGGACTTGACCTGCTGCGTGTACTGGCCACCCGTGGCCGACGCCATCGGGATCGGAATGTCCTGCCCGCGATGGTGCACCAGCGACACGGGCGACACAAAGTACGCCGTGCCCGCCGCAAACGCCTCGACCAGCCGGCCCTCGGCGTGCGCCGCCTGCAGCTCCGCAATCGTGTACCGCCGCTCCACCACCTCGAGCTCACCCGCCAGCCGCTCGCGCGCCAGCTGCACAATGCTGCGCCGTGTGACGCCGTCCAGGATGAGCCGGTCGTCGAGGGGGGCCGTCACAAGTTGCGTCTTCCCGGTCTCCTTGTCCTTCAAGACAACAAAAAAGTTGCTCGCACCCGCCTCGGTGCAGTAGCCCTCGGGCCCGTACAGCCACAGGATCTGGTGGAACCCGCGCGCCCGCGCCTCGATCGTTGCCTGCAGGCTGGGACCGTAGTTGGCGCCCACTTTCGCGTAGCCGAACCCGCCCACCCATGCGCGCACCATGTCCTCGGGGCTCGTGTGCAGGCGCATGCCGCCCACGACGGTATCCAACCGCGGCAGGTAGCCCGCCGTGATGAAGAGGAGGGCGGATCGGGGCGCCTGCACGCCCAGCTGCGGCTGTGTGCCGATCATCGTGGGGCGCAGATACAAGAACTCGCTAGGGCCGGCGCCGCGGGGCAGCCACTTGGGACCGTCGACGGCCATGAGCGCCACAATCAGCTTCTCCAACTCAGCCGGGGCAAACGCCGGCAGCGAGATGCGCACCGCCGACGTCAGCATGCGCTGCGCGTTGCAGTCCGGGCGGAACAGCCGCAGCTTGTCGTCCACGCCCCGGTACACTTTCAGGCCCTCAAAGCACTCGGTCGCGTAGTGCAGCACCGACGCCGTGGGCATCAGCGACAACGGGCCGTAGGGCCGCAGCTGCGGCGCCGCCCAGCCCGTTTCGGCGTTCCAGGCGACGGTCACCATGTGGTCGGTGCAGATGGTCTCGGTGCCGGCGCAGGCGGCCTCGATGCTGGCGGGCACGGGGCGGGGGCTGGTGGTGAACTCGTACGTGAGCTTGGCGGCGTCGAGCTCTGCCTTTGTGTTTGTGGCCCCGTTCTTTGTCTTGGCAATCTCGGCCATCTTGTGCTCGAGTGCCTGGCCCGTCAGGTCGACGTCCTGCTCGTTCTTGTGCTGGGCGGCCGCCGCCTCGGACGCGGGGCTGGTCCCGTAGGTTGTCGCAGAGGGAGCCATTGTGAGGGTATGAGGGTGTGAGGTGGTGGTGGTGGTGTAGAGGTGTTGGAGGGAGGAGAGATGTCAAGCTCTAGATATGGTAAAGCGTAGGTGATGAAGATGGCAAGAGCTATCTGAGAGGATGTTGTCGAGATCTCTCTTTTTAATTGTTGGAGGAAGGAGCTCTTATATACCGAAAGCGGAAAGAGACAGCTTGTGACTCAGAGCAACAATAAGCAACTGCTCAAACACAGGTCAATGGATTGTTAAACTTGGGGAAAGTTGGGGAAAAGATGGTCGAAAGGGAGCAAGGGAGTAAAGAAGTCCGACAAACGGAGGTCGAAATATGCCAGGGGAAGAGAACAAGAAGAGAGGAGGAGGGTGGTGACTCTTTTATTTGATCCCAAGTAAATAAGGGGAAAAGGTGGACAGGGGTTGGAAGGAAGGAACAAAGGTTGTTGGGGTATCGGTGAAGAAGCGAAGAGCGCGAGCGCCTAGAGAGAAACAAGAAGGCAAAAATAGAAGGACCAGAATGACTAGAAGGAGTGGAGAGAAAGAAGGAAGGGACGATTGACAGAAAGAAAAAGAAAAAGAAAAAGAAGAAAACGAAAACAAGCTGGGAAGGTACGGGGGCGAAAGAAAAAAAAAAAAAGAAAAAAAAAAGAGGAAAGAACCAACAGTCGCGAACTAGTACTGGTCCTTCCTCCGTTGAGTACACGCCGGAGGGTGCGTCCAAGGTCCAAGAGGCCCCACTGTCCCGCGACCGACTAACACCAAGTCGCACCAGAGATGCAGGCTTGACGCAAGGCCGAGGAGGGATGAACAAGAGAGCAAAAGATGTGACAAACGTCCGGAATCCGACTTTTTCGTCCTGTCTCCGCAGTTTTTTCTCTCTCTCTCTCACAAATCGAATTGGCCAATGCCTGCTCCAAGACGCTCGGTATCAATGAGGAGCTGGAAGCCTCCAAAATATTGATATGACCCCTGTCTGTCTGCAGACGCCCCTCCCCCATGCAGGTTGCAGTACATGTAGACTGCAACCTGCAACGTACTGGACAATGAGACGGACGAGCCGAGCTAGTCTGATGCGCGAGACTCTTCGCCGGTGCGGGACTTGTCAAGTGAAGGGCGTCTCGGTCCCGCGAGTGCGGAGTAATAGTCGACTGCGCTACGGACTTCCAGATATGATACCATGAGACTGATACCGTGATCCTCCAATGCACACGAGTGGCTGCGGTCGCCGTAGTGGTGGGTAGAGACGAGATAAGGCCCGCATGCATTCGTTTTTGTTTCCGTATTACGGCAGCACGACGGCAGCGCGCGGGGTGTTTCTACTTTCGACGGTGAACAAAGGGGAGAGTCTCTCTCAGCACTCAAAAGGATCGGCACGCAGGGCTAGGGCGGCATGCAGTCGGCGTTGGACGCGTGCCCGGCAAGCTGTGACGTTTGTTGAAGCCATACGTCGTATTTTATTTCAAATATATTTCTCGTTATAGCCGTGTTTTACTTTTTGTCTTTTTTTTTCTGCACATCCATTTTATATTGAATTTTCTTTTTGTATATTCTCTCCTCTCGCTATTTTATTACTTCATTAGGACGGCCATGCTAGTCTCAGCTGGGAAGGACGTTCCAAGACGCCTCGGACGCCTTGTGTTAAAAAGTCCGAGAGCCCAGGGCTGTGGATGCGCTTGGATCTGGAATATACGTAGAAGTGGCCCATACAGGTTGGTTTTGTCTTTGCCTCTTTTTTTCTTTTTTTTTCTTGTCTTCTCCCTTCGGAGACAATGGTCACCTGCGTGCATCTTGTAGTCACGCCTTGAGACGGTGGTGCGATCGTTTTCAGTTTTTGCAGCGCCCTCTGCTACAATTCTTAAGCCGCTTTCTCCCCGCGTTCCTTTATTTTTTTCGGCCTTTTTCTTTTAGTAATCTCGCTCTTTCGTTACTCTTCTCGTTTCCTGCTGTCATCGTCTTTTTGTTTCTGCACTCCTCTCGCCCCTGACCCAAAGCTTCGACCGTTGGATAACCAGCCACTGTTATTGTCACCGGCCATGTTGATCCTATCGGCAAGTAGAAGCCGTCTTCCAGCGTCATACTTGTTATGACGTTCTGTTGAATATCTTGACCTTCCCCCTCATCCTTTCCTTCCCTTTCCCCTTCACCTCCGATCTTGTCGACAAAGACGCGAACAGGCCGAGCCGCACAGGCCTGGCCATCCCGAAAACGCCTGCAACATGCAATGCAGACGCAAACGCCATTCGATTGCAATCAGTCAATTGATCTTTTTTGACTGTGCCTTCCCTCCTCTTCTCTGGGCGTAACGGGGCAAGCGGCTTTATCGCCGGTAGGTGTATAGTGAAAAAAATGCGGCTTTGTAGTTCGTCCGCCGTGGCATGCCGAAAGGTATGTAGCCAATTCCCGTCGCTAGCCGCTATTAGACGAGATAACGCCGTCCACGCCCCTGGGACAGATCTCCGGAACAGGATCTTTTCTTTCACTCTGCACAAAGTGACCGAAGTGACGAAATGAAAGGCCTGCCAAACCAATTGAATGGCCCCCAACGATACTAAAGGTTACCTGGATAAAAAGTGTCCACGAAAAGTCTTGGAAGTGGCAGATCCCAAGGTGAACGTAGTCAAAACGAACAAATTAAAGGAATCGCTAAGTGAGGAGAAGCACGTCGTCATGTCGCAGACGCTTAGGCAAGGGACAGACGTACTACGTCGTACGTGAGTCTCGTGCCTTTGGGTTTAAGAACACCACCTTGGGCAGGAAACCGTGTGTCTGATGCGGTCATAGGGATCGTCACTTGGACCACGTGTAGCATTCATTTGACATTTACCCGGTAAGGGGCGATAGATACGAAACGCTCCGTGCTGTTTGTAGATACAAAATGTTATTCTCAAGGGGAGGTCTGTTGAAGACCCCGAATGTGGTATTATCCTTTCCTCCTGTTTTTAGACGCCAGAAATCGAGGAAGAATAATCCCAATGCAAGAATAAGAAAACAAACAAAAGCAAGAAAAAAACCAGAGACAGCAGGATGCGCAGGTGACCTACCTGCTCGCCTCCTTCTGCCGCTGCTCCTCCTCCATCTGCTCGCGCCGCTTGTGCGCCGCCTCCACGTCCGCCTTGGCGCCCTTGGCCCGCTGCCGCGCCTCGTACCGGTCGCGGCTGGCCAGGATCCGGTCGACAATCGTGCCCGCGTTGACGTCGGCAAACTCGTGGGGGCCCACGGGCTCGTAGATGCCCATGGCCTTGGGCTCCGTGTAGGGGTCGTACGTGAGCGGGATGAAAGCCGTGGGGCCGTGGTAGACGGCGTCGGGGATGCCCCAAGGGAGGGACGACAGGTACTTGCGGGTCGGCGAGAACGGTGCGCCGAACACGACGGCGTTGATGTACTGGGTCGTTAGTGGGGGACAAAAAAAGAGAAAGGGGAGAAGGACCTACCCTGCACTGCAACACACACAAACCCCGCTCATAAATGTTCATGATGGGGTAGTTGACGCCCTTCCACTCGTTGATGACCTCGTCGTCGTGCACGCCGGCGACGACAAACACCGGCGGGTAGTCGCCCGCCGCCTTGCCCTGGCGCTCGGCCACCGCCTCGGGCGCGTACCAGCCGTCGGCGCGCGCGCGCGCCTCCTCGGCCTCGAGCACGTGCTGCAGGAACGCAATGTGCCCGCTCGAGAAGAGGTCGAAGCCGCCATCCACGTACACGACGCGCTGGCCAATCTGCGGGCCACGGCCCTTGACCAACTCGGTCAACGACCCTGCATCTTCACCGGCTGACGGCTCCTTCCAGAACCACACGTCGACACCCGGGTTCTTGGCCGTCTCGTCCGTCGCGTACAGCCGCATCCGCTCCGTCATCGCCTTGCCGGTTGCTTGGCGCTCCGCCTCCGTGCCGGGGCCCTCGCGGCCGGCCAGCGTTTCTTCCAAAGACCGGATAAAGTGCGTCTTGGTGCACAGCAGCATGCGGCCCACTAGGTCCGTCGTCGAGATACTCGGCGTGCGCTTCACCACCTTGAAGCGGTTGGCCGCCTTGACGAACCGATAACAATCCTCGCCCGACCCGTCCGACGTGATGTCGTCGCCGTGCACGACGTAGCGGCAGCCAAAGTGCGACACCCAGTCGAGCGCCGTGACGTAGGGCGCGTTGGGCACGGACTGCGTGACCCAGCGGCAGGCTTCAACGGCGAACAGGCGCTCGCGCAGGAGCATGACGGTGGGGCCCTTGTTCTCGAGGATGGCCTCGTCCGAGTGAACGCCAATGTAGAGCTCGTCGCCGAGCTGGCGCGCCTGGACGATGGCACCGGCATGGCCTGCAGGTTAGCGACTGTATGTAAATCAACGGGAGTTGGCCAGCCTCCTACCGTGGTGGAAAAAGTCAAAGCAGCCGTCGACCCAGAGCCGGCCGTCGAGCAGCTCCGGTGCCGGCTCGCCAGGCGGGGCGCCGTCGGAAGACATAGTCGGTGTAGGTGGGTGGTTGTGTCGGCGAGGAGAGAAGAGAACAGTAAAGTCACAGAAGAGCAGGTATCTTTGGCGAGCTGGACGATGTGAATTGAGAGAAGCTTGGAGAAGCTCGTTTGACGGTCAAGGAGGTTGCCAGGTGGTGAAGCGTTCACATGGGAGTTGCCCCTTCCCGTTTTGCACTAATAATTCACCCGTGGGTCGTGGGTGGGTGGGATAGCTCCTTTCCCCATGTGGGATGGTGGGACATTGTGTTGTCAGGCCAAGACAGAGAGAGGTAAATCAGCGGCAAACCGTTACCGTCTTTTGATTTCGATAAGATATGCTCTGCCCCGTATCTACGTGGGTTTGCTACTGGAGTTTTGACATTTACCCATTGGCATCATCACCTGCAGACTCGGTGCTTTGGTCCCGATTGTGCAGCTGTTTGCTCCCCGCTGTGAGCTTAAGCTCTGGAGCTTCTCCAATAGCGCCTTCCTGCCCCTCGCTCCTGCCCGCGCTGTCCAATACAGGCCCCACGTTGGCAGTCAACGGCAAGAGCATACATAATACGAAGTGCACCTAGAGTTCTTCGAGTTATTTATCTTACGAGAGTCTCTGTGACTGTTGGACAGTACTCCGTACATATGACGAGGCTGTAGCACGGCTGACTTGTAGGCTCTCAATTGGACGGTCGTGGACAAGAAGTATGATTGTGATGCGTTTCATTTGTGGCTGTAACTATCTATGGTGTGCGGGAGATGTGCTTGTCACTTTACGACGTATACACATGGAATTTGTTTCGTAGAGAGGTCAACGGCATGACTAGAAAAGAGTTCCCAAATGATAATCCGATTAAAACTGCAAAACATTAAAAAACGCTGCCTGCATCTTCCTTAAACCTACAAGTGTACCCTGCGTGATCCTTATCAAATAACAAAAAAGAACAGAGAAAAATGAAAATGAAAGATGAAGAGAGAAAATAGAATCCAAATCTTTGAAACAACCTTGATATCCCTCTTCTGCCACCCGCGGTGGCAATGCCCAATGTTTTTTTTTGTCTTTCTTTTCTTCCCTCCCTTTTCCCTCCTCTCTCGGTGCCCTTCGTCTACCGCTTCTTCACGCTGGGCCGCGGCTTGCATTCGTCTGGCAGCACCGGGTGCAGCATGATCTTGGTCGGGTACTGTGCGTTGTTGCCCTGGTAGCCCTTGGACCAGTCGTACGACACGGCGTACACAAACACCTTGCCGTCGCGGTTGAACTTGGCCGTCGTGATGCTGCCGCCCACGGATGGGTAGCCCTTGAGCCGGTGCTTGGCGTCCTTGTCCCAGAAGTGGAACGTGCCGTCGGAGCCGGCCGTCGAGAAGGTGCCGTGCGCCGGGTTGAACGAGATGTCGTTGACCGCGTACACCTGCGTCGTGTTGCCCTGCGCCTGGTCGCGGTGGCAGCGGAAGGAAAAGTTGGAGCTCGAGTCCTTGTCCTCGACGTACTGGATGGCGCAGCGGCCCTCGATGCTGCCAATGGCGAAGCCGGCCGAGTCGTTGAAGCAGCTGACCGTGCGCGTCTGCCACTTGAGCGGACTCTGCAGCGTCTTGTAGAACTTGGTGGGCTCCTTGAGGTTAATGACGTTGATGTAGCGGTCGGCCGTGCCGACCACCAGCAAGTTGTCCTTGACGTCCATCGTGTAGACGCGCTCCTGGCACTGCACGGCGGCCACGGGCTGCTGCTGCCGCAGGTCCCAGTATTTGACCGTCTTGTCCCAGGAGCCCGTCACAATCATCTGCTGGCCGCCGTCAATCTCGAAAAACTTGACGGAGCGGATGGGCTGGTCGTGCTGGGCGACAATGTCGTTCTTGCCGGACTCGAGGTCGCAGAGGCGGGCCTGGTTGTCGGCGCCGGCGGACACGACGCGCTTGCCGTCCTTGGCAAAGTGACAGCTGAAGACGGGCGCATTGTGTTCGTACATGTGGCGGCCCTCGGACGCGCCGGTGCTGGTGTTGAGCTCGTAGATGCGGACCTTCTTGTCCCAGCTGGCGACGGCCATAAAGTCCTTTTGGTCGTTTGGGCTTGGGTTGAAGGACAGGTCCGAGATGCTGTCCTCGGGCGGGTTGGAGACGGCAACGTCGCCCTTGAGGTCGCCGACTGTGTTGTTGGGCTGCGCGGCAGCCGCCGTACCGAAGAGAGACATGATGGGTGGGGTGGATGAGTCGGATATGAATGTGGAAAAGTTGGTTGAGGTCTGGGAAGAAAGAGGGACGTCGCCGGATCCCTCTCGTCGCCGGATGCGAGGTTGTTGTGTCTGCTCCTCGAGGGCGAACCAGGGGGAGGAAGCGGTTGCAAAAGGGCGCTTGGCCGGGCGGAGGCAAACAATGAGGCGCCGATGTGGTGCACCGGAGATGTTCGTCGGGTCGTCGAATTGAGGTGCCGCGTAGAGAGAGGTGGACGATGGAATGATCGAGGTGGTGGAAGGAGTGGAAGGGGGCGAAGGAGGCAAAGAAATGGAATGGCAAGAGCCCTGAGCGTGCCTTCCTGCTGTGAGTGTCTGTCTCTCGCGGCTTTTGGCTCGTTCCTTCTAGTTTTCCCACCTAAATTTTTTTAGCGCGTCGAGGCTGCGCGCACTGGCGGTGGCTGGGCGTAAAGCGTAAAGAGCTCCAGCTTGGGCAGGTGGCCACGCTACTGGGCGGCGTAGGTAAGGTACCTTATGTACCTCACAGATCTGCCTTTTGGGTCCGCGATGACAATCACAACATGCACAAGAGAATATTAGGCAAGAACAGAGCTCGAAATATCGATAATTAACCAATACGATTGTTGGAAACAGTAAGCTTTCTCCTGCCTACCAGCCTGGTCTCTGCTGCCTTGAGTGACTTTGGTGCCTGGCGCACTTAGCTGCGAATATTACATAATACACATTAAATTAAGCTCTACGAGATTCTCACCGCCCTCCGGCAGAATTCAGCCCCACACAAATTTTAGGTATGAAAACAAATTTTCGAACTCTTTTTTCCCTTCGCTTCTTTCCTCTCTTCTTCTTTTTTTTTCTTCAAGTCCCCTCGTCCGACCAAATCGCCATCGAAGCCAAAAACGGAGATGGGCGGGTTATCTCGCTCATCTCAACAACGACAGTATCGTCATTTAGCTTTGGGGAAAGTCCCCGGACAAGCTTTTGCTCCCATTCTGTGGGATCAAAAGCTGCTGCAGAAATGCGCCGTCGTAACGACATCTGCGGTTTATCTCTGCTCATTATGAGGCCCTCTTTCTTCTCTTTGCTTACACCCTTTTCTCCTTGGTTTCTTCCTGCGACTCCCCCTTTTCCCGTTTAGCCCTTCTTTTCCTGAGTCTGTTTCGTCGTCTGGGGAGCCTATTTTTTCCTATTTCAAACTCTCCTACCCTCTTCTTCTTTTTTCTTGTCACCCCGTTCGGCCTTCTTCCTTCCTTGGGTTGCTTTTCCTTCTTCTACCTGTTATCTTGTTCCAAACTCGTTCTCTTTCTTGCCTGCTTTTCGGTTTCCGTTTCTCGTTGAAGTCTCTTCTAGCGCGGTTGTGTTTGTTCCGATGCTTCGTTTTGGATCCATGAGGGAGTCTTCTTGACGAACGCTGTTTTTCTTTCTTGTCTTGCTCTTTCTTTTCTCGCGGCTTCTGCCCTCTTTTCTTTTACTTGGCCGCATGAAGGGGGACCAAAGATGGCATGCGATTAAGGTATTGCTTCGGGCGTTTTGGGAGTTGTCGTTTGTCATCTGCTTGTTCTTGATGTTTCTGTTGGCTTCTTGATTTCTGCTTTGCGCAGTGAATGGCACCACCTATGGACGAAGATACGAGTCCGCTGTCATTCCCTGTGTGAGCTAGAGACTGGAGGACGACGGAACTTGTCGAGACAGGTGGATGGCACGATGTTTCTTGTCCGTTTTGCAATGCTGGCGTCCGTGCCGGAGGTTCGCTGGATTGGCTCTGTTGAAAGGGAGAGGTACCAGTGGTTCGAAGGGAGGAAGAGTGGATGAGGAAAGGGGCAGTTACTAAGCTTGAGGGCGTTACTATCTCGGACGATCTGGCGGGGTGTTGGGCTTCACGACTTCGTTGTTGAGATGGGATTCTGGAAGACGATTGGGAAAACAACGAAGAGAGCGGGGAGATCTCAGAAGAAGAGGAACAGCAGTTCTCTGGCTGGAAAGAGGTTGGGGAACGAGATGGCTGAAGAGAGTGTGGGAGGGGGGAGAGGCGGGGCAATGATCCGGCGGTCGAGCAGGAGAGGGACGAGATGGGTGGGTTGAAGGGGACGAGGAGAGACCGCTTGTTGAAAAGATGGGGGCGGAGAAGAAGAGCGTCTCGAGCGGGGAATGTTTCGTCCATTTTGATAGGTATGCGATTGCTCGCCAGATGCAGAGATGCCTCTCTGGCGGAGTTACTCAATGGGGCTTATTATTGGAGCGGGGGGGCTTCACACCTTTTTATCCCTTTTACTGTCGTTGATCTCTCGTTCTCTTCTTGAAATATAGAAGAGGACGGGGGGTTGGCGACAGATCGGGAGACTTGGCCGCCGACAGCCGAGACGAACAAGGATCGAGGAAGCGAGACGCCAGACACTCTCAATGGTGTTGTCCTTTTTTGTCTTTTTCCGTCAGGAGAGAGCGAGAGGAGCTTCGCCGACCTGTCTTTTGTTTTCCTCGACCGTTTTCGTCTTGGATGTCATCGTGCCTTGAGGACTTGCGTCTTCTGGTTCCTTCTGGGGGCTGTCACTCTGGGGGTTTGTTCCAAACTGAGGGCTCTGTTCCATCTGGGGGATTGCCATCGACGGAAGTTCAACATGATGATTCATACATAGAGTCAAGCCCTGATCTGGATTATATCCAGTGTGATGACTAAACGTACATGCGTTATGGTTTCTGAACGAACTTCCAGGCAGCGCCTTTGTCAAGTGGCGAGGCATAATTTGTTATGTTTACTCTCAACTGTTTTCCTGTCCCGTTTACGGCGCTCACGATCGTCTTCAAGATTATAGAATAGAAATAACATAATGTATTATCCTTCAACATGTCCTAGTATCTAATACCTCCAAGTGATATATGCCCATCTGTAATTGTAAAAATGCCGAAATAAAACGCCATGCCTTGAACCTAATTGCTGTCAAAAAGCCTTCCATCTATAACGGTCCTCGGTATCTTCACTACATCAACCCGCCCAGGACAACCTTGCCCACGTTGGCCACCTCCATCTTGACGCCGCCCCGGCTGTGGTCCTCAAACTCCTTGACCACCCCTTGCACTAGCAGCTTGCGCACGCGGGCGTCGGCCTTACCGAACAGCTCCACGACCAGCGGCGAGCACTCGCGGGGCGACGGCATAAGAGACAAGATGCGTTGGTAGCTGTCGATGAGCACGTCGCAGAGCGTGGCAAATGTCTCGAAAAAGTCGGGGTCGAACGGCAAGCTGGGTGTGAGCAAAAAGGTGTACTCCTCGCCGGGTAGCAGGTCCGTGTTGTTGTCGTAGTAGGTGGCAAACGCTGTCGAGGCGACGCTGCCGCCCATGGCCGCGGTGCCGAGGCCGAGGCCAAGACCACCATGGCCGCTATTCAGTCCGCCATTCAGTCCGCTGGCACCGGTTGGCAACGGGGGTACGCCGCCATTAAAGCTGCCCCCGTTGACGCTGCCGGCGCTCTCGCTAGTAACCAACGTCAAGACACTGCCGCCCATGCTGTCGGCGATACCGGAGCTGCTGCCGCCGCCGGACGAGGACGGGGGCGCCATGCTGACGGCACCACCACCAACAGCTCCGCCGTTCATGCCGCCATTGGCGCCTCCTGACATGCCCCCGTCGAAACTGCTGCCAAAGTCGTTGGACCCGGACGCCGCGCTGCTGCTCGTGCGCCGCACCTTGGACCCCGGCGTGGCACGCCGGAACATGTTGGGCAGCCGCGCAGCGCGCGAGAGCGAGCTGGCGGCGCTGCTGCCCGACCCCGTCTCGGAGTGCAGCTGCTGGAACGACTCGAACTCGGCGAGCAGGGCGCCCAAGCTGCGCAGCAGCTCAATGACGTTGGCCGAGTTGAGGTCGACGACGGCGGGCAGCGATAAACCGAGTAACAAATAGTTGGTGGCGCGGCGGGCGAGGCGGCGGGTGTCAAAGTAGGACATGCGATTGAGGTCCGGGCGGTCGAAGCGCAACGTGTTGAACCAGTAGACACGGCCCTCGTGGCTACACAGTTAGGGGAGAACTACTATGAAAAAAAGGTGGTGGTAGGAGACTTACGCTTTCCGCAGATAGTCCAGCGTGGAGATGCGCTTGTTGACCAGCTCCTGGATGTGCAGGAGCAGCGGCGTGCCCTCGGCCGAGGCGCTGGTGACAGTCGAGTTGAGGCTCGAGTTGGCCGGCATGGGGAGGCCGAGCCCGGTGGTGGCGGGTGTTGCCAGGACAGCGCCGAGCATTTTGTTTGTGTTGTTGGACGACGAGGCCGACGGGTGGGAGAAGTTGGGCGTAAAGGAGGCGGCCGTCGGGGTCGTCGGAACGATCGTCGTGGCGGTCGTCGACGAGGACGAGGTGGCGGCCGTAAATGTCGACCAGGTCTTGACGGGCGAGGTGGTCGGGCTGCTCGGCGGGATAATGTGGATGTTGGGTGAGACGGAGATGCGCTGTGCGGCCGATGCGGTGGCCGTGGCCCAGTCGGACGGCAAGGGCGGCGGCCGGGCGTCTGTTGTGTTGGTGCTGCCGCTGTCGGTGTTGCCCTTCTTGGGACTGCCGGTGCTGTTGCTACTGTTGCTGCCAAAGCCAATACTACTGGCACTTTTGTGGCGCTGGTGGTGGAAGAGGGAGCCGACGCCGGAGCCTCCGGAGCCGTTGGCGGTGGACGTGGAGTTTGTCGACGCCGATGTTGAGCCGCGGCTGCGTGTAAACGAGGGCTTCTTGCTCAACGATGGCCGACGCTCTTTGGTCAGGACGTTGGGCCGGTGGCGTTCGCTGTTGGTGCCGGGTGGAATTGGAGGTACGGCAGGTAGTGTCGGGAGTGTCGGGAGTGGTGGTGGGGGTATCGAAGGCGGTTCCCGCTGCAACAGGAGTGAGGTGGAGGATGCGGAGGAGAACGAGGAGAACGAGGATGGTGGTCGAGCGGTGCGGGAGGTTTCGCCGGCACTAGTTGCGGGCCGTGGTCGGGACTGTGCGGAGGCGGTGGCGGCGGCGGGCGGCGGTGTATTGGACGGTACGCTGGGCGGGTAGGGTGTGTTAAACGCGTTCGTTGTCGAAGTCGAGCCCGTGGTCGAGGTCGTGTTGAAGAGCGTTGAGAAAAGGGGACCCGCATTTTGGCTGGCCGGGGTCGTGCCTGCCGCCTTGCTACTGGCTGGCGTGGGACCCATGCTGGGCTGGACCCCTTTTTTCCTTCCCTTTTCCTGTGCTGTTTTAGCTCCTTCCCTTCTTAGCGACCTCTGACCCCTGGCCTAGAGCTTTTTCTTTTCGTGTTGCTGATTCTCTGTGCTTTTTCTTGTGCCTTTCTTCCCGGGGTGTCTTCTGTTTGTTTTCCGTCTTTTTTGTGTTTATTTTGTGCACACCGCTCGGTACGGGCGGGACTGAATGTTCGCTGTTTGGTGCGCTCCTGTTAGGTGCCGCAGACTGCCAGAAAGCCCAGAATCGTATGGGTGCCTGCGCACCCAGCGCATCTTGTTCTGGCAGACGCGACCGTGACGAACACAGTGCTTGTGATGTGGAAGCAAACGACAGCTAGCGAGTAAGGAGGCTCAGAAGCGGCACGCGGCGTGCGTCCAATGGCTAATGGGCGTTTGTTTTGGGGAGGCGTCTGGTTTGGAAGGCGGGAGTCGTCTGAGTCGTCGATGTCGGCGTCGATCGTGGTTAAAACAGGATGAGAGTAGCAAGAAACAGCAAAGGCAGCAAGAAAAGATAAAGAAAGACACAAGTTGAACGAAGAAGAGGAAGAGGGAAGAGGGAGAAAGAAAGATTCGCGACGGCGGCTCAAAATGCTGAATGGATAAAAAGAAAGAGCACCGGGAAGCGTGGCAGGCAAAACACAGGAGGCCGATCAATGGGAGGGTTAAAAAAGAGAGAGCGAAAGGAAAGAAAAAGTACCCCGAATTGCTATATAAGCCGGGCTCGTGTTTGCTCACCCGAAGCGAAGAGCAAGCAGTTCCTTGGCGTGTGGCTCGTTGAAAACGAGAGCGCTCCATAAACACAGTCAGAGTCAGAGCCGGATACGGAAGACGTATAGCAAGGACGCTTGTAATAAGAGTCTTTTTTTCTATGGTGCACGACACCGGGACAATAGTCCAAGCTGGACGTAATCAAAGAGTTGGACCCCAAGTTGGACTTTGGTTCTGTTTCTTTTGGGATTCAACCGGGCGGTGTTGGGTGTTAGGATCATCAACCTGAGGGTGGAAGACGGCCCAGGATCAGGACAAGATTGGAAGGTGATGTCTTGTATTTATCTTATTTCAGTACAATAAAAAACAATACGCGATCAAATTGGGTCATCATGATGGTAGTGGAAGCTAGACTGCACTACGACGTACACCCCTCTTGACTTTATTGTCTACAGAAGCGTGGGCTCGAGAGTGCACAAGCAGTTGGAGAAATCAACGCAGGACTCTACGACTAGGAAAAAGGACTCCCGGTATCACACCGGCGCACGCGCACCGTTGCAGCAGCGTTCGCCGGGGGGTGCAATGGAGGTGACGGGGGGCGTCACAGTTGCCGTCGATCATTCTGTCGCGAAAGTTGACAAGTGCAACTGGAAGCAGACAGGAGAGAAGGATTTAAAGGACCTCAGGACCAAAGGCAAAACAAAAGACACAAGGACCAGAACCAACCGAGAAACCCAAAGCCAAAGCATGGTGTGCTTCAACAATCACCTTGCGCTAGGCTCGCCGTTGCAACCCTGCCTTGCACACCCCTTGCCCTCAAGCGTTGCGTTCTTCCTGTCGTCCTCAGGTCATAGCGACAAAGGAAAGACTTGAAGCGAAGAGAGGGGTTTTGCCAGATAAGGCGTTACGGCGTCTCATCATGTCTCAATCGTAGCAACCACTCGTATCTTTGCGTAGGCAAGAATAAGGAACTTTTTAGGAAGGTAAGACGCCGTGTCTGTTCATATGAATAGGAAACACTTCAAACGATGTGACAGCGTCACATTTCAAAAATTGATTACAAGAGTTGTAAGATACACTGGTGGGAGGGGGAAGACAAAAATAGACAGGCATACTGTTGGTCTTCCCTGCTCGCCATTTTGGAAACCGTCCCGAAGCGAAACAAATAAAATCAGGTCATAAGAAGGGAAGCACAAAAAGTGTCGGCTCGCTTGCCGAAAGAAAAAGGGGGGACAAGAAATGTGAACGAGAAAGAAAAAGAAAGGGAACCAAAAACGCAGTCATAAACCGTATCATGCCATAATGTCTCAGATCAAGCAGCCTTGGGGACCGCGGGCGACCCGGAAAGGTCGTCCAACAAGCCCTTCCAGAGATCCCGTATCATGCCGGGCTCCGACGACTCGCTGCCGGAACTGCTGCTGCCACTCGCCTCCGCACCGAGGTGTGCAAACTTGAGCTCCACGCCGTCGATGCCCATGCCCTCAATCTCCGTCAGCGCCGACGCGGCCACAATGTTCTCTGGGTGGGCCGCGACCACAACAATCTGGGGGCTCGCCAGCGGGCCGTCGGCGACCTCGGGCGCGTGCCCATCCAGGTTCTGGCGGTCGGGCGCATAGTTGTCGGGCAGGAGAGGCACGCGGAGGGCCATGCGGCTGGCGGCAGCGGCGGCCTCGCGGTCGGCCTCGCCGGCAAACGTGGGCATGACGGCGTAATCAATGGTGCTGACGTCGAGGCGGGCGTCGCGGGGCGTGGTGGTGCGGAAGCTACTGGTAAAGGTCTGCATGAGAGGAACGACGCGGTTGCGCGAGGGGACCGGGCTGGGTGTCGGGCGGTGGGTCATGGTGAAGCGACGGCTGTTCTGTGGGTCGTGTTAGTCAAATGCAGGCGTAGCCGAAAGTCGGGAAGACCCCAAGAGTAACGTACATCATCCCGCTCAAGTTCTGCCCGACCAGCACCGGAGCTGGCATTGGTCTGGTGGCTGGAGGTGCCGGCAATGTAGGCTGGTCTGGCCACGGACGGGTGGGAGCCCAGAGACCGGGTGAGCTTGCTCATTGGCGCCGTAACACGAGTCATGTTGATGTTGGATGTGCAGAGGAGATATAGGGAGAGCGAAGGGCGAAAGGGCGAAAAGTGTAAAAGAACCGATCGACAGGGGCGAAGTTGGAGAGGCGGAAAAGAGCTCGAATCTTGAGGAGCCGGAGGATCGAGGATTAAAAATGTCGAGGCGCTGGATACAGGCGGTAAATGAAGAAGCGAAGCGTGGCACAAAGCCGGAAGTCCGTAGGAGAAGAGGTGAGAGGAGAGAGGAGAGTGGGCAGATGTGGGAGATCGTAAAGAGAGTCGTGCAAAGTCGAGAAATGGCAGAATGTCGGAAAATAAGACCACGAGGACGCCCAGGAAAGAGGGGGGGACGGACAGCACACTTTATGGGTGTGCCGGAGCTACTTGTAAGACGACCGAGGAAGGCGCAGGGCGCAGGAATGGGAGGGGGGACACAACCGTTCTGGGTGGTGATGTTTAGCTCGGATCTGGCTGGGAAAGAGCTATGGGATTACATTATGGAGCA
Source organism: Sporothrix inflata (assembly GCA_021396225.1). Taxonomy (NCBI): domain Eukaryota; kingdom Fungi; phylum Ascomycota; class Sordariomycetes; order Ophiostomatales; family Ophiostomataceae; genus Sporothrix; species Sporothrix inflata. The sequence goes on along the minus strand of WNYF01000015.1, from coordinate 125,020 downwards.
GCCCTCCTTCCCGACTGCCATTGCCATTTCCCAACCAATAGCCGGCCCCACCGGCCGCCTTTCAACATCGCAGGGGTTGGGAAGCCACGAACGAGTCCTACGAGGTACTGTCTTGCCTTTGTTCTTTGTGTGTGACTTTGGTTACTGCCCTTTTGTGTCTTTTTCGATTGCTCACTGAGACTACCGTGGACGACGAGTAAGACCACCATCGTGGTTTCCCCTTTACACTTTTTCTTTTTTTCCTTGCCTTCCCTCTTTCCCGTTTTACCACTTTGCTCACTACGAGCACCCCCGTGCACAGAGCTCCATGCTAGTCAGATAGTCAGATACGTGTCGCTGTTTCCACCTGCAGCTGCCCCTCTTCCTTCTTCGTGACTTGCTGTCTTTTTTTTGTCCGTTCGTTTTGTCTTCCCTCCGTTCGATCTCGAAAATGGCGGTGTAACAATTGTCACAGCCCAATTGCACGTACAGGAGACAATGCGCGAGACGCGTACAGCCAACAGATAGTGACCAACGGCCAGCGGCCAGCAGCCAACCACGCATTCCACATGGTGCCCTGTCTCTCTTGTCTGTTGTTTCTGCGAGGTATCTCGTTCCTTTTTACAGTCTTTCTCCCCCTGTCTCTTCTTGTCTCTCTCAACAAACCTCGAACAAAACAGCGGTCACCGATCCACCCTGTCCAGCCCACCTTGCCTCTTGGGATCTAAGGGATACAATCCACATTTTTGGGGGCAACGATGCGCACCCACTGGGCTGGCTGACCGGGCCCGCTTGGTGCTGAGAGAGGCCCAAGCTTTCAAGGTGTGTGTGTCCATCCTGCAATCCAGAACACAGACGTGCCAGGGCTGGCATCCACCGCCTTCACATCAAATGCCTCCCCAACAGAAACTGCAACATTAGAAAAGCGGCACGATCAACTGGTGCTCACCGCGGGTGGGCACGTTTCCAATCTGCAATCTATCTCACACCAGATACGACTCTCCTTGACTTTGTAGGACACAGCACGCCAGCGACACCGGCCTTGCATCCGGGACCTTGTCTCCTAGTTCGGCGGGAGTGGAAAATCACAGACTCGCTGCTTGCTACGCCGTAGATAAGGCAGCCACCTACTCCGTATCTCTTCGAAAACCCTAAATATAGCGGCTTGGAGGCGGTATCGCGGGCGATCTGACACTTCGGCGGTCAGTGTCCGAGCCTTCTCACGGACACACTGGCGAGCTTTAAAGTGGTCGAGGAAGTGCACCGTTTTGTCCCCTCCATCGGATCATCCGGCGGCGCTTGGCGGTGCCCGAATGAACATCTGCAGGCAATGACTGTCCCTCACCGTATGGAGCACACGATCGTATGTGTGCTGTGCTAATCGGCGTCGTAGTCTCTCCTGATATTGATATATCTCACAAGTATCCCCATTTGTGATCCGAACAGTAAACACGTACTTTTCAAACCCAATGTGCTGGCCGTGCTACACGGGTTTTATTTGGCAAATGGGGTAACCCACTGCCAAGTACGACGTACTCCGTACGCAAATCGTTACTTCAGTCACCGGCAGTGTCAGCTACTCATCGACTCACTCAGGTATCACAACGTCACGCGTATTATCACTGGTGTCATTGTGTCTCTGCCAAGTGGCCATGCTGAGAAGTTATCAAGAGAAGTGAAGATGGTATTCATGTATCGCGTTCCGTCCGTTGGGTTGACTTCTATAGAACGACTAAAAAAACACACCCATTCTGTTTTTGTCTATATCCCAAAGTCTATTTCGAAGATTGTGTTTCAAACGCTTCGCTCGATTCTCACAGAGGCCAGAGAAGAGAAAAGGAAGTCATAAAGGAAGGAACATAGTAAAAACACCACATCTGCTTGTCTCTCTCGTCTGTAATTCTTTGTTTTAAATTCATCCCTGTTCGGTCGATGTGAGGAGGGTGGGTATAATGGAAAGGGCCCCGAAGAGAGGTGGAGAGAAGAAAAGAAAGAAGAGAGAAGCCGCGGTAAGCTGACATGATATAAAAAAATGAAAACCAAACGAAAAACAATGATGTATCCCGAATACCCCAAAAACGCCAGCCCAAAAAAATATATCAAACCCCATTTTGCCGCCTGTAGAGAGAAAAAAGGAAAAGAGGAAAACTTTTTGTGAAACCCCCTTGTCCTTTTTGTATCCCATAGTTTTTAATTGCTCCAAAAAATGCCCAAGACAGAAAAGAAAGACGTAACAATGAAACGCTCGCAAAAAACAAGGAAGATGAGGAAGAGATTCTGCACGAGAAAAGAGAGGGGGAAGAAAGATGTGTCGCTGAAAGACGGTTTCGGTTCGTGAGTCGTAGAGGAGAAGAAAGGAAAGGAGAGGGGAAGAGGCTTATTGTGCCATCATCATCGGCTGGCCGTTGCCGGCACCCACAGTAAAGGGATTGCCAGCCGCGGCGACGGCGGCCGCCGTGGCCGACGACATGAGCCGCTCGCGCTCCTTCTCCTCGGCAAACACGCGCCGGCTCATGGCCAGCACGGCCTCGAAGCCCTCGCGGCCCTTGACGGCGTTGTCGTGGAAGCGCGTGACCAGGCTGTCCTCAATGGCGTTGCGGATGCGCTGCCAGCCACCGCACAGCGCGGTGATCTTGGCGTCCTGCACAAACTTGGTCTGGTTGGCGGACGTCTCGGAGGGTTGGTAGACGACGGTTTCTTGGACGCTCAAAAGATTGGACCAAGTCAGGTTCTGGCTGACCATGATGACGGAGCGGGCGTTGGGGTCGACGTAGGACGTCTCAAAGACCTGGCTCTCGCCGTTGTTGCAGATGGCGCCGCCAAAGACCGTCTTGAGCCAGTCGGGCACGCTCTGCTTGCACGTGATGAGGCGTTCGGTGCGGAGGATGCCGGTGGCCGGGTCGACGGACCGCGAGAGAGTGTCGACGGCGATGACGTGGGTGGACTTTTCGTTCCATGGGCAGTACTTGCGCCAGTTGGCGGTGGACACTTCCTCCCAGGAGTAATCAAAGGTGACGGTGTTGGAGAAGACCTTCATGGCGGCGGTTGTGGTGGGTGTGAGGTGAGGTGAGAGTAGAGTAGTGGTGAGGAGGCGGGCGGGTCGCGGACGCTTTGGATGAACACTCAAGTGTGAGCTGCTCTGCGAAGGCAAGGCCTATCCGGAGAAGAGGGAGGGGGAGGTGAGGAGGGGTGGATTTGTTCGTGAGAGCGGTCAGTCACAGATGCCAGTGATGGGATATCTCGATGTCGGTTTTCTTTTCTTTTTTTCGAAGTAAAGAACGACGAGTGGCGGTAGTCTGATTAGGCGGTCTGGCTACTGTGTGAGAGAAAGCGAGTGTAGACGGAGAAGAAATGAAGTGTCGCGTTTCTTCCTGTTGTATCGTAGGATGTCGAGTTGAATGAATGGTCCAGAAAATCGAAAATCGAAAGCTTGTGCTCGAAGACGACGCCGGGTGGAAAAGGGTGTGCGCGACTTTTATTGCGGCGGGCAGGAGTGAACCGTACCGGGGGCGGGCACCACAAAATTTTCGGCCTGACTCCCTTAAAATTTTCAACCTCCCTCATTTTTTCGAATTTTCTCTTTATTTTGGAGGACCCGCCCGCCGTTTTGCCCTCGTCGAAGGCACGCGAAATCTTATCGGAAAGAGCATTGGACGTGGCGAGAAAAGCACGGCTCCCATTGGTTGGAAAGTGTCCCGATATAGACTAGCGCGGAGCCACATGAAAAAACCTCGGAGCAGCGCGGGGGCAGCGAGAGAGGGCGAGAGGGAAAGAGCGAGGGCGCGCTCTGGGCGGTCTGGGGGATGTCTTAGCGTGACTAGGCGCTGGCCATGGCGGAGAGGCCGTTCGTGCCCCTTCCACAACCCCGAATTGCCGACTGCCACTCCTGCCAACTGACATCAGTGACGAAAACAGAGCTTTCCAGCTTGTAGTTACCCCTCGCCTACCGGATACGGAGACTTAATTCCAGGCCGCCAGGTCGCGCATGCCGGTTACAGCGCCCCGAACGTCCCCTGGAAGACTAAGCCTAGCGACCGCCTTCTAGAACCCCAGGCTGCCAGGCCGCGGCGCGCGAAGCTCGGCAAGGATCGCGTTCTGGCATTTGGGGCAGGTGCAACCTGTGATTCACCATCTCCGCGCCTGGCCACTTTTGTGCCGATCATCTGGTCGTTCTTTGGGGCTGTGAGGCTGTTCTCGATCGTCTCGCCTTCCGATGCTGCATGGATGACATAATCTGTAACCACAGTGCATTCTGGAAGTTTGGCATTCTACAAGTACAAATATTTGTACTTTGTAGCATTGATTTTCATCCTCTTTTCTTGTATTTTCTTGTCTTGGTCTCTGATCTCGTCTGACTAATAAATGCGCAATGGCAAAAGGGGCAAAAACAATTGGTAAACGATTTCTCTGCTGGGCAATCTCCATTTTCAGGTGACTAGCAGAGGGCAACGCAAGGCGAAAGCTGGCCTGTGTCTGGTTGTACGGAAAGCCGCTGGTTGCCGCCGGGCCCGCGACTCCCGCGTCCTCCGTAGATACAGAGCTGCAGGTTGCTATCCCAGGCTGCCATAGGGGAAGATAATATAATAATGATAATAACCAAACAAAACGCAAGGCTTCAGGGTCCACGCAATACAGGCTGTTTTCACAGCTGGCGGGACGTTCCCTCGTTCCTTCGTTTAGTAGTCATCGCCGCGGCTGATGACCTCCTTCACATTGTGACGGAGAAGAATGGTCTGGCTTGTTAGAGGTGATCAGTACAATAAAGAACGGGAGTGTGATGACTTACATGCTCGAACTGGGCAGTGTACGAGCCCTTCTTATCAACCAGGGGCGGGTAGGCCTCGACGACGCCGTTGCTGACGAGGTTGTTCAACTAGGAGGGTTAGTAGATGTCCTGCAGATAAAGAGGGGGCACATACAAGTCAAGCGTCGTGTGGACTCACCCCCAACAGGTACTTGTCGTGACCCAGACGGTCAATGTACCGGCGACAGAACGGCAGCGTGCCAAAGTTCTTGTTGATGACGTTGAGCACCGTCTTGGCCGACGAGATGCGCAGCGGCACGTTGGGCGCGTCCGCGCGCTTGGCGTAGTGCGACACCTCGCCCTCGTCGCGCACGTAGCCGTTGCCCGTGCTGCCAAATGTTTCAATGGCATACACCTCGCCCTCCTCCATTTTCGTGGTGTCGTTGGTCTTGACAATCGGCACGCTCTTGGTGCCGTGGATGCTGTAGTGCTCAATCGTGTGCCCGTTCAAGTTGCGGATCGACTTGATCGGGTACGTGGTGCCGTCCAGCTCAATCTCGTACGACTCCATCGTCTCCTGGATCGCCGTGCCAATCTCGCCCAGGCGCACGTCGATGCCCGCCTCGCGCACGCCCGTGTTGGTGGCCTCGCGCACCGCCTCCAGCAGATTGTCGTACTTGGGGTCAAAGGCAATCGTGAAAGCGCTGTCCACAATGTACCCGTTGACGTGCACGCCAATGTCGACCTTCATGACATTGTTCTGCTGCAGGATCGTCTTGTTGCCCGCGTTGGGCGAGTAGTGCGCCGCAATGTGGTCCAGGTTGAGCCCCGTCGGGAACCCCATACCGGCCACCATGGCGTCGCCCTCCTCCAGACCGGAGTGGCCCAGCAGCGCGCGCACGCTGTCCTCGATGCCGTTGGCGATCTCGGTGAGCGACTGGCCCGGCTTGATGTTCTTCTGGGCCCACTGGCGCACCTGCCGGTGCGTCTCGGCCGCGTGGCGGTAGTCGGTCAGGTAGTCCGAGCGCAGGCTGTCCAGGTGGCGCTTCTCCTCGTCGGTCGTGCGGTAGGCATTGTCGTTGAGGTACGGCACCTCCTCGCCCTTGGGGTACGCGCCCGTCGGGAACAGTGTGGACATGAGCACGCGCGGCGGGTCCGACTGCTTGGTCGGCTTGGCCGACTTCTTCTTCTTCTTCTTGTTCTTCTTCTTCTTCTTGGCGGCCGCAGCGGCGCCCTCTCCGCCGGCGCCCTCTCCGCCGGCACCCCCGTTCACAGCCGCGGCTTCGTCGGCCTCGTCCTCGGATCCCTCGCTGTCATCGGCCGCGTCGCCGTTGGCGGATTTGCCTATCGCCGCGGTGGCTTTGCCGGAACTACCTTCCGCTGGGGGGCCGTCAGCATATAATCAACAGGAACAGGGAGGCAGACAGGATCATCCGCATACCCGCAGGCTCGCCGGTGGGCGGGGCTTGAGCGGCCATTTTAATATTGGTTGTATTTTGTTTTTGGTGTTTGTGTCGTTTGGTAGGAAAAAGAAGTGCTCGCTCGTGCGACAAATGTGTGTCGAAATAGCTCACCGGCAAGATCGATGGTGCTCTCTCTGAGGTAAAGATAATGTGCCCGTCAAGGGTTTGCCCGCAACTTATACACAGTGCCGGCCTGGATTGTCGTTGTCGTCGATTGGTAGAGCAAAAAAAAGTTTTAGTAGTTTCGGCTCTGTAGGAGAACGACATGCGCCTTGTCAAAAGTAAGGCGTGGGGCTGCCCGAATAGGCATTAGACCCAGTCAAATAGGGCGCGGGGCACGAGACAACGCTGGACTGGATCGTTGGGAAGGAGCTCTCGGCTCGCAGCGGGGAATAAATATAGCGCCTAAATTACAAGCGCCACAGCACCCAGCCACACTATGTCATTGCTCTTCAACGTTGACTTTTCCCGCCTATTGGCGCTGACCACCTAGCTGTTCGCCTGTTCGCCTGTTCGCCCGCTGCCAATGGGGCGCCGATGCCGCCCGCAGTTGTCGTTTCTTACGCCGTCGGGTTCCGTTGCAAGTCCCCCAAAAGACAAAAGAGCGCTAAAGCCATCAGCGACGTCAACGCGGGCGGTTCCTGAAAAGCCCGCGCAACCACGTCAAACGTGTCTTACAGTTTTCTTTCGCCTCGTCGCGATCGCAGTCAGAACCTCGTTCTCCCTTTTCAATTCCCTCTCTACATTCTACGCACACCTCCCATTGCGACACCTACACGCCATTGAGGAATGCACCCTCGCTCGCTTCCACCATGTCTCCCCTCCGCCGCCTTTCCATCCCCGGCCCGTCTCTATCATCACGGCCTTGCCGCTTATAGCAGCCGGCCGGCATGCCATTGCTCCTTCAGAGTGCTCTGTGCGAAGCCTGCGGCCCGGCCGTTGCACAGCAGTCGACGCCTCTTCCAAGACGGCGGGCTCACGGCCAGCAACCAGAACCACTATGAGACGCTGAACGTGCCCTTTAGCGCAAACGTCACCGACATCAAGAAGTACGACATGTCCTGCCTCTGACAGAGTGCAATATGACCACTGACAGTGTAGATCCTTCTACAAACTCTCCAAAGTCCACCATCCCGACCGCAACCCCCAAGACCCCCATGCGCCCCGTCGCTTCATGCGCATCTCCGAGGCCTATGCCGTCCTCAGCCACACCGAGAAGCGCGCCGCCTACGACCGCGAGGTGATGCGCCACCACGGTCATCACCACAACCTCCGCGCCCAGCACCGGCCCAATGCCTCCTACCACTCGACAGGGCCCGCCGGCGGTCGTCCTGCCTCGGGCCTCAGCCGACGGCGCAGCACCTTCCGGGGGCCGCCGCCGAGCTTCTACCGCAATACGGGCGGGGGGCAAAACACGGCCTACACGCCGGGGGGGGCCTCACAACAATCGTCGAGGGGAAGTACAGGCGGCTCCACGGCAAACGCCGGCCAGGATTATGGCCCCTCCGGCTTCGGCCCGGGCAACGTCAACGCCAACGACGCCGGCACGCGCAGCCACCCGGACACACCCCACTTTAACTGGGACAAGACGGAGCGGACACACCGCAACATTAGCGAGCGGGTGGCCGAGCGGCGGGCCGCGGAAGCGCACTCGGCTGCGTACAAGGACGAGACGTCCATGGTTGTGGGCTTCTTCATCATAACAGCGGCGCTGGTCGCCGGGGTCCTGGTGCCGGTGATGCTGTTCAACGACTGGCGGCAAGAAAAACGGGCACCGCCAGCGCGGCCAAAGACAATTCCAAAAGAGGCAAGCAGTGGCGCATAGTACAGCGAGGAGAAAGGGCCATATACGTGGATGATGGTGTAAACAAAGGGTGCCAGGAGGTGTTAAGCTCATCACGGAGTAGAGACTATTGCAAGACTGCAGTGGCCTTTTCTACATGAGATATTCGCATTCTTCTCTCATTTTTGTTTCAGAGGACAAATCTCTCACCTCAAAGACATGAGGTATGAACTTATATACACATAATAGAACTATGAATCACGCATTCAAACATATACAAAATACCAGGGGGTGGTAAGAGGGCAGTGTCAAAAGAAAGAAAGGATATCAAAGGGGCACAACTTGCTCCTGAAAGAAAATACATAAATCACATTTTTGTCAACCCTTAGGTGACTGACATTTAAGAAAACAAAGCCAAAACGGTACGAGATGGAAAGGATTTTATTGAATTGCAAAAGTGCTTTTTGGCCCTTTGCAGTGATGTGCAGAAAGGCGTTCCTTGCGGGCTTTCTTTTTGTTCTTCTTTCTAGCGTGGTACTTAAGCCTCAAAGGTGAAGCTGGTGCCGACCTTGTGGGTGGCCTGGTCGAGCTTCTGGGTGTCGAACGACGCGCCAATGCCAAAGGTGACGCCCTCGCGGAGCAGGACGTTGTAGGCAACGGCAGCGACACCGCGGTCGTTGATCTTGGCCTTGACAAACGACAGGGGGTCGAGGCGGTACTTGGTGGCGACCTCGAGGCCGACGGCGTTGCCGCTCTTGCTGTTCCAGGTGGCCTTGGCGGCGGCCTCGACCTGGCTGTTGACCTTGTGGTGGTAGCTGGCGGCGAAGATGCTTAGGTTGTCGCTGGCGGTGACGGCGGCGGAGTAGGTGGCGGCCTGGTAGCCGACGGCGGCGCTGTAGCTGGTCACGGCGGCCTTGTTGACGTCGTAGCCGGCGGAGGCACCGGCCAGGAAGCCGTCGTGGCCGATGACGGCATCGACGTTGGCGGTGGGGCCCTTGAGCAGGTCAAAGAAGGCGCGGCCGTGGAAGCTGCTCTGCTTGAAGTGCAGGTTGAACTTGGCACCGCGGGCCTGGGTGGCGGGCAGGAAGGAGAAGACACCCTCGGCCTTGAGGCCCTTGGCCAGCGAGTCGGCAAGCTCGAGCTTGGACTCAAGGGCGTTGGCCGTGTTCCAGGTCTGGGTGACGGTCAGGCCTGTGCGACGGTAAAGTATTAGCAATGTCGAAACCTTGGGCGACAGCGCGATCGCCGCCTCGACAGGCAGGCCACTTTTGGACCCGCCAATGCGAGACAAGACGAAGCTGAGAGATTGGAGAGGTTTAGGAGGTTTGGAGGAGGAGGAAGAAGAGCGGGAGTGACGGTGGCGGTGAGAAGAAGCAGGAGCAGGAGCAGGAGAGGGAGAAGGAGGAGAGGATATGTCAGGAGGGGAAGGAGAGAGAGAGGAGGAGGAGGGAGTAGATGGAGATGGAAAAGGTGTCTCGGAAGAAGGGAACAGCGGCAGCGACTTGGCTGTCCGTGTCCGGCCGGTGCCGTGCTTGCTTCCGGGTGTGGAGGGAGAGGATGGTGAAGGAGGGCCCGGCGCTCCACGAGACGCATGTTCGTGGTCGTCGCCGCCCACTGGTGCATCGTGGGGTCCATGGTCATGGTGATGGTGCTTTCGTGACTTGTGATGTTTGCTTTTGCTGGGTGATGCCGTACCAAGAGACTTGTCCGTGTATTTGCCCTCGATCTACAAGAAGAGAAGATGTTGTGGTTAGCGTCATGCAGCCCATTACATTGTAAGGGACTGAGACAAGGTCCAAAGCGGCGGGCGCGCGGTGGGAGGGGATCAGAGGCGGCAGTCGGAGACGGGAGAAGGCAGTGAGCGCAATGCCGGCGAGGGGCACAGGGCCCTGTGTGGAACTGCAAAGACACATCGATGCCAACCAGTCAGGCTCGCCCGGCTCGCGAGACGCGGTGTGTCTGCCCAATGCCTTTCTCTCGCCTCTCGTCATCCGACGATGTTCTCGCGAAAAGGCTCTCCCGTGGCCCCCCCTGGCCCATGCCCATCCTTACCCCTCCCCCTCGCCCCACCCCGGGTCTTGTCCTCAGTAGCGTCATGGGATGTTGTTGGGCTGGCGGTTATGGTAAAAACTTACGGTGCCGTTGGTGGTCTTCTCGTGGCTGTTCTTGCCGTTGACCTTGAAGGCGACGTTGTTGGGAGTGTTGCTCTTGACCTCGAGCGTGCCGGCGGACAGGTGGTAGAAGTCCTTGTTCAGCAGCTAGAAATTCGGAAAAAAAAGCATGTCAGCCAAACCGCCGCAAAAAAAACAATTCTCGTTTGTAGAAAACCAGGAGAATTGGAAAGACGTTGCTCTCGAATGCCCGCCCAAGTCCAATGCAAAAGAGCGGTGTTTGGGCGGTCTATCGTCGGCAATTGGGCGCTTCCCCCTCTCTCTCTCCTCGAGAGAGAGGACAGCGGTCGGAGAGCAAGACTCACGTCGTTGGCCGGCTTGGCAATGTCAGAGAAGTTGGGGACCGACATCGTGATTGTAGGTTGAGGGGGATGTTGTTGGGTTGAGGAGAAAGTAAAGAAAAAGAAAGGAGATGTGAAGAAATTCAAGGTTGCGCTTGCTAGGTAGGAAAGAGAGAAAAGGGAAGGAGAGGAGGGGGGGCGGTTTGCGACAATAAAGAGCAAGAGCACCCCATTAAACCGAATTAAAATAAACGCAAATAAAAATCCATAAATAAAAATGCCACCACCTTTTGACCTGCCACCACCCGGGAAAAGGAAAAAGGTGGTGAGAGACACAAACTTTGTTGGGGCCCTACGTATCCATTTCATAGGTGTGTGCGGGTATGCGTCCGTGTGTGTGGCTGGCCTGCCCACTGCGACGTGCCGTTACGGAGACCCTTCTACAGTCACTGAGCGCCCAATTCCTCTTTCCGTCCTCGTTCCCCTCTACGTCGCCTTTTCACGGCTCTGCCAACCCTTCCCCCATCGCACCTTCCGCCTATGTTGTTGTACCTCCTTCTCGCCGTTTTCTCGACTTTTTGGTTGAAATTTCAGTGGGACCTGGGCGACAGGGTCCTCGGCTCAAACCGGGCGTTGTTGCCAGGGCGCTCGGCGTCCTAGTTAGCTGGCTGCAGCGCCTTGTTCGGGCGTAACAGAAAAAAACGGTAAAGAAAAGGCTCCCGAGGCCACAAGACCAGCCAGGACAGGGGAAAACTGTCGGGTTAGAAGCACTAGAAGAACCCACGTGGGGCACGTCTGCGACAATAGGCTCGAATTGGCTCACGGCAGAACGGAAATTGATCACGTGATATTGCGTAAACGAAAAAAAGGCGGCCGCTTGAACGGGACGTCGCCTCCGGACCTTTACTTCATCGGCGGCGGCAAGCCGGCGCCACAAAACGTCGAGACGGCGGAGGCGAGAGAGACGGTGGTCTGATATATAGTTTTCTTTTTCTTTTTCTTTTTGCTCGATATTTTTAAGCTAGAACCAAAAAATGACATTTTTTTTATATCTGGGCAAAATCTATCGCAACCTTTCTGTCTACCTTTTGAAAAAAAGACAAGAATGTTCCCCTGGATGTCAACTCCCTACTCGAAATGGTCCAAGATCCAAAGCGCAAACAACATTTTCACACATGCAAACAAATGAGATGAGCACCACGTGGGGTGCTCATAGAGAGAGGCCGCGAAACAGGGTGCGTACAGCGCCCGTTTCTTAAGCAGCCTCGTCGTACTTTTCGTTGTGGGTGGCAATGGCACTGATGATGGTTAGTTAATGCTGGAGGGGGGAAGGACAGTCAAAGAAGGGGAACTTACCGGCCGCTGGGATCGGTCTGCTTCGACCACGTCGGCGTCCACCGCATGACGGTCGAGGCGCAGGACTGGGGGAAGTGCTCGTCGAACATGAGGCGGTACCAGTAGCTGTGTATGTTAGTAAGGTGTACTAAGAACATGAAAGAGATGGGGTTGAGTAAACATACGCCTCCTTGGTGTCCGGGATGTCGTCGCCCCACTCGGGCTTGGGGTTCTTCATCATCTCGTCGGTGACCTGCAGCTCAGCGTTGTCCTTGAGCGAGTCGATCCACCCGTAGCCGACACCGTCCGAGAACTGCTCCTTCTGGCGCCACAGAATGTTCTCCGGCAGGTACGGCTGGGCACTCGGGTCGTCCGAGGTGTCAAAGGCCTTGCGCAGAATGTACTTCTCAAGGCGGTCCTTGGTGATCATCTTCTCGGTGGGCTCAATGTTCATGGTGGCCTCAAGGAACTGCTTGTCCAGGAAGGGCACGCGGGCCTCCAGGCCCCAGGCCGACGTCGACTTGTTGGCCCGCAGGCAGTCCGACAGGTGCAGGTTCTTGACACGGCGCACGGTCTCGTCGTGGAACTCCTCGCGGTTGGGCGCGGCGTGGAAGTACAGGTAGCCACCGAAAATCTCGTCGCTGCCCTCGCCGGACAGCACCATCTTGATGCCCATGGCCTTGATCTTGCGCGACAGCAGGTACATGGGGGTCGACGCGCGGATGGTGGTCACGTCGTACGTCTCGAGGTGGTAGATGACGTCCGACAGGGCGTTGAGGCCGTCCTCGATCGTAAACGTCATGACGTGGTGCTTGGTGCCGAGGAACTTGGCGACCTCGAGCGCGGCCTTGTTGTCGGGCGAGCCGGGCAGGCCAATCGAAAAGGAGTTGAGCTGGGGCAGGTACGTCACCGTGGACAGCTTGTTGTCGTCGTCAATGCCGACCAGGCCCTCGCCGCGGTCCATGTTGTCGTGGTTGTTGGCCGAGGGGGCGCCAAAGGACGCAGGCTCGGCGCCGCCGTTGGCCACAGCGAGCTCTCTCATACGGAGCGTCTCGCGCTGGGCAATGGAGGCGACCAGGCTGGAGTCGAGACCACCCGACAGCAGCACACCGTAGGGCACCTCGGCCATGAGGCGTTTCCGCACGGAGCTCTCGAGGGTCTCGCGGATCAGGGTCAGGTCCAGGGGCGTGCTGGGCACGCGCTTGGGGTCCCACCATGTGGGCTGGAAGTAGCGGGTGCGCTCGTTGGTCTGGCTGTCGTAGACGTGGCCGGGGGGGAAGGACTCGATCTTGTCGCAGACGGGGTGCAAGCACTTGAGCTCGGAGCCGAAGTACGTGGTGTCGGGCTGCTCGGACGACCAACCCTGGTAAAAGGTGGTGATGCCGATGGGGTCCCGCGCGGCTATTGTACGGTCCAGCTTCTTGTCGTACAGGACGAACGAGAACATGCCGTCGAGGTACTTGGGCGCGTCGATGCCATGCTCCAAGTACAGAGGGATGATGACCTCGCAGTCGGAGGTGGTCTTGAAGTGGTAGGGCGTCTTCAGGTTCTTGCGCAGAAGACGGTGGTTGTAGATCTCGCCGTTGACGGCGAGGATGATGCTCTCATCGGCGTTGGTCAGCGGCTGGGCACCGCTCTCTGGACTGTTGTCAGTATGCGCCGTCGGCTAGCAAGGATAGCAGGATGTGACCAGGGTGCGACCTACCGACGCCGACGATGCTGAGCCGCTCATGGCACAGAACTGGAGGGGGTTAGCAACGAAGCGACAGAATGGAGAGACTGCTCGTCTCTGGAGAAGGTAACGAAGGGGGGGCATACTCGTCTGGTTCGAAATAACGCTGCCGCCTGTTGTTGCATTTTTGTCAGTACAGATTCCCCCATCATCCACCACCACCATAGGCTACACGGCACCGGGGCGCGAGTTCGAACAGCATTGACATACTCCAATCGGGACCACGGTGACGGATGCTGCAAGGAAGAAGAAGCGTCAGTACATGGACAGCATTGGGGGTTGAAGGAAGAGAAGAGGTACATACGCCTTGGACAGCCGGAGGGCCGTCGGCTTAAATTTCTGGACGTCGGGGTGACTGTCACGGGTCAGTAACAGGGCCGGGAAGCTCAATTGGAAGACATTTTGTCTCGGGGAGGCATATGAGTATTGCTGAGGCTTTGCTGGGCGTGTCGAGGGCCGTGGTGGCCGCCAAAACGACCCCGCGCAAAGTGTGACTCAACCGCACCCACGCCCGCAAAAACGCCAAAAATGAAGCCAAACCCGCACGCAAGCGGCGATGCGCGACGTACCGGTGACAAGCGAAGATGCCACACATTTTGGCGAAGAATTCTTTGCTTGGATTATCGAGAGGATCTCTGTGCTGCTTGGAGAGCTGGGTCTGGTGTCTGTCTGTGCCGTTGAGGTTAGTTGTTAGCCCAAGGGCAGGTGCCCGTTTCTATATAGTTGGCCGAGGGAGAGCCGAGAAAGTGACTCGAAAGAAGAAGAAGACAGCAAAGAATAGCATCTTACTTGAAAGATAAAGGTGCGTGGGATCAACAGTCGGCCACCCACGTCGGAAAACGAGGCGAGGGTCAGGAGGGCAGGGTCGTGTGTGCAGCGGCGGTTTCTGGCGATGTGTCGAAGGCAAGAAAAACAAGAGACGCAAGCGGCAAGCAAAGAAGAGGTAAAGAGAGGCAAAGAGGTGTGTGTCATAAACGCAGGACGAGCGAAAATTGCCTGCAACGCTGTTTTCTAGGGCCCTTTTTTACAGCACTATTATTTTTTGTCTTTTTTTCCTTCTTTCTACTACGGACGACTATGCGCTTGCTCTTGGTATGCTCTTTCCCTTAGCCGTCGATAACTGCGACTATTGTGACTAGTGCAGCCTGCCGCACACATGCTCTTTCCCTCCGACTATCGTTGTCGACTCTGTGATTCACCTTTTTATCTTTTTTTTTTGTCTCTTGCTGCGCGATACGGAGGGAAAGTGTGTGTTAGACAGCGTCGCGCCGCCGCCCCTCCCCTCCTTTTCTGCGCTCGGTTGCCCCTCCCTCTTTTGTTCTTTTGTTTTCTGCCGCGTCGTTCCTTCCACAACTTGGGACGACTGCTATCTATTTTGCTGGTTTTTGCGCTACGCTTGCTCCCTCGGGTCGCTCTCGCCTTCCACTTCTGTTTGAAGGGGCTAGATTGCTTGGACCCGTCACTCGGTGACTGCATTTTTGTGGTTTCAATTGGAGAAATCGGGGCAAAAAAAAAGTTTGATAAAGGCTCGGGGAAGGGAAAGAGCTAGTGACGGATTTCAATCTGTCGCCCTCCTATTTGCTGCCGGTATCGGCTGAGCCGCTAATTGGCCCGTGCCAGGCTCTGTTCCTTCCTATTACTCACGTTTTACAACATTGGAGTTGACGACGAAACTAGAAGACGCGGGCGGGCTCAACACACCAAGTCAGCTCGTCAGATAGCATTTTGCAGCAAGGAGGGCAGGAGGGCTGCATTGGTGCATCGCGTGAAGAGAGGCCTTGTCAATGCCAGCGGGGAAGAGGCGCATGCCGCTGGAAAGGCGCAAGCTACCATAGAGAGACCATGAGTCGCTCACCGTCGTTTTGCACTTACACGCCACTTACACCAAGATAAGGCTCTGCAGGGCCATTGGATTATGCACGACCACCAACAGCGCAACACTGCAACGCACATGCGCATGTACAAACGGCGCAGTTTACGTCGTAATTACCTGGAGTACATAACCCCAAAGCAAAGCACGGGGCAGCCAATTGACCTCATAGCACTCACAACATGTATAGAAGGCCACACAACATCCTGTCCATCTTGGCCAACCTCGTTCACGGAAAGAGATCACAAGAACCACCCCCATGTTCCTCCGCACGAGATGGGCTGAACAGTGGTGGAGGAGTCGGATCGCACAAGACGGCATGGGGGTGGGATTGAAACGTGGGGAAGACGAGCTTGAGGGCATCTCTTTCACGCGGGCGCATCATACATGCTGCTCACCTTTGGTCCACGTGAGAGGCATTTCCCCTCACTCTGTCTGCAGCATGAGCGACATCACGGTCATTAAATATTCAAAATACGACAAGGAGGCCTCGTGGGGGAAGACATTTCTCGTGTTCTCGATTTATCAAAATCCCTATCACTGTCGACTCGCCGTTTAAAGAGCTTATGACTACATTCCAAGGGTAAGCATTATCTCAAGGTGTCAGCGTGGGTACACCGTTCACGAATATCAGTTTTCTTTTTGCTCAAGTTTGTATTTGGTATCTATCTCTTCGTTCCATGGCTATATGTCTGGCCCGTTCCTTCGAACCCTTTTCATGTCTTCCATTGTCGTCCATCCCATCCTCCTTGTCCCAAAATAACTCCCACATCGCCATGTGCCCTGGTGCTGTGCGGCTGGAAATACAAATGCAGTACGACTCCACGAAAGTGTCTGACAAAAATCAAAAGAAAATAGTAAAGAAAAAGGTGAAGAAAAAAAAGAAAATGACGTGCAATTTTCACACTCCCCGAATAACCAGACAAGGGAAGCAAGCCTCATGGCTCGGGCCTAGACAAGGCCAACCTAGAAAGGACAACCCCACAAAGAACTCAAGGAGCCGGGTGGTCCTGGACGACACGGCGAATTCGCCGCTCGTACTCGACCTTGTCCTTCTTGTAGAGGTTGTAGGCGTCGGCCTGGGCGGGCGAGTCCGGGTTGGGGTCATCGAGCAGGTCCTGGATGCCCAGGGCGATCTGCTTGATGGTAATGGCGGGCTTCCAGGCCTCGTCTTCGTTGAGAATGGACAGGCAGATGGTGCCGGACGGGTAGACGTTGGGATGGAACAGAGGCGGGACGAATTTACACTTTGGCGGCTTCGTCGGGTATTCTGTTTGCGCAAAAGAAGGATGTTAGCCACTAAACGACAACGATGCGAGACACTCCAAAAACACCCTTACTCACCATCGGGGAATGTCATTGTGAGCTTGAACATGCCGCCCTCCCAGATCGTCTTCTCCTTGCCGGGGATGCCGCACTCCCACACCTTGAGGTCAAGGACACCCTGTGCATTGCGTACTGGCTTTGCGTAGAAGCCAAACGGGTGGTCCTTGCGCCATAGTTTCCTGTAGAAGAAGAAGCGCATCAGTATGTGAATGACATGGGGCCAAACGGGCCGCCTGTGTAAAGGTCGTGGGTTAAAGTTTGAACGTACCGCTCCTCCTGGAGCCGGTTCTGACAAAGAGACATGACTGCGAAAGGGACGTTGTGAGGCTATCGGCCGTGAGGGGGCAGTCGTAGGAGAGGGCCTTGTGGGGGTCGTCTGGCCGCGGTTTGTCGTCGATAGGTAGACCCCTAATCAAGATCTGAGAAGAGCGAGAGACGGAAAGAAAGGCTTGCAGGCCAACGTGGGCGTGCTGGTAAAGTCGAGAAAGCGAAGGACGAAATACGAGATCGCTGGTCTTGCTGTCGGGACGACCGTTGGGACGCTTTCGCAAGGCTGTCGAAGTATATGTAGGCAGCTAGGTAGCTACATCGGACAAGGGAATGGTCAGCGGATGTCTTGGTAATGCGCAAAGAGAAGTAACTGTCGGTGGAAGACGGCGCGTGACAAAGCGCAGGGCAAAATAGCAAAAAGAACGAGAGGACGAGAGGGATGAGTGCTGGGGAGGCAGAAAGATGTGGCAAAGTGCTCGCCAGGGGAAGAAGAGGATTGACATACCAGAAAAATCAAACGGCGCAGGGCTGTTGTTGGCGCTATGCGGTGAGGTAAAAGAGAGTGACGATCAAAAAGGATTTTGGGGGTGACAGTTTGCACGCCTCTTTCGCGATTTGCGATTCACGCCGCACGGTGGATGGACGTTCCCAGGGCCTTGCGGCAAACAGGCGCTAGGCGGGGCGAGCCCGGCACAGAGCCATGCGACGGCGAAAATGACTAATCATGCTTATGTCATTCTACCGGTCAACCAACAGGGACCTCGACAGTGAGTGTTGGCTGGGGCCTGGCCTAGGAGCCTAGGCACTGAAAGTCGCCCAGTCCACAGCGGGGTAATCAAGAACAGTGCACTGGGGGAGGAGCAACCAGAGTGGAGAGACAGCGGCGCTCCTGCCCGAATACAGAAGAGACAAGAGTCGGTGGCTTGTGAAAGGGCCGAGGAACAAAAAATAGACAGCAAAAGGCCGGCCTGGCCACTATTAAAATTAAAATAAACAAGAATCGAACAACAATCACACCGCAGTTGGATACCGACAGCTTTTGCATTTCTCATTCGAATTGCTGGAGACAAAGCATCGTCTGACGTACCGGTGCCTACGACGGTCTCGACTTACACCTCTGCCGAAGCGCATTTCGCAAAGAGCATTCCCGGCCATTCACGGCTACGCTGATCCAGTTTGGTGAACAACCGAATCGATACCCATACGCTCTCCTGCAAACGGCCCTGCACCCTTTCGCAACTTCGACGTCGAGATCGGAAGACCAGGACAGCCCGCCATGGAGGAGACAAAGAAAGAGGAGGTCGCCGCCGTGGCACCTGCAGCGACTACAGAGGAGGTGAAGACGGAGGTCCAGCCAGAAGTGGCCAAGCCAGAGGAGGTCAAGGTGGAAGAGCCCAAGGCAGAGGAGCCCAAGGTGGAAGAGGCCAAGGCAGAAGAGCCTGCAGCAGAAAAGGCAGAAGAGGAGACAACACCAGTCGTCGCCGCTGCTCCCGTGGCTACACCAGCAGCAGCTGACGTTGACGACGAGATGGAGGATGTGCCCGACCCGGACGAGGATGACCTGGACGACCTTGATGGTGAGTGAAAAGATGGGAAGGCCCTGTATACTCAAGTACAGTACTAACTTTGCAGACCTCCTCGACGACTTCTCTGCGGCCAAGATCGAGACCAAAACCCCGGCTGCACCGGTGCCCGTCGCTCCGTCCATTCCTGCACCGACACTGCCGCCCGGCCTAGAGGACGACGAAAATCTGGAGGAGCTGTTGAACGACGAGGACTTTGCGAAGCAGCTGCAGGCTGGCATGGCCGACTTGATTGGAGAGATTGAGAAATCGGTAGGTCACAACGATGGCCGGCATGCATTTTACACAAGAGCATAACTAACGATGCCCCCAGCCCGATGTCCAAGCACAGTTTGAGAGCTTATTCAAGGAGTTTGGCATCCCACAGCCAACCGACGGGTCGGGCGAAAAGATCGACCTGGCAGCCGCCGCCGCCGCAGCCACGGGTGCCGCCGCTGCAGAGCACGTTGCCTCGCAACCGAAAGCGAGCGGCTCGGCGTCCAAATCGGCCGCTCCGAAGAGCGCATCAAAACCGGCTGCTACCGCAAGCCCCTCCTCGTCCGCGTCGACCAGCGCTGCCGATGCCTCGTTCCAAGAAACCATCCGCCGCACAATGGAACGCATGCAGGCCTCGGGCGACCAGGCAACCGCTGCGGCCGCGGCCGACTCCGAAAGCACCGACGACATGCTGTCCGAGTTTATGAAACAGATGCAGTCGGGTGGGCTCGGCGGACAGGGCGGTGAAGAGGACCTGACCAAGATGCTCGTGGGCATGATGGAGGAGCTGACGAACAAGGAGATTCTGTACGAGCCGATGAAAGAGCTCAACGACAAGTTCCCGGCGTGGATGGAGGCGAACCGCAGCACGACGGGCGCGGAGGACCTGAAGCGGTACGAGGAGCAGCAGGTGATTGTGCGGGAGATTGTGACGCGGTTTGAGCAGCCGTCGTACACGGACACGAACCCGGACGACCGCGAGTACATTGTAGACCGCATGCAGAAGGTGAGTCCTCCAGGCGGGGTGATGAACATGACCATGAGTACGACACGAATGCTAACTTTCCCAGATGCAAGCTGCAGGCTCCCCGCCACCCGATCTGGTGGGCGACATGCCGAGCGCTCAGGAGGCCCTGTCCGTACCCGACGATTCGTGCAACCAGCAATAGAAGGGTTGTTAGGCTGAAAAAGAGCACGGGATGGGAGGAAGGGCCAGGAAGCGATAGAGCACAGGTGCATTTATTGTTTTTGTATTGTATCACCGCGCTCGGGGACATTAGACAAATGTAAAGTCCCTTGGGAGACGCCCGGAGGAGAAAGCCAAAATGATCCATTCCTATATACCCAACCACGTCCCAAACCCACACAGAAAAACAGTTAAAAAAAGCATAAGATATATAACAAAAGCCAAAAACGCCAATTTGCAAAATGCTGCAGGTCCGAAACTCCTAGCCCTATGATATGATAACAGTGTCCTCGTGCTCACCCTATTATAAACCCATCTCAATGTCTTCCTCGGCCGTCCCGGACAGAAGCTCACTGAATATGGCATCATAGTCCTCGTCGTCGGAGTAGACGGTCGAGGCCGGCCGCTCTGGTGGCGTCATCTGGCCATGGCCAAAATCGTTGGTGATTTGGACAGACGGCACGGGTTGGCCCGCGCCGGCGTTGTCGGCCTCCATGGACGCAATCAGCGCCTCCATCTCGGCCTCTTCCTCCATTGCTAGCAAGTCGGCCATGCGCTCGTCTATTGCCTCCTCGTCCTCTTCCTCGGCAGCCTGGTCATAGTACATGCCGCCACCGTCGTGTCGGCGCGCATGGTCGGCGGTGGCGAAGCTGCTGTCGGCCGTCACATCGTCGTCGACGTCGTCGTCGTCGAAAAAGGACGGCATGGACGAGGATGGTACCGACGACGACGGCGAGGCCATCCAGTCGGCCGCGTCTTCCATGTCCTGCTCCGTAAGCATGCTCATGACGTCCGTCTCCCGCGCCTGCCGGATCTCGCGCTCCAGCGACCACCACTCGAGCTTCTGCAGCTCCTGCTCAAAGTTGCGCCGGTCCCAGCTGCGGTCGTCGGCGCGCTGGCGGACGTTTTTGAGAAACAGCGTGCGGCGGGTCTGCTGGGCGGCGTCGCGGTTCTGCTGGCCGCGCGGCACGGGCTTGGTAGGCCGCGAGGCAAACCGGAACGTGGGGGCCTTGTTGTTGTTGTTGCTGCTGCTGCTGGTCGTCTCGCCGCCAAAGTTGAATATTGATGGTTGCGGTTGCGCCGTTGCTGTAGAAGTGGAAGAGGAGGAGGACTGGATGGGCGAGGACTGGGTGTGGTGCTGCGACGACAGCATGTGCGAGGAGGAGGGAGGCGAGGATGCCCGGATCGGCGAAGACGACAACGGCGAGGGCCGCGAGGGCCGGAACGGCGAGGATGCAAAGGCAGGCATCATCGGCAGGCGCTCGGGCGAACCGCTGCTGGCACCGAAGGCGGGCGGCATCATCACGGCGGCAAACATGTTGGCAGCAGGCGGCAGGGCACGCGGCTGGGCAGTCTTCTGGTCGTGCTCTGCCCCGATGTCGTTTTGTGTAGTCTTGTTTTCGTCCAGTGTGACGGGTCGTAAGCGAAGAGAATGGGATACAAGAATGATCGTTAAATGAAAATCGGTGTCGATGAGAGTAATTGTGTGAGGTTGCTAAGATGCAATGCTAGTGGAAGGCGTATGGAATGCAAATGCAAAGCGTTGAATGTCGAATGTTAAGGGAGCGTGTAAAGTGCACGTTAAAGAGGTTTAAAGAGGATGAGGCGAGGGAGAAGTCGCGGCGCGCGCTGTGTCTCACTGATTAATTGGCAACGGGCGGCCAGGGACGCGGTCGCCCTGACGCGTCAAGAGCGCAATCACGTGCAGCACCTGTTGCTTTTTGTTTGGGAAGGGGCGGCCCTGGCCAAGTGGCGAGCAACCCCGCTGTGGGCTCCGATCCTGCCCGGACTTGCAAGGACAAACCAAGAAAAAAAAGTAAAAAAAAGTCGAATGGGAAGGAACGCTGGCACGTTCCTTTACAGGTGGCGGTTCCCCAACATTCAGTGGGCAGAGGGTGGTGCCCCCAAGTCAATATATGGATCGCATCTCCGCGCAAAAAAAATATAAGCCGACAACGACGTCAGTTGTTGTGCCGCGGTTCACTTTTTCTCGTCCACCAGCAATAATCAACTCACGGCAGAAACGATGAGGGTGATTTGTTAGACCAGTTTTTCCTATCCCCTTCTCTCCTCCTTCTTATACTTGCTCTCTTTTCTCTTTTCTCTTTTCACCTCTGTCGCCACTCGCTTCTCTTTTTCTTTTCTTACGACTCTCTTGATGAGGACTCCATTTGTGCGGCCGTCGGCCGTGTCGTCCGTTGTGGGCGCCCTAGGTCGGCAGGCTGCCAGTACGAGGCCAACATCGCAAGGCTGGGCCTGTGCCAAGTGCCGCCGGGGCCAATTGAACGGTCAGCGCAGCAGCACGGGCTTCCGCTTCTCATCGACAGCATCGACCTCGTCGAACCCGGCGAGCAGCACCAGAGCAGGCGGCCGGGCTGTCCCTCCACCGCCACCACGCTCGTCTCGAGGCCGCCGAGCCATCTTGCTGACTGCAAGTGGTGGTGCGGCAACGGCAACGATCCTCGCGTTCACCGACGACATCAAGCAGAGCTACGAGACCGTTGAGCGGACAGGACGTGTCGCGACGACGCTGGTGCTCTGCATCAACGAGTAAGTGGAGACTGCAGCGCTATGGAAACACTGCTGGTTCTCGTGCTAACATTGGCAGCTACCGCAAAACCCTTCGCCAGAAAGACAAGATCGAAGATGTGGCCGAGCAGAGTGCACTTGTCAAAGCCTGCCACAAGCGTTGTGCTCTGCGGACGCTGCATGTGCTCGAGAAGAACGGCGGCATCTTCATCAAGCTGGGCCAGCATCTGGTGAGTCCCATGTACGTCTGGTCCTTGTAACTGGACTGCCTGCTAACCGAATGAAAGAGCGCCATGAACTACCTTCTTCCCTCCGAGTGGACGACGACCTTTATTCCCCTGCAGGACAAGTGCCCCGTCTCTTCCTTCGCTTCCATCCAGCAAATGTACCGCGACGACACCGGCACCGACCTGTGGGACTACTTCTCCGAGTTCTCGGAGGAGCCGATCGGCGCCGCGTCCCTTGCGCAGGTGCATCTGGCCACGATCCGCGAAACGGGCGAGCAGGTCGCCGTCAAGGTGCAGCACCCCAGCCTGGCGCAGTGGGCACCGCTCGACATGGCCCTGACGACGTTTACCTTTTCGACTCTCAAGCGCTTCTTCCCCGAGTACGACCTTGACTGGCTGTCGTCCGAAATGTCCGTGTCGCTGCCGCAGGAGCTCGACTTTGCCCTCGAGGGCAGGAACGCCGAGCGCACCAAGGCGCACTTTGCCAAGCTCCCCCAGCTGCCGCTCGTCGTGCCCAACGTCATCTGGGGCCAGGAGCGCATCCTCGTCATGGCGCACGAGGTCGGCCACCGCTTCGACGACCTTGAGTACCTCGACAAGAACGGCATCGACCGCGACGAGGTGTCCACGGCGCTTGCACACATTTTCAACGAGATGATCTTTGGCGACGGCGCGCCGCTGCACTGCGACCCGCACGGCGGCAACCTGGCCGTGCGCGCCCGCCCCCCGCCACCCGCCAATTTTCTGACGCGCTGGCTGCGCCGCCTGCCCTGGCGCAACCGCCATAACTTTGACATTATTCTGTACGACCACGGCCTCTACCGCGACATCCCGCTCGACTTGCGCCGCTCCTACGCCAAGATGTGGCTCGCCGTGCTCGACGGCGACATGACCCGCATGCAGCGCTACGCCTACGAGGTCGCCGGTGTCGACGAGGCGTCGTTCCCGCTGTTCGCGTCGGCCATCACCGGCCGAGACTATCGCGTCCTGTCGTCGGGCTCCATCATCCAGCCGCGCACCGCCGGCGAAAAGGACCACATTAGCGGCCAGCTGCAGGACGGCTTGCTGGCCGACCTCGTGCAGCTGCTGGGCAAAGTGCCGCGCATCATTCTGCTGATCCTCAAAACCAACGACCTCACCCGCAGCCTCGACGAATCCCTCCAGACCAAACAGGGCTCTATCCGCTCGTTCCTCGTCATGGCGCAGTACTGCCTGCGGACCGTCTTTTACGAGCAGGTCAGCACTATCCGCGAGCAGCACGGGTCGTTGCTGTGGCCGACGAACCTAGTGCGCCTGCTGGGCGCGTGCTTGCAGTACCTCAAGGGCGGCGCGAAGCTCGAGGGCATTGACCTGTGGCTGCGGGCACGACGCCTGGCCGGCATGAAGAACCTGACCGTCGGGCCGCCCTCGCCCTAGACGAGGCTAGGATAGAAGTGATGAGCATCTTTTGTACGATTTTACGATAATATTAATACCGCTCTGGACATACATATATAAATGATAGATTTGCATGTAGATTTGCGACTTTTTTAATTTTCAAATTAATAATTTGCTTTATTAACGCATGGCTATTTATTTCGTTTGGAAATTGAAAGGAAATAAAATAAAATAGAATAGATAAACATCAACAATAATTGTAAATTATTCGAGGCAACTCAAATATATCATGAACAAATATACAAAATAAAGTATTGAATTGTACAAAAGAACCCTAGCTTTTTGCAAAAATAAAAGACTCAAAAACAAGTATGTTAAATGAAAGAACCCCAAACTCCTTTTTGTGCTACTCTACGCACCCCTAAAGAACAATATCCCACACGCTCCGGCCGTCTACTCCGCCGACTTCTTGCCCAGCACACCATCCGCGGCCGAGCCGCTGCGCCGCCGCCGCCGCTGCAGCACGTCCCGCACCCAGTCGGACAGCGTAAAGCCCCAATGGCCGGCCACCAGGGCGCCGCTCAGCACGTTGACAATCTTGAGCACAAACAACAGGAAGCTGTCGCGCGACTCGACAATGTTGAGCAGGATGGGCTCAATGTCGTATTTGAAAAAGACGCCGGGGATGTTGCGCTCGTCAATCTCGGCGCTCTGCTCGGTGACGGCGTACTGGTTGGTAAAGATGGCGCGGGCACCGCGGTGACCGGGGCGGCCGACACTGTAGACGGTGGGCACGACGGACATGAAATACTGGAACCGGTGGAAGTGGGCAGTGGCGCCGTTGACGGTCTGGTCGAGCGGGTTGACAAGGGACGGGTAAAAGGGCCCAAACGAGAGCTCGTTGACAATGTGGGAGAAGTTGAAGGCGTTGTGGTCCAGGTGCTCGCCCATGCCCATGTAGCCGTGCCCGCGCGCCGTGATGTGGAAGTCGCCCTGCACCTTGTTGAGGTCGAGGCTGCCGTAGATGCGGCACGTGTCGCCCTGCCCGTTGGCGCTCGACGGCAGCTTCGGTGTCTTACCCCAGCGCGCCCGGCGCCGCCCCAGCGCCACAATGTCGTGCACATGCTCCTCGCCGAAGCCCTCCTCGTGCGGCAGCGTCGTCCACCCTTCGCCCGTGACGAGGCGGCCCTGCGTATCGCGGCCCAGACGATGGTTGCCGCGGTGGTCGACCCACTGCTGCCAGGTGGTGGGGTCGCGCTGCAGCAGCGAGGCGGCCAGGATGCGGTCGCCCGCGGCGTCCTGGACGTTGACGTGCAGGTCGTCGCAGTGCATCTTGACAAGGATGTCGAGGTTGATCTGCATGGTGCGGCCGACGCCCTTTTCGACGGCAAAGGTGTGCTCCTCGGCGCCCGTCCACCAGCGCGCCAGCTCGGACCAAAACAGAATCACGGACACGACGATCATGGCGACCGTCCACTTGCCGCCGCCCGACGTCCGCTGCACATACTGTGGTTTCGATTTTGCTGACAGGTTAGCGGTGTCCATCTTCCCAATATTCTCCTCCACCAAGTCCATGGGGACTTACGGAATGCGTCAAAGGCGCTGACGATGCTGCTCCCCGACTTGGGTCCAAACGCGTCGTCCTCCACATGGCCATGCCCATGCCGCTTTTCGTCGTAGCCGCCGTTGTAGCTCTCGTAGCCGTTCATCATGGCGGTGACGATGAAATTGATCAGCCGCGGGTTTTCCTTTTGTCCCGGTTGTCGATCGGTCGGTCGGTCGTACGCTCAGTGTCTCGCCTTCTCTCACGCAGTTGCTCTGCTTGTCGAATTGGAAAAGGCCCGCCCGCTGCCTCCTCTACCGCATGTCTCGAGACAGGTTCGGTCGTCTTTCGTGGAGGAACGGAAGCCGGGTTCGATGATCGTTGCCAGTTGGAAGTCCACCGAAAAGGACAACTGGTTCAATTCGTGTGCCTGCGTCGAGATTGCAGGTAGGATTTGTCAATTCGGCGGTTCGTTCGTATAAGGGTCGTCGGAGAGGTGGATTTCGATGCGAGAGTCGAAGAATGGCGTGTGGATCGTGGGTTTGTGTTGCGCCGGCCGCGGTCGGTTGGCTTGTTCGTGGAGTTTGAAAGGACAGCTCAGCGGAAAAAGGATGCATTCAATATGTGGCCTGGCGCAACGTGCACAATGGCTCTTGCCCGTTTTGACACAAAGGCTCTTGCCCGTTTTGAGCGACGCGGCTGGATCCCCCTGGCTGGCCAATTGGGCACCGCCCAGGCCGCCTTGCTTGCTGCACTCGCTGCACTAGCGCATGAAGACCCCTGACAGAATGCGGCTAATTTTGGGGGAGTGAGAGGGCAGCTTTTGGCCCGCTGTTGAATCTGCAGGGCCAGCTCAGGGCGGCCGACAGACTCAAGATATCGCATCGCCCCTGCACTAATACGACTCCGCACGCGTAGCTAGTGGGGGAAGTGCACGTGTTGACGTGTATCCCACGGTTGTCTCAATCTTTTAGCACAAACAGCACAACCCACAACCAGCCGCTGGCTGCCAACTTTTATGCGTCGTACATAAACTTAAAAAAAATCAAGCACTTTGGAGTGTACGGAGTACAGAACCTGTCGTTAGCTAGTGCAAACAGCTCTCAATCACTGTCTCTTGCTACGAACTCTCGGAGTTGACGATCCGGATAGACGTCACT
Source organism: Sporothrix inflata (assembly GCA_021396225.1). Classification (NCBI taxonomy): domain Eukaryota; kingdom Fungi; phylum Ascomycota; class Sordariomycetes; order Ophiostomatales; family Ophiostomataceae; genus Sporothrix; species Sporothrix inflata. The sequence goes on along the minus strand of WNYF01000015.1, from coordinate 98,485 downwards.
TATTGTGGTTTTTGGAGATCAGAAGCAGAAAAAAGGTGCGTCGGCCGCCTCCCCGGTTGTCGTTTGCTCCGCACATGTCATTCCCGTTTTATTTGCTGCGTATTCTCATAAGCCGTTTCTTTGCATCACATTATAACATGCCCATCCGATATCCGTATCGTACGTATACGCGCCCGCAGTCCCATCACTGCCCCTGCCCTTTAATACCGCTCGATAATCCATTCGCGCTGCGGTGCCTCGGTCCCGAAGACCGACTGGATATGGTCCAGCTCGGCTTTCTTGACGCTCACATAGCGGTCGACTACGTCGCTGCCCAGCAGGCCGCAAAACATTTCGTCCTTTTCCAAGGCCGCCAGCGCATCTTTCAGACTGGCCGGCAGCATGGCGGCGATGCCGAGCTCCCGCCTTTGATCGAATGTCAGCGTGGCCGGGTCGGCACTGCAGTCGCCCCACGTGAGCTCGTTTTTGTGGACGATGCCCGACAGGCCCGCCAAGAGCACGGCCGTCAAGGCCAGATACGGGTTGGCAAGGCCGTCGACGCACTTGAGCTCCCAGTGGCTGCCTTCGATCTTGCGCAGCGGCGCCTCGCGGTTCTGCGTGCCCCACGTCACCCACCGGCCGCCGGCCCACGCGCTGTCGACGACGCGCTCGTAGCTGGACGGGTTGCTGTACGTGAACGCCGCGATGGCCTGCAGGTGCTTGAGGATGCCGGCGTAAAACATTTCGTACAAGTTCTCGTCGTTTCCGGTGCCGCTGGGCGTGGAGAGCGATAGGTGCACGTGCGACGCCGTGCCGCAGGCCCCCGAATATGGCTTTGGATGCAGTGTGAACTTGTAGCCCGCCTCGGTGGCCCGATGTGCGATCGTCTCGCGGGCGTGAAGAAGGGCATCGATGGCTTCGAGTGGTGCTTTTGCTGGCAAAACAAGCTCAAACTGGCCCGGTGCGCTCTCGGCATGAATCTGCTCGACTTCGATGTCCGCACTGTCCAGGTCCTTTACGATGTCTCGGATGAGCCGCGCTATTGCCGGGTCGGTGTAGAAGCGGCTTGTGGACCAGGCATGCCCATCATGGGGAAGCATTTTAAAGCGCCCGCCAACTGCCGACAAACCAGTTCGTTGCAACAAAACAAACTCAACCTCAAACCCAACTAGATGGGAAATGCCTTCGGCGGCCGAGAGCTCGACGGCACGAATCAACTGCGACCGGGGGCAGAGTGCCACCCGCGATCCGTCCTTCTCGCGGAACGCGCCGTTTATATTGACATGGCCATCCATCGGACCCACTTTCAAAGACGAAAAATCGGGATGCAGCCGGTATTCGCCCGTTGCTGTCACGCCCGGCACGGCTGTATCGTTCTGGAGCATTCCGAGACATGCCTTGGCAACGCCGATATCGAGTGGGCTGTTGGACCGAACGAGACGATCGAACCGCCGGAAGGGGATCATGCGCATGCGTGGCATGGCTGTGTAGTCGAGCCAGGAGAGCCGTACAAAATCTGGTGTAGGTCTGCCGCGCGTGAATGCGTCCCACACCGCGAGGTCGGATGGTTTGAGCGGTTCTTCTTGTTTGCCTTTCACTTGGGTTATCAATTCGTCTGCTCCGTTTCCGGTGCCCGGCAGATCGAGTCCTAGCTGGTAGACTTTGTTCGCGTTCTGAAAGAGGATGTCTTGCACCAGTTGTATAGCCGCCCGCCAACCGATTTGACCGTTCCGAACGAAATCGCAGACAACCTAGAGTTCGTATTAGTTTCCCCTTTCCATCTCCCGCATTTGTTTTGCAGCAAAAGCTGGGGGGTCAACATACAGTTTCAAGAACCTCCCGAACCTGGAGAATGGCAAGAAGATACGTTTCCGGAAACCAATGCCCGTCCGTGCTCCACATCACCTTGGACCACGGGCACAGCTCAAAAATCTCTCGGACAATAGCCTCTTGCCCGTGACGACCAATGATGGGGAACACCTCGCCAATGTCCGCGTATACATTGCTATAGACCGTAGCAAGGTAGCCAGTGTCGCGCACGTAGGGATACCCCGAGTGCAACAACACGATGGGCACGGTCGAATATGTGCGAATGAAGTCTTGGAGATGAGCCGGCGAGGATTTTGTCAAGGTAATGTCGTTGTCGCCGAGCCCGGTGTGGAATTGGATCGGCTTATTAAATCGACCGGGGCTGAAGCGGATATGTACCGCGGTACGATGGACGAAAAGGTCGTTCAGGCCAACATGCTGCAGCCGGCGGAAACGTTTGCCGGACACCGAATGGCTGGTGATGATGTCGGAAAAAGACTTACGGGCGCCCGCGATGTCCACGACGCGGGGCACGGCGAGGCCTGTGCGGTAGCAGATGACGGATTTGAAACCGACGACGTCTGGATCGGAGATGGCCTGCTTGATCTGGGTGTCGAATTCTTCGAGCATATTGTCAAAGACATTGTCGAGGGGCTGTACGTCGTTAAATGCCACACAGTGCCGGTCGATGATCTCGGCCGCCAGCGCTTCGATGCGGACGATTCGGCGACATTTCGTGCGGGTAAACTTGTCGTGCCAAGAGAATTCGAACACATCGTCTTCGTTGTCCAACCCGTCGTCGAGCAAGATCGTTTCCAGGCCATCGAGACACTGCGCAACCCAGGCGTTATAATCGTCACCGCGACGCTCTTCGATCGCCGCCACCACGGACTCCCATGTCGCATTGCACCCTAGGACACCCGATAGTTGTTGAACCGCGCGGTGATGCGACAGTGCCGTGACGGAGGCGCGGATGGCATCCCCGTGGGCCTCGCTGACAATGGAGAGGAGGGGATGCCGGCCGATAACCTCGGGTTTCAAGAGAGGGTGCGCGTGGTTGTCGATGATGGGGGTCTTCTTGATGGCCCGAACGAGCCGCTGAATTTGGTCTTCGGTCACAACGATGGGCTTCGGGGTACCCGAGGGCCCGGCTTGGCCACTCGGTGCCGTTGTCGTCATGTCGAGGAAACGATATGACGGCGCCAGACGAGAGAAAAGTCCTGTGTTGCGCAGGATGCGCAGTCTTCTCTCGTGATTTGATTTTGAATTTGCCTTTCGTGATTTGAATTTTCTGGTCTTTGCACTTTGCGTCCTTTGCCCCTTTCAGGCGAAGGAAGAAGATGACGAGAAGAGTGTTGTGTTAAGAGCAAAGGCGGGCAACTTTAGGATCCAGAATGGAGTAAGCAGGTCAAGGAATATGGCGGTCAAGTACCGGGCGGGACTCTCGCTTAAGAAAACCCATCAAGGCGCGCAGTAGATATGGCGGCCACAAAATGCCAACAAACAATACGCCCGGCGTGGGTTGGAAGCGAGGGAAAGTGCACAGAAGGGGGAGGAGGGGGGAAGATCGTGTGCTCCGTGGCACTTCCTGCATGCGCACCGGGCAGCAAGTATTCACACCAGTGGAAAGACAAAGGTCGGTCTTTGAGACGGCGCTCCCTTCTTTGCCTTGCACAGCAGCAAGAGTCCAGCACCGGTGGGGGTTCGCAAATGAGAGTATCTGCGAGCGCCGAACTGGGTGACAAAACAAGGTGTCAAGGAATTCCAGCTGAGTTTGACGATCGTATTCTGCATGCGTGACAATAAAATTGGAGAAGGAGCTGGGCGACCGTTGGGCACTGCCGAAGGGAAAAGTATGTTGCTGCCGATCGACGGCTGCCTCCTTCAATCTCGAGTCAAGCCCCCCCCTTGAAGCCAACCAAGTGGTTCTGAGCTTTGCTGACCCCTGCCGAGACGGCCTGTAAACGGGACCCCTGGAGCTGGCTTTTGTTGGAGAAAGCTGCAGAACCGAGATGCTGGAGACCAACTATAAAAAAGCTAATACGGCTGCAGCGGAGCAAACAGCGGAGCACTGTTGACTGTGGAGCGAACACCTGGCAGTGCTAGTGGTTGGTAGCCTGGTCGGGGCTGTCGTGACCGACAGGAACGGTTCGAACGGCTTGGGGATAGGCGGGCGGTGCCGCTGGCGAGACAGGTGGCGGTCCTTTTGTGTTCTATCGTGGGAGGGAGAGAGAGACAAAGTGCACAGAGGGCACAGCAAACGGCGGCTGTCTTGAAAACGAGCCGAAAGGCTAGCGCAAATCTGGCAGCAATATTGCGACGGCTTTCCGTTCTTTGATCCTTTGCAGTATTGCTTCTTTGCGGGTATTAAGCTCTTTTGCTCGTTTGGGTGGAATGACCCGGCTTGCTCACAGGCCGGACGGTTGCTTTGGGGAGAGAGTTGTGGTCCTGCAGTGCGGTCAGTTATCCAACGTGCCCTGTGAGGTGCGAGCAAGAACGACACCAGTATGCCCTTCATTGATATTGGAACAGGACGCGTGCTCTCGTGCTTCTGATCGTGATTGCGCGGCTTCACTGTAGAAAGCTACCATCTCTCCCTCTTGGTACACTGGTGCCACGCTGTTTTCTGCTCCTGTCCGCTTTGTGGTGGTCCTTTGGCGGCCTCCCCCATCTTGGCGACCTGCTAATATTGCGATCGTTTGAGGATTATTTGCGTAATACGCGGTGGAGTTAGAGGCTTTTTCAGGGTCCAGCCGCGGTATGCTTGTGTTCGACGGCGGTCTAGACCCTGCGTTTCAGATGAAGAGGGGGGACAAAAAACCGCCAGAAACCTCCAAAACTGATCCCCACCGGAGCAAAGTTGGCCAGGCCATCAGAGAGGTGGAGCGGCCGTCTAGTATCAATATGCAATCTGCCAAACGCCCCAATGTACGCACCTTGTACTTGTCCTCTGAGGGAGCGCGCGTTGGTGACAGGTTGCAGTGTCGTTTTTGACGATCAATCAGAGACTGGTTGTTAGTTCGCGCTTGCAATGGATTTGTCCTCGTTCGTTGTCGACAAGGTCAAAACGGGTTTGTTGACTGCGAATGACTTGCATGCGCTGCTGGGAAGATATAGTTTTCGGGTGAGCTGACGGAGATGCGGCGATCGTGAAGTTGAAGGTGAGGGATGAGAGACACAAAGAAAAAGGGAATTGCGGATGTCAGAAGCAGATGACAAGCTTACGGAAGACAATTGCGGCTGTGAGCAGGTGAGGAAGCTGCGACGTGAAGCTGCGTGGAGAAGCGCGTCGCTCCTTCCTTTGCAAAGCGACCTCTGTGTTGCAGCTTCCCTCAACAACATGAGACTGGTCGACCCTGCCTTTCTGGGGAAAGGCTCCATCGAGACTGCCATATAATATTACTGAGTATCTGCATATTCACCGTAACAATACCTGTCCGTCGTCGTATGGACCTGCGCGTCACGATACGACTAGCACCTTCCCTGTCCACGATGCCTATTTCGGCAGGGACGCGGAATCGACTCCGTACTTGCCCATTGGCGGCCAGGCCAGCGGTCTCCTAGATGCCCTCCCTGCCCTGATGCCCATATATTGGAGGTCCGCCCAACCCCCACTGGGAATTCCAAAAGCCAACAAGTGCCGTTACCCGAGCCTTTGACACGCAAGACATTGACGCAACCACACCCGGACCGTACGGCACACGAACGACTCCCGCTTGCTCAGAAGACGGTCATGGGGTCTGTTGTGCAAATAGAGACAGGTTCGCTTCAATTTCAGGTGAAAAGTCAGTCACGCGCCCTCCGTCTGGGGACGGTACTTTTGCGACGCCATAGCTGACGAGACCAGGAACAAAAAAATATGCAAGACGCTCGTGCCATGTGCCGCCCAGGCTGCCAGGCTGCCGGGCCTCATCGGACCCGGTAGGTGGGACCTGGTCGATTGATCTCCGGCCCGCATCCTGCCGGAACTGCCGGAAAGGCGTCGTGCCTAGGAGAACGGGCGTCCCACTGCCGCAAGCTTTCTCCGCATCCTTCTCCGCATCCTTCTCGGCATGGACAGGCCACCCTTCCTGCATCACCGTTCCTCAATCGTCCGTTCCCGACGGTTCTGCTTCTCGTCTGCAAGCGCCGACAAAATGACTTGTGGAAAGGGGTGGTCTTACCCCTGCCAAGCAGAGGACGCGTGGGCATTCAAGTGTGAGGCCCCCTTGGCTGTTGCTCGCCAAGGCTGAGGGAAGAGCTGGACTGGGTGACACCCAGCAACGCATCCCAAGAGAGCCCGCCCAGCCTTTTTTGCCCGGATCGCCAGTCAAGGACGTCATTCCAAACAGCTCTTGGGCTCTGAGGTTTCTTTGTCGATTTTCTCTCCTTTCTTTGCATATCTATTTTCGAACCATTGGCGCCCAGACAGTGCCCAGTCATCCGCCCAGCAATCGCCCAGCAAACGCCCAGAGCGCCTGTCGTCTTGGCGGCGCGGCGTGAGGGTACAGCCACGCCCTTGGCAGCGTCGCCACCCGAAGGCGACGAGACAAAAAAGACGAAAAGACAGGAAAAACAGCGAAAACACTCTCATAGTGGTGTGGTACGAATACGGAACCCAAACGCATTTGCCCCCATGCGCTGGTTATTCGCAAGTTTTTGGAGGAGACTTTGGTCGTGCATTTGCAACGAGTGTTGTTTAATGGGCGTTCTCTGGGCGATATGGGAGTTCCATGGGACGGGGTCCCGGAATCTCTCAATCTGACCTTGTCCCCATTTTCTCTTGTCCCGGGCAATCCGGTACGGTGCACTTTGGGCTGGATCTGTACACTTGTACGGATAATTCTTGACTCCTGCCTGGCCTTTCTTTTCTTTTTCGTCTCTTTTTCGTCTCAGTCCTTTCTCTCGGCGCCGCTAACAACCCCGTATTAGCATTGGCAACAACATCCAGCCTGGGCAGTCCTTCCAAGAGAACGGAGGCAAGCGAGGAAAGGGGGCACTCTTCGACTATGAGGATCTCACACATACCCTTGCGTGCCAAAAATACAGCAGGCGACACAAAAGCCCAGACCAAGAGACCAAGAGACCAAGACAAGAGAACGACAAGTGACGAGACAATGGGGGGACAAGAGAAAGAGAAAAAAGGCAGTAGAAAGGCACAAGATGACAAGCAAGGCTTGGCCGGTTCTCTTGGCATACCAGCGGTGAAGCGCTGTGTTGCCCAAACAATGGCCACTGGCCGTTCTGGCCGTTCCGGCCTCTTTTGGAGTTTGGAAACTGGAAACTGGAAACTGGAAACCGCTGCGAGTGTCCGCCTTGTTAAATATGGTTTGCTAGCCACTTTTTCCTTTGTAGCCATATTTTTGTGCTGTTTTCTTCTTGATGTTCTTGTTGCTCCAGTATTTAACGGTTTTTGTTGTTGCTCACCCATAACAAACGACGACATTGTCCTTTACGCTCGCTACTTTCTTGACGCTCTACTCGGCAGACTTTCGCTTTCTTCAGTCAGCAGGCTCTGACTTGGGCTGTGCTGTACTTGATCCCGATTTCCGATTCCAGCCTTTTCTTTTACAACACACGATATGTGGTCAACGACAGCACAAGCCGTGGTGGCCGGCTTGTTAGCGACCGGCACCGTCGTCCATGCAGCTTCACAGTTCAGCATAAGCTCAATAGGTGGGTTAATCTGGAGCTATCAGTGTATCATTGCCTTTATCTAACCCTCTACTCCCAGACGCCATCAAGCAATCCGCCAGCACACTTGCGTTCGACCTCGTCAAATTTTACGACGGCAACGAGACCGGCCAGACGCCGGGCATCCTGCCGGGCCCGCCGCCGGCCGGGCCGTACTACTGGTGGGAGGCCGGTGCGGTGTGGGGCACGCTGATCGACTACTGGCACCTGACGGGCGACGACACGTACAACGACATTGTGATGGAGGCGATGATGTGGCAGACGGGGCCCAACGCCGACTACATGCCGCCCAACGTGACAGCGTCGCTGGGCAACGACGACCAGGGCTTCTGGGGCATGTCGGCGATGCTGGCGGCCGAGGTCAACTTCCCCAACCCGCCGGCGGACAAGCCGCAGTGGCTCGCGCTGGCGCAGGCCGTGTTCAACACGCAGGCGGAGCCGGGGCGGCACGACGAGACGTGCAACGGCGGCCTCCGGTGGCAGATTCCGGTGCTGAACAACGGGTACAACTACAAGAACGCCATTGCCAACGGCTGTTTCTTCAACATTGGGGCGCGGCTGGCGCGGTACACGGCCAACGCGACGTACGCGGAGTGGGCGGAGCGGACGTGGGACTGGATCACGGGGGTGGGCTACATGGACGACGAGTACAACATTTATGACGGCGCGCACGTGGAGGCGAACTGCACGGACATCAACAAGGCGCAGTTCTCGTACAACAGCGCCGTGTGGCTGCTGGGCGCGGCCTACATGTGGAACCACACCGAAGAGGTCAAGTGGCAGGAGCGCGTCGAGGGTCTGCTGAATCGCACAATCACCTTCTTCTTCCCCGACGGCATCGCGTACGAGGTAGCCTGCGAGTCCCACATGTCCTGCACGACGGACATGCTCAGCTACAAGGGCTACCTGCACCGCTGGATGGCCACGACGGCGCAGATTGCGCTGTTTACGCACGACCGCGTCATGGCTGTGTTGGAAACGTCGACCCAGGCCGCCATTGACCAGTGCACGGGCGGAGACGACGGGCGGACGTGCGGGTTCCAGTGGAGCTCGGGGGCGTTTGGCGGCAGTGTCGGCGCGGGGCAAACGATGAACGTGCTGGCGGCGGTGTCGTCGCTGCTAATTGACGAGACGCACGGCCCGCTCACGAACACGACGGGCGGGACGAGCGTGGGCGACCCAAACGCGGGCAGCAGCAGCACGGACAACCCGACGGAGTATGCGCCGATCACGACGGGCGACCGGGCGGGCGCGGGGATCCTAACGGTGGTTGTGCTGACGGGGATCACGGGGCTGTTTGCCATGATGAGTTTTGGGGAGGGACCGTAGGTCGTTCACTCTGTTTTTATTTGCATCTCTATCAGGCAGTTTCTTGTCCAATTGTATGTACATAGGTTTCTTTTGTTTTTTTGGGCGTCTTTGGAGACGGGAAGGCATGTCTTTGGCGTTTTTCTTATTTTGGCTGTTCTTATTATTATTACCATTTACTATTTTCAAGGCCATTTGCATCCCATTTCTCATCAATGAAATATACAAGCAGCGTTCTTTTTTATCATTTTCATTCTATTTTCCTCTTTACACGCACGTACCGTATTTACAGCTGACATGACGTCCCCGCAGAAAAAGGGGTTGCTCGGACGGCCGTGCGTTTCAGAATTCGACGACGAAGCTCCCGAATGTCGATTGGCTTGCAGCTTGCTCTCCTCACTCTTCGTGCATGAGACGACGAGTTCCAAAGCAACAAATCGTCGGTCACAACGTCGGACTCCGGTCATATATAATAGGTCGTCTTCACTTCTACGTCCTTCATTTATTTCACCTCCTTGTCTCCCCCCCATCATGCCCATCCCCGACCTCGGCGACCGCAGCCTCTTTCCTCCGTTTCTAGAGCTGCCCGAGGATCATGGGGCACCACTGGACACGGCTACGGCCGCCCCCGTCCTCCTCGCCCAGGTCAAGGACAACATGACCATCACCAAGCCAACGCTCGTGCTCACAGACCGCGACGGCACCGGGTTTGCGCTCGTCTTTGACGGCCTGGAGCGCGACGGCCTCGACCTCGGCCAGCGGGGGTTGAAGAAGGGCGCGACGGCGGTTGTCCGGGGGGCGAGACAGAGTGTGCCCGTCGCGAGTGGTGGCGGCGACTCGCTGACCGCCAAAGCCGCCCGACGGCCGTTCCTGCGGGTGGCGCCGGGCCAGGCGCACACCGTGCTGGCGGTGCCGACCAGCCTGGACCAGACGGTGGCGATCGCGGCCAAGCTCCGGGCACGGCAGCAGCGGGCCCTGCAGGCAGGGCACGAAGACTGCGAGGCATGCGGTGCGGCAGGGCCTACGACAAGCGGGGAGTTGGCGGCCAAGAAGCTGCTCAAGTGCACGGGCTGCGGCCAGGCATGGTATTGCGATCGGGTACGTCCTCTCTTCTTCCCTCCGTCGTCCTCTCGCAAACTCCCACGCCACTCGCTAACATCGACAGACCTGCCAGACAAACGGCTGGAGCGGCGGCCACAAGAGCGAGTGCAAAGCCCTCAAGGCGCTGTCCGCCATCTGGAGCAAGTAGCGTGTTGGGGGGCGGTGGACGTACATGTACGATATCGAATGAAACTTTTTTTAATCTTGCATTTCTCCCCTGCATCTCACTCTGCTTTTGTTTTGTCAAGAGGCGAGTGGATGCGCATGAAAGGGACATGATGAGACGAAAGGACAAAAGGCGACGCGAGCTACTGTGTGGAGATGCAGGCGACCTGGCGATGCGGATTTCCTTTTCCGGCAGGTCCCGCGGCGGTCCTCAGGGGCCGGCCCTATGACGTTTTGGCCGTTCTTTTGTTCGCACAGCCTCGACAGCCTTCCCAGCTCCTGCCCCTCTTCCCAGCTGGCCGGCCTCGCCTACGGGCAAGCATTATCCGGCGACGAATCAGTGCGATGACCTCCCCGCTAACCGACCCCAGAAGGCCCGTCCACGCCCGCCAAATAATAGAGCCTCCGTCAAAAACGGCACTAATGAATAACTCTAAGGGACCACACCACATGGGGAAGAGAGAGGGGAAGGGCGAAGAAGAGAAGAAGCGATGAAGAGGAGCATGATATAAGGTGGAGGAGGACGTCAAGCTGGGTCTTTTGTGTGATTTGGTCTGGATCTCTCCTTCTTCTTGTTTTTGTATTATTTCATCGTCGTCGTTGTTTACACGCCTACGCCGTCTTGCCCGCCCTGTAGTACAGCGATCGCCCCCTGCAACCTCACTTACACCGAAACCAGACCTCTACACTGCTTCACCTCCCGCCTCCTCCCACCTCTTCCCACCACCGCAGTCACGATGAAGCTCAAGGACACCCCCGAGTACGTCACGCTCGACCCCAACAGCAAGGGCGGCCCCCGCAACGGCCACTATGCCGCGCTCGACCCGCACTTTGCCGCCGCCAAACCCGGCGCCGAGGCCATCATGGCCACGCTGTGGAACGCCGACGACTGGACGACGTTCCGCAACAACTGGAAGGGCGAGGGCCCTTTGCCGGAAGGCACGCCGCAGCCGGGGGTCGACGTCGAGGAGTCATTCCTCAAAGTGCCGGCGCGCGACGGCCATGAGATTGAGCTCAAGATTCTCAAATCGGCCAAGCACCCAAAGTCGGCCACCACCGCCGACGACACCGTCGTGGTCCTGCGCATGCACGGCGGCGGCTGGGCGATTGGCTGGCACAACACGGAGGTCATTGAGAATTTGCACGCGGCGAGCCACCCGAACGTGGTGCTGGTGAGCATCGACTACCGGCTGGCGCCCGAACACCCGTTCCCGGTCCCGCTCAACGACTGCGTGGACGCCTTCAAGTGGGTCAAGGCCAACGCCCGGAGCGTGCTGCACGCGAACCCGGACAAGATTGTGCTGCTGGGCGGCAGCGCGGGGTCTGGCCTGGCTCTGGCGCTGGCGCTCAAGGCGCGCGAAGAGAACATCGCGGGCATCATTGCGCTGGCGCTGGACTGGCCGACGGGCAGCCACCCCAAGTTCTTCCCGGAGCTGCGCGCTAAATACGGCTACGAGCTGGAGAGCTACGTGCAGGTGCCCAACGGCGTGGTCACGGGCGCGCTGGTCATGGAGTTCTTCTTGGACGCCTACACGCCCAACGCCCAGCCCGACCCCTACCACTCGCCCCTGCTGGCCGACACCTTTGCCGGTCTACCCCCAGCCTGTACGTTCCTCGCAACTCCACGGATCCTGTCCTTTCTCCTCTCTCCTGCACCAAACCCACCACTAACCCACCACTAACGCCTCCAGTCCTGCAGATTGCCGGCTTCGACCCGCTGCGCGACGAGGGCCTCGCCGTCGCCGAGAAGCTGCAGCGCGATGGCGTGCCTACCGAGGTCCACGTCTACCAGGGCCTGCCGCACTGCTTCTCCATGCTGTTCACCGACCTGCCGCAGGCCAAGGACTTCCAGGCCCGGCAGAACGCCTTCTTGGCCAAGACCATCAAGCAGGCCAACGCAGCATAGGAGAGGTAGATGACGAGAACGCAAAAAAGGAGCGGATGTGCTCATATATATGTATATACTAAAAATGAATCCATGTGACAAACACACGGCAAACACACGACAAACACACAATGCTATCCATGATGCATGCCGCGTAGCGCTGGTGGGAATCTGCTTGCTCTATCCCAAGCAGCAGCAGCTAAACCAAACAATGCACACATTCCCTTCTCCCTATGCTCTCCAGTGCTCTCGCCCAAAAATAAACATGCTCGTCGTAAGAATAAGAAAAGAAAAGCAAAAAGACGCGGGAAAATCAAAATCAGGTAAATACAGAATCGTTAGGGCGGCGTCGTTATATGTCGTCTGCGTAGTCGTCTGCGTACTCGTACTTGTCCACTGCCGAGGGCCACTATTCCGGCAGTGCCAGGAGCGCAAAAAACCCGCCCAGCACCGGCCGGTTGACAAATCCTGGGCCGCCCGTGGGGAACTCGCCTGTCGTGGCGTCGTACAGATCTGTGAGGGGCCGGTTGGTAGGCGTTCCCTCGACAAAGCGGATCAGCCGGTCGTGCATCAGGCTTCGGACATCCGGTGCCGCCACCGCCGCCGCAAATGCCTGCCAGTCGGCCTTGGCCCAGTTGTGTCGCGTGTCCAGGGGCACGCCAAAGTCGTCGATGATGCTAGTGTAAAAGTCGCTCTGCATCGAGTACACCCAGTCCGGCACAAAGTCCAGCCCGAGCAGCTTGTCCGCGTAGATGTTGTACAAAAGACCGTGCGAGTCAGGATTGTTGTACGCAAGCGTCGTGTGTGGAGGATCGGCCGCCTTGTTGACACCCAAGCCCGCCCAGCTCCGCACGTACTGTGTAGACGTGTTCAGGTACTGCGCGCTAATCTCGTTGGCATTGACGATGCCGCTGAGCCCGGCCACTTCCGCCATCGCCCGGACGCCAATGATGCCTTTGAGCGCCAGGTTGGTCTGGTTCGCCAACGCGCCCGCAAAGTCGTCCGTCGATAGCTGGTAGTCGGGGATCAGGGAGTCGTTGACCAGGAACTGCGCCCACTGGTCCAGCAGGGGCCAGTGCTGCTTCAGGTAGTCCGAGTCCCCAGCACGAAGCGCATATGACAGTGTCATAATGATCATGTTACCACATTCTTCAACCGGCATGGCCTCGTCGTTGCCGTCGGGGAACCCAATGGCGTTGGGGAAGAAGCCCAGGTCGTGGATTGACCATGGGTTCGGGTAGTGCCCGCTCTCCTGGTTTTCAAACAGGGGGTCCAGAAGCAGCTTCAACAGTTCCGGGTTGAGATATAAAAAGATCGGGTGCGCCGGGAAGATGACGTCCACGGTCTGGATGTCGCCGTCGGAGCTGATCTCCTTGAGGAAGAGGTAGTTTTGCCGCGAGCCGTGGGCGACCTGCAGCGAGCCAAACACCTGGCGCACGGCCAGTGTCGTCAACGAAGCGTAGTCCTGGCCGCCTGCATCGTAGGCGTCGTTGTGGATCTTCGAGTCGAGCAGCAGAGCATCGTGGCTCTCCACGTCCCAGTTAAAGTAGAAGGCCGACAGGCAGTCTTCGGCAGAAGTGTACACGGTCGACCACAGCGCAGTGAGGGCCTCGGGGCTGGTGCTGTTGCCCTGGAAGTTGATGACCGAGTCTTGGGCGAGGCCGACGGTGAAGAGCACGTCTTGTTTGGTGAGGACGGAGCCAAAGTCGCGGGCAAATGCAAACACTGGCCTAGCAAGAGATAGAGAGAGGTTAGAGAGAGGTTTAACAAGGACTCGAGCCAACGAGAAAGAGCTCCCGTCGGCCAACAGGACGCTAGGACGGTAGTGTCCGCAGTCATACCAGTTGATGCCAATCGACCTAAACGTAGTATCGATTGTGTTATCGAGGCGGCCATTGTTGATGAACATTTCTCTGGTGTCGGTGTCCGGACAACCGGTGCGATACGTCACCTAGACGCAAGGATGGTCAGCAATAGGTATCAAAAAAAAGAAAACAAAAACAAAAAAAACAAGGCGGTAGTGCGGTGCCGTTGCACAGCGAAATGGGAGAAGCCACTTACACCGGCGTTGGCAGCCGTGCCGTAGTACCAGTTGCCCCACAATGCCATGTCCGACGCCTCAGAAAAGACGGTGTTCTTGGTCAGGGTGAACTTGTGGAATGCGAGGCCGTCATTGATCCCGTTGGACCAGTTGATGGCTTGATCGGTGTCCGCAGCGGCCCATTCTGAAAAACGAGAGGGCGAAGAAAGGTGTACATTAGCCAATGGTCATCCAACCCCACGACATCCGCACAAAACGCCATGGCTACGGATTATGGATCATTCAGGCCAAGTCAACACCGCGCCGAGGGGAAATGGGGGGGGGGAAGAAGAAGAAAGATCGCTCACCACCAGAAATGTCCGAGTAGACCTGCACCTCGTGATGGTCGCCATCGGCAGATTTGACAGAGGCTTGTAGGTAGGAGAATTGCATCGATTGTTGTAGGAGGTCGGTGGGGTGAACAGGCGAGAGAAATGTGGCGGTCAGGGTGACCTTGCCGTCCACATCAAAGGTAAACGTGCTCTTGGTCGCGGTGTATTCAAAGGACGTCTGGTTCACAGTGCTGGCACCGGGGGCACCGCCCATCCAGTTGTACGTGGCATTGTCAACACGGATGAAGCCTTGCCATCCTGTGACCTGGTCGCTGTTTGAGATAAGGTTAGTTTCGAGCATCAATATGAAGGGACCAAAACGAGACATACGCCCAGAACCGTGGCCAGGAGCCGGGGAGGATTCCGCCCGAGTCGCCGTTCAGCCAGGTGCTCAAGTAGGGAGACCGGACGGCGAGCGGAATTGCAGGAGGTCGTAGGGGGGAGAACGTTGAGGTCGATACAGCTGGCGCAACGGCAAACAGCACAGATAGGAGGGTGAGTATGAGGGTTCTGGCCGCCATGGTGTATATCTATTTCAGCGACTATGCATATCAAAGGGACGGGGAGGAAGAGGAGATCTATGGGGACAGAGAGAAGGGGAGGAAGATAATAATAAAAGAGCACAAGCGACGAGGTGTCCGCAGTCAAAAGTCAAAACGGGTAGGAAGGGGAAGGGGCAAGTTAAGAGGGCGGCGTTGGCATGGCTGGGGACCCGAATGAACAAGGGGCAAGAGGACAAGAGGGCAAGAGCGAACGAGCAAGTACGACGTACACAGTCGAGAGGAGAGAAAGAACGAAGAAGCAACAAAACAAAAAAGAAAGATAGACAACAGGCAAGAGGCAAGAGGTAAGAGAGACCGGTCATATATCGTCAAGAACGCCGGTTGGGACTACCCCGGACGGCTCTTCTTCTTTCTTTCCTCTTTCGTCTTTCCTCTTGCCCTTTCCCCCTTTCCCCTTTTTTCCCCTTCCTTCCCCGGACACAACATCTCAAGTTGGAAGGAGGCAACGACCGCAGTTAGCCAAGCGCCGAGACGGAAGCCCACCGTTGCAGCTGTTACAGCGACGACCGGCCACCTGCCTGGCCCGGTGATGTACGAAACAACCGCACGTGCTGCACGCACTTGTAACCAACTACGAAGGGGGCCAAATCCGGGGCAGACCGCACGCGAGTCAAAATGTACAAAGTCAGGAGCATGAGTGACAAAAAAAGAAGAAAACGAAAAAAAAGAAATGAAAAAAACGCGGAGAAACGATGAACGAAGAGTCACCTTCCACAACCGGGCTGTCGTACGTCGAGCACGAAATGCAAAGCACAGATGTTGCCGATCCATCTCTCCGCTGCTCATGTGAGCCACCTCGAGGACGAGAGCAGCATCCGCCGAGAGTTTAAGAAGAAACATCATTGGAAAGAAGCAGAGTGCACGGATGGCATGCGGCCGGGGCGCAACCCGTGGGAGGAGCACGCGGTGGGCAGGACACGCGGTGGGCAGGACACGCGCTTGCCCAACTCGACACTGTGTGCACATCTTGGCTGAGACGGGTCTATTGGTGATAGTGGTAGCCATCGTGAATTGGAAATGATTCAAAAAAGCAGAGAAGAGGAAACAAGAGGAAACAAGAGACGTGGAGAGACCCTTGAGACTGTCCACACACATCTTCTCGGCATCGCAACGATGCAGATCTAGATCGGTGTGTTGCCTCTAAATTAGAGTTGGAGACAATCCGGAGCAACGTGTCCTATAATTGCGCCGAATCTGGCCTTTTAAGGAGATTCTCGACCGTGCACACGCGCGAAAATCCAACCATATATCGGGCCGGGGCCGGGGTCCCTGTCAGGGCTAGATCTGCGCGCGCCGAAATCGCCCAGTGCGGAGAAACGGCTTGTGATATCAAGTTGCAAAAGAAGGTTATTTGCTTAGTGACTGGATTTTCTGCTGGTTTCTCGTTTCATAGGATGGTGTGGCTCTCCTTCATCTCTCGCTGTGGCCAGGATGGCGTCACTGTTTTTCTGGTTGGTGATTTCGGCGCACCCCCAAGATCGCCAATGACACCCTCCGGAGATGGGACGATGCGACAATAGGACAAGAAGCAGATGCGTGCCGCTGTGTCGCAGAACAGCTTCCTCTTTCTGCATCTCTCTGCAACCCATTTGGTCTGCTGGACTGGCCCGGTGGCTTGCCCATCCTACCAGTCGGCTGGCCTGCTGCCCTTCTTGGCTTGGCCAACCAAGACTGTGCCTCGCGCATGGTCTCGAGTGCCGGTGCAACCCTCTTCTGCGGAGGTTTTTTTTTTTTCACACACGGCATCGTAGATGCACCGGGCATGTTCTCCTTTTCTTCTTAACTCTGATCTTCTTTCTTTTCTCCTTTTCCTCTCGATCAAATTGTGACCCTTGCATCCATGCATCTTGTTCCTTGCTGCTTCTTTTTCTATTTCCCTATTCTTTTCTTCTTGTGTGATTTCTCCAGTCGACGCTTGAGTCGGCCATTTTGTGCTTCCGTGGATGCTGTGCCGCGCAGGAATAGAGGGACGAAATAGGAGGGAGGGAAAGGTTGGGACGTCTGTGCCGCACGACTCGTCGATCCCCGTTCATCTGAACATGTCGATCTCCCCGACAGAGCCGTCCGGGAAAGGGAAAAAAGGCATCGTCGGGGAATGTCGCTGAATCGCGTCAGCCATCGACCTCAAACTGTCTCTTCTTATTTCAACTTACCTTGTATGCTTTTTTTCCGCGCGTATTTTATTTCGCCCCGCGACCTTCTCGTGCCTTTGACACCGCGTCCCGGCATCCCACATCACACGCATGTTGCAAGAGGACCTCATGCGATCAGTCACGTTTGCGGAAGGTCACCTTGGAGGGGTTCGAGGGTCGAGTGGGACATAAACGGCCGCCGCCGGTCGAGGTGGGAGCATGCCTGGTGACATGGACGAAGGCCAAGAAGAAAGGCGGGACAGATGACCCCTTTGCAATAAGGAGAGGGATGCAAACATCTCTGGTCGTCCCTGTCGCACTTGGGGAGCTTGGCGTACAGCCCATGTAGAGCCAGCGCCGACTGTCGATGTAGCGATACGTGTTTAGGCGTGTATGACGGATGGACTTGATGATCTGATGTTGTAAATATCAGAGGTAACGAATTTTTGAGGCTCCAAGATTGTCCTGTAGGAAAAGTCATTTCAGGGGCTGCCATTTCTGTCCGTCGTTCCTGCCGTGAGAACGTGATTGTAACCTAACAAAAGAAGAAAGAGGCTACCGGTGCTTATCGTGACTTCCCAATTAAGAAACAATGCATCGACATCGTACCTTCCTCTTCTCGTTTTGCTCGAGAAAGAGGGGCAAGTTTCATCAGCATGCCACAACGCGAAGACGCGCATCTCGGTGGTCTCACCCATTTTCTTGTACAGAATGCACAACACATGCAGCACATGTATCATAACGGTGTTGCACTCGCGTGTCCATTACATTACACCATAGACCGTCCATGCAGTGCACACGGCAATGGTCTTGTGGGCTACGTGACGAAGAGCCCGAAAGGGCATATGTGAGTAGGAGAAAGTCGCATCGAGACACCTATAGTTCGTGGTGACAGAAGCACAAGACGAGTCGGGAGACGAGACGCATAAATGTGTTCAATTCAGCGTTTGCTAACCAAGGAACTGTACAGACGACTTCCCTCCCAGTTCGTCCTATGTCGACATGGACATGACGTCGCACAGTGCACACGCCATCAATTGTGGCTGTCGCAATGTTGGGTATCCTCCGTCTTATATCTTGTTGCATCTACAAAAGAGCTGGTTTCAAGCCCATCTTTGGCATCAGTCGTCAGTCGAAAGGCAGCAGCCAGACACACCGTCGATACGGCCTTGGAGGGGATGACTGTTTGCCCGTTAACCATAACTAGACACTATTGGTAACCTCGGTTCTGGCCTCGCGACGGCATTCGCCAAGTGCGCTCTCAACGCAATGGTGCCGATGACAGACGCGCAAGTTCTATGGCCACGCATCCTCGGCGTGTCTCGACCGGCCTCAGCAATTCGAAGGTGCTCCCGACCCTGACACCCCTTTCATTCTCGCACACTTTTAACCCTCTCGTCCAAGTCACCCCAAGTCACCGAGTATAGTTTAGAAAGGCGCCGGCGTACCCCGAGAAATGCCTTGCTGCATGCCGCTCGCTTCAGCCTCTTCCATTTCCGGCTCGGGCCACAGCGAGAGCACAGATGCAAGCGCCAAGAATGGGAAAGCCGGGTGTCAGAAACGAGCGCCGGCCGAGTACCCGGACCCATCGGCATTGGCATTGACAGCGCACCACCAACATTGGCGTGCCTCAATACCGAGCTAGGGTGCTTCCGTCGCGAGCCTCAAGGCATAGGAATAGGTAAAGCTGCCCAAGAACAATTTAGGTAAATTGCATCTCCCTTTCTTTCTCTTGTTCTACTCGACTAAGGGTCCGATGCGAAATGGGCTCACCCTAAAACTGACATCCGCCGGACATTTAGTTGTGCGTGTGGACATAGACGCAACCCACGGCAAGAACTCGATATCGTGAAATGGGCTCGGTGCTGAAAAGCGTCACTCAGATTTCGCGCTTCTTCTCGCGCTCAACCCCAGAAATACGACGAACTAGCCACAAACGAAAGCATACGCATCTCAATACGCCAGGAACGCGGGTCCCTTACATCTCGATAGCGTCATGACGACAAGGCCAAAAGTAGAGAAACTCGCAAGGCGCTGGGGCGAGCCGCCCAAAGAAGAAAAAAAAGCTGGCCAAACGACGTTCAAAATAGTCCAAACGACATCACGAGGATAATGCCAACATCTGTAAACTGAGCCACTTCGGATTCCATACAAAGTATGTGAGCGTCGCAAGCAAAGTCTGACTGGTCCGTGTCATGCTTGCGTTCCCGCCCGTATTGGGCCCTTCCTTTACACGTCTCTTTGAAAGGTTGCATCCAAAGCTGACATACGACATAAGATTGCCCTCCCACTCTCATCATCGGTCGATTCAAACAGACATAAAGGATCAAGCGCGTCATCAGAGGAGCCAAAGGAGCCAGAGCCGCACGTTTCAGGCCTGCACTATTTCCCGGGGCGGGGGTAGTTGGTTAGAGAGGCCGCACCGGCTGACGTCCGATGCGCTTCCCTACGTCTTTCTTACATGTTGCGTTGGGCAGTGGCTTTTGTCCATTGCGAACCCGACGACCATCTCATATCCATATGTGCAAGAGGGCAAAGAAATATGAGTTTTCACTCGTTGTGAAAGACATTGCCATTCCAGGCAAGCCAGTCTTATGCCCAACAGCAGCAAGGTGCGAATCTGGCACGCATCTGGCGCTACTCCCGCCCGGCCTTCCGGATGAATAAAGACCGACGATCTTCAAGATGCAAATACGAAAACACTGATTCTCTACGTCGTATGCTGAACGACACTCTTCGTTCATGTGCCTGCAAGGGCAATTGCGCCACCTATTTCGGTTCTGAGTGGTGTTCAATAAACCAGATCCTTCTGGTGTGGGGTCCTGTCTTTGGCGCGGTGGCTTGGCGCTTGGTCGCAATGTTGTGCCGGGAAAAGGGGGCCCCCGTTTCGCGTGGTCGAGTCTTGTCTCTTTTCGTCAAGGGTTCAGGGGGGCAGGGGGGGTAGCGGCGATGCGGACCATCCGTTTCTTCGCTCTGGTGCTAATCCGTCGTAGCCTGGTTCTGTGGCTGAAAGCCACCGATGCACAAAGTCCAAAATGGGAACTAGGTACTGTAAGAAGTGGTATTCGACGGTGAGAACTGGGACTGTGATGGGGGAACACCGGAACTAATATGTGGCTTCTTGCACAGAGGGCCGCTCGAGTGGCACTTGAGAGGCTTCATGGTGCTCACATGTGTCTGAACCGCAGCGCACTGCTCCAGTTGACAGATCCAAGATGCCATTTAGGAGACAACCAAGTGAGATCTCGTGATGGAATCTACAGCACGCAAGCCAAGCAAAGCACGCCTAACAAGCATCTTAGCGCTCACTATTGATTCCGTTTTTCGGGGTCTTCCCAGCGCCAACATCGGCGGTGAGGCGATATTTGCTGTTGCCAAGTTGTCAGATGTCTTTGCCTTCCCAATCTGGGGACTCATTCTCAATCATAACGACTGCAATGACGTCGTCTCACGCGGTTTTGCAATACGGGAACAGAACTCGCCATGCCAGCCCCCCACGATCCTTGGGTTAGGTTTGGAGTGTTTCCATTGACAACTTTCCGCCACAGCCTTACGGTTTTCTGTTGTGCTAATAAAGGAATACGAGGCACACACCTATCGCCTTGTTTTGAGAACGGCTGGGTTAGGCAAGGTGAGACCCGGATCTGAGCCATGCAAGGGCCTCTGCGATTCAAGCTAAACAGAGAGCAGAACACGGAAACCCGGCCACTGGGACAAGAGAAAGGAGCCTCGCATTTATATTGCTTTGCCGTGCGGGCAGTTCTCGCCTGCCTGCGCAGCACGAAGACTGTATGCAGATGCAGTGAGCAACAATGTTCGGACATCGTTGTGCCACTCAATAGGTGCCCATTTTGGGGGTGGGTTGCGCCACTGCAATTTTCCACACCCGCGAAGGGCTTGCAGGCGCCACATCGGCTCCGGCACGCCACCATCAGAGAAGAGTCGTGTTTTCTTGCGGGGAGGGAACGGTTTGCAAAGGCCCTGTGGGTGGCCTCGGGTGGGTGGTGCGCGTGAGGAAGGGCTGCACACGACCTAATACGAGAAGCGACGTCTTGGCGGCCCATGCGCCGCAGCGGGAATCATGGCCGCGCACCTTTTTACTGGCTGGCATGCTTCAAATGCCCTGGCTTCTGAGCCTGTTCCCGGGTTTCTTGCGGCGCGGTGCTCACTATTGCATGCGACCATTACGACGTTTACGACCATTACGACCAGCCTGCATTGTCTTGTGATGGGCTTTCTTGCCGGCCCTCTCGTGATGTCCGTCCCCGTCCGTGTGGGTGCGATGGACAGGTATCTTGCAATCTGCATCCAGGGTTAGCAGATGCGGCGCGATTTATGCGTTATTCATCGTAACCCTCGAATGGACACCTCCTGCCATTCAATCCGCGGGATGCAGACGACGAGGCGGCTTTTTACGAAGTCGTCGTATCTGCGCTGCAGACTGTCGATACGCGTACTTGCAACTGCGATATGTGAAAGTCAACATTTTACCCACCTCGCCGTTTTTCAACATTGAACACGCTGACAGCCTGCCATCATCCCGCCAACAGCCGGTACTCGTCCCGACAATAACCAATCGCCCCTGTTTTCGACGGCCGACCTCTTTCTCTTCGCCACGAGGCTCTCCAGAGTCTTGATGCAGTTAGTCGGGCAAAAAAAAATAATAGCAAGCTGGGCTAAACGGCTCAAAAGGCCATCGGTTTCCCCAACGCGCGACTGGTGCAAAAACGATTGGAGTCCGGCCATTTTCCCAATGAACCAGCCTGTCCAATAACGGACCAGCAGGAGCACAAGTTTCACAGTCCAGAGAACTTGACCAGGGGGACCCTGAAAATCACACAACTCAAAAAAGTCAAAGTACATTCGAGGTGGTGTCCAATACTGCCAAGAACGCCGTACTTGCCCAGTACGCGCGGTACGTCCCCCAACCTTATGTGCCCCCTTCCTACGGAGTAGTCTCTCCTCATCTAACAAAACCCACGTTGTGGCACAGCAAGACACGCGTCCCTGGCGGAGCAGGCGGTGGATGTCGGCCGCGCAGCGGTTTAGGCGTATGTAGGCAGTCAAAAGGCTTGCAGCTGGCTCGCGGTTCGGGGAGACAGAGTGTGCGGATATGCGTCGAGGACGCTGTGCCGACAGAACATTGGGTGAACGTATGTTAACATCCCCAGCGCAGGATGTTCTTGTGATTCTCCAGAAGGGAGACGAGGGAGAATGCTCTGCATCGGGAGTCCTGGAATCTTGAATCCTGAAATCCTGGCAGGCGGGAATCCCGGTGCACATCCCCCCGAATTACGCAGTGCAAGAAAACCTGTTGGACACTATCCCTTGGCACCCAGATCCATCCCGCTCCCCATTGCCTTCCCGCAAGCACCATCGTGATGGGTTCAAGCAAGACCCAGCGTTCACATTCACTATTGTCCAGCAATGTCAGACTGTTCAGCGCTTGCAAGTCGGTCGGCGAGCCTGTCCTGTCAGGCCCACTTGGCACCACTTTTTTTCTTCTTTTTTTTTCTCTCTCTTCTCTAATCTTTGACAGGCTCGATCACGGACGCTTTCCGTCTTCATCGAACCCGCCTTGTCGATGCCATCTCTCTGGGGACAGTGGACAATCAGAACAAAGGCCAGTAGCCAGTGGAACACAACTGGACACTAACGCGTTTGCCTGTATGAGGAGTGGCAAGCCAAGAAATTGCAGGACGAAAACACAGCGCGCCCCCCGGCTTCATTCTTCTTGGCATGCGTTCGAACCGCACTGGCGCTGCTTGTGGTAATCTTGCAGTCTCCTGCAGTTGGCCAGAGAATTAAGGCAAGAGAAATAAAACAGGGCCAGCAGGACAAGACGGGCCAGCAAGCGAGAACTACGACGTTTGCGAAATGGCGAGAAAAGACTCTCTGTCATTTTCATTTCACTGACACTCCGCAGGCCACAATGCCAAGACCACCTTCCCCCTCCCCCCCCGACTCCACGGGAGTACGGCACCACGGCACGCTCCCCAAGTCCAAGCAAACTTGAAAAGCTGGGCACGCGAGGCAGCTTCTTGCGCTTGCCTGTGCTGTGCTGTCACAGACGCTTGGCTCTTTTTTCTTGGGGGACTCATCCCGGCCTGTTCACGATGTCGTGGGCCCAGGCCCATTTACATCCATCCTCACATGCAGTCCCCAGAAGGCCAGACCAGAAGGCTAGACGGCCAAACGGCCAGGTCAGTCTGGGCCTGACGAAACGGGGCAAAAAGGCGTGGGGCGATTCTCAATGGGCCTCATCGGCAAGACGTCCGGCAGCGGGAAAAGAAAAGGAAAGAAAAAAAGAACGCACGAACGGCGAGAAAGACGAAAAATCTGTCAAGTGCCAGCAAAAAGAACCGGGCCCCAACTAGAACAGTGGGAAAGGGCTGGTGGCGGGCGGACCCAGAGCCCGAAGATCACACTGTGAGCAAGACAAGAGAGACAGACAGGAGCGCCATATGACAGGCCAAAAAGGACCTGACAGGACAACCTCTTATTAGGACCAGTCCGCCCAAACGATTCAAAAGCTGGACGTTAGCGGCTGGGCATTGAGCTTGGAGGGGCCCTTGAGGGCACCACAGCCCACCAGAACCACGCCCCCCTTTTCTCCCCATGACACGCTAATTGCGACGTTGTTTGTCGAGCGCAACCTTCATGGGGCTTGATGGCCGAGATCAGTAACACAGTGATTTAGACGGAGGACCGCATCATGCAGAAGACCCCGAGCCCTTCCCTCCTATTGTCTCTCTCCTATTTTTGTGCTTTTCTTGTCGAAGCTATGAGTCCAGTCCAAGAGTCTGTGGAGATTGGATTTGGATTCTAAAGAACGAGGAAGGCACGATGCTTGTAAAGGGCCAAAAGAAGAAGAAAACAAAGGCTGCCACAACGGGGGAATGGGGAAGGCCAACCCCAGATGTCGTCGTAGTCCCGTACGGAGAATCCGCACTTGCACGGCAAGAGCAACGAGACCCTCTCTTGCCTCTCGGCTCGCTCGTAGGCCACTGTGCCAGTGTTCTCCTTGCCCCCCTGGCCCGCCCTACCAATCAATCTATGTACTCCGTACTCCGTACTGCCCTTGTTTCTTCCCTCTTTTTCTTTTCTTTTTTTCTTTTGTTCTCCTTGTCCATTTTGTCCCACCTTCCCAGCTGCAGTGCTCCATCCGCACATACAGTACGTAAGGTCGACCCGCAACGTATATTCGTACTCGTGGTCCCTTGCTCTTTCCTATTTTTTGGGGTTACATACGTTCTTCATCACTTATCTATCGCTGCTGTCCAGTCGCTCCTGCCTGTTCTTGTTCTTCTTGTTCTTTCTTCTTTCCTTCCTCTCATCCTGCCCCGTGCTTTTCCTTCCTCCTCCACCTCCACCTCCTTCCCGTCTTCCCCTCCTCCTCCTTTCTCTCTTCTCCCACAGTCACTCGTTTCTTGTGTTTGTTATTCTTTTCTTCTTCCCTTTCTCTCTTCTTCTTCCTCAGTCCCCGTCGATTCCTCGGACTGGTTTTTTATATTTGTTTTTGTCATACCCATTTTACTTGCTTGGAAACGACACGCTCGCTTATTTACGCCCGCTTTCAACCCACTTCTCTGTCGCTCTTCACGCTCTTCACGGTGTCGCCGTTCTCCGTCGACATCGTCTTCTCGAAAAGGGGCCTTCTTTCTTGTTTTCGACCTCGATCTTTTGCATATCCCATCCACTGCATACAACGAAAGTGAGACTCGCTTTTTCCTCCGGACCGCCACAGCTTGTTTTTGCTGCATTTCTACCGTGTTACGACGAGCCCGAAACAGAACGAGGCAAGGAAGACAAGGAGAGACCAGAAACGGACATCCATCTTTCTTTTTTCCTGGGGGCTCCGTCTGACATCTCCGCTTCTACGTCGTACATCGCGTCTACATAAACTAAACTTCTCACTCCCCGTTCGACTGTGACCCATTTGTTTGGGAATACGGAAGGCAACGACGAAAACTACGATAAACGACCCCCATCTCTTCGACGATCAAAAAGGATTCCTACCCACGACGAGAATCAGAATCCCACGACCGCGAACCGGACTCCAGAATACGACTGTTTTTTTTTCTCTCTTTCTTTTGCGAGATCCCCTCGATAACCTTCAGATTCGCCCATCATGCCGATCGGTAAAGAGGGAAACGTAAAATGGGTGGATGTGAGTATTTCGGCCTTTCTGCCTCTTCTGTGGGATAAAAGAGACGGAAGAAGAAAAAGAAGGTAGAAGGTGAACAGCCTACTAACTACTGCCAGGGCTTCCGTGGCCTCGCCTCGTCACTCGTCGTGCTCACGCACTTGAGCCGCGCATTCGACCTGCTGCTCTTCGACATCACCGACAACGACCAAGCCAAGCCACGAGTAGTGCAATGGCCGTTCATCCGCGTGCTGTTCCAGGGCCGCATCGGCGTCGCCGTCTTCGCCATGGTCACCGGCTACGTCTGCGCCCTCAAGCCCATCCGCCTCAGCCACCAGGGCCAGCAAGCCGCCGCCTTCAAGTCCATGGGCAAGTCCGCCCTGCGCCGCGTACCTCGGCTTATCCTGCCGGCCGCCTTTGCCACGTTCCTGACCTGGCTCGCCTGCGAGCTCGGTGCCTATCACACCGCCGCCCACTGCGACAGCTGGTGGATCCGCGAGACCGGTCCTAAGCCGATACCGCGCTTCTGGCGCGCTGTCCGGAGCCTGTTTAACAACATTATCGGCACCTGGGTCCAAGGCGGCAACCAGTACGATGCGAACCAGTGGACCCTACTGCCGCTGCTGCTGGGCAGCTTTTGGGTCTATGTTTTCATGCTGGCCACGGGCTACGTGCGCGCGCGCTACCGCATGATGATGGCTATGGCCATGTGGCTGTACTTTGTCTTGGGCAACGACCCGACGTTTGGCATGCAGTTCTTCTTTGGCGTCTTTCTGTCCGACGTCCAGAACCACCCCAACGCCAACAAGTTCTTGAACGACTACCCACGCATCTCCCGCCTGCTCTGCCCTTTCTTCCTTGTGCTCGGCACCTTTGTCGCCTCGTACCCCGAGGCCCACCCCGACCGTATTGGCTGGTCCCGCTTCCTGCATCACACCCTCGCCGCCATCTTGCCCCGTGGCTCCGACTACGCGCGCTTCGCCTCCGGTCTCGGCGTCCAGATCATGGCCATTGGCCTGCACTTTTCGCCTCGCATGCGCGACGTCTTGTCCAACCGCGCGTTCCTCTGGCTCGGCAAGCAGTCCTTTGCCGTCTACCTGCTGCACGGCCCGCTCCTGCGCAGCGTCCTCGCCTGGTTGCTTTATGGGTTCAAGACCCTACCCGACACCCTCGACGCCGACGGCAAGCCCGAGCATCACTACACGCCCTTCCCGGGCATGATGCACCTTTATGTTGTGCTCATCATGTGGATCCCGCTCAACTACTTTGCCGCCCACCTGTGGACCACCTACGTCGACCCCTACTGCGGCCAGCTGACCGAGAAGTTTGTCCGCTATGTGCTGAACGAAGAGACCGAGAAGCCGCAACCACTACTACCGGCGTAGAGGAGCAGAAGGAAACGACGACACATCAAGACGGGCATGCCATGAGCATCACACACATCACATTACATCACACCAAAATCCACGTCACTCACACCCAACCTCGAAAGCATTATTGGTTCGTTCGCTAGGGGGCGACAAAAGAAGCATATGGCGTTCCGGGCTCTCTGTTTTGAATTTGTTTTAGGCATTTTTTGTTTTGTCCTTGATTCTTTTGTATTCCTTTTTTCTTCCCGTTTTGTTTCATATTCTTGCCTTGGTTTTTTGTTTTTTTTACTTCTTTTATTGACTCTTTTTTTTCTCTCTTCTTTTTTTTGTCTCGTTTTTTTTCCTTTGTATCAAATTTCATGTTCGAGGTACATATTCTTTTTTACACCTGACCCTCTCACCATGGGCATTACCTTACCTTACCTTACCTTACGCTGGACGCATGTCATACTACTCTCATGCAAAATTTACATACCCCAAATATTTATTGTCTATTTCAAATACCAGTATTACTTGTACACAGTATCACAGTAGCAAACGTAACACATGTGCCATGTTTCCTCTTGTGCTCTGTCGTTGTCGTTTCTTTTCGTTTCGACAAGACTCCACTTGTGATTTGTCGACCGGCTCCCCTCGCCCGTACGATACACAGAGTACGGAGTACGCGGGTTGTGAATCGAGATTGGAGACGCCCCAATCTGGGAAAGGGGAGCAGAAAAAGAGCGAGTGCGAGCCGATCGAAAAGAAAAAGAAAAAAAGAAATAAAAATGGTGCCACGATGTCCAATCCAAGCCAATTCCCCCCCCTTGCCCTTAAAATTGTGCAAATGTGATTTCTGCGTCGTTAGTTGGGCAGATGACGCGGCTTCCTTTTAATTCACCAAAGAAAGCGGGAAACCAGGAAAGCGCGAATCCATAGTTTTGTCTTGGCGGTCCCCCATTCTTCTTTCGCTTCCCATACGTCGTAGTCGCAAGTGCAGGGGGCCTGACCGGCCCCCCTATTGAAGCACTTACCCCGGCTCACCCCCGTCTGAACTCAACCCACGAGAAACAGATGGGGGTTGGGTGTAGGTTTTGTTTGTCCTTTTCCCTTCAGCTGCTCCCGCTTGTTATTTGGGGAATAATATTGGCTGTTTCCTATTCGGGCGACGCTGTCGGCATGGTACAGCCAATCAGAATATATGCTTTTCTGCTGTCCTTTTGTTCGTCAGTCTCTCTTCCAAGACCCTGCATGAAATTGGCAGCAAAAGGAGAAAGCAAACCAAGAGGGCAAAGAGACAAGACTAAAAAACGCTTCTATTTTCTTGGCTACGTCAAATGCCTTGCTTTCTTTTTGACAGGTCTTGGCTGGCAGGGTGGCCAGGTCCTTAAGTATTGTGCGGCACGCTACGACCGGCGATTGGTGACCTACGACGTTGCGTTGTATTCTTGACAGTGGTTTTTGCGGAGTAGAGAGGGGGCGAAGAGTGGCAGAGTGGTAAAAGAAGAAGGTGATATTCCAAACGGCTTCTCGAAGCGAGGAGAAGAAGAGAAGACAAAGCAGGAGACAAGAAAAGAGTAAACGCCCGCAAAGCGCCAAAGGACCCTGTGACTCTAAACCCGAACTTTGTTCCTGGCCTAGAACACTTACGACGTAGTTCACACCTTTACAGCACTTGAACCCTGAAGGAAGAAAGCGTCAACGATTCAGAACGTTCGGAGACAAAGACACCAATCCCAAACAAGGATCTGCACGCCTAACTAGCTGTTTCGGCGCCCTGAATAACAAAGCTGCAGACTAGTGCGAAGATCAGAAGAAGCGACATTCAGGGGAGATTTGAAGTGATTTTGGGCAGAACCGAGACTCGTCCGATGATTGACAGAGACGATAGCCGCCTAGGCGTGGCGGTGTGCGCATATCACAGAAGGAGGGAGAAAGTATGAATAAGAATAAGAAGAATAAGAAACAAACAAGATGATGAAAAAGGCAACCAAGATCTGGTTATCTCAACCCCCACACATCCTGGAAAAAAAATCACAGGCGAAAGAAAACGAGCCACAAGATGTTCAAAAGATAAGAAGGCGCGGGCGACCGGTTTAACCATAACAAAATCGTTGACAAGAAAATCCCCAAAGAGGTAGTAATGTGGCGTTCCAGGAAATAATGGAAGCAACGTACGGCATAGCGCCAGACCTCCTTCTGTTTCTAGAAGGTGTGTGGATGGGCGACTGGAATCTGATAGTGCATGTGAAAAGGGGGGTTTTTACATCCCGTGGGGGATGAATATTGGGGAACGATAAGATGGGCGATATAATTATCTTGAAAATTTTGGCGTACACACATCGAATGAATAAGGTTAAGTTGCAGGCCAAGAAGAAGAAAAAACATCCGAGATAACGATACAGAGATTTAAACGACTTTCAACTGTTGCGTTGTACTGATGCTGCAAGGCAGATGCCCGGCCTCGTCCTGTTCTCATTTCATCGCCAGCTAGTTGCGCCACAGAGGTCTCGGCGAAAAGAGTTGCAACAATGCAGCCCGATCTGAATTTTGTGTGTTCCTGTTTGCGATGCGATGGAGTCTATCCTTGTGCTTCTGCTTGTGATTGTGTCTTTCATTCGTTTCCTAGATGCCTTTCGTCATTTTGTGTGTTGACTTGGAGAATGATTTCACAAAGCCAAGGGAGCAGCTTTGAATATTTTATATACCATAAACCTCAGATGAAATAGAGGACGTTGAAAGAAAACTCTAAGAAAACACCAACATCCAAAAATATGACGCGAGAAGTAGACGTACAACATACATCCGTGAATCTCAATAAGTCGTCGTAAATAAACAAAATAAATTCCAAACATGGCAGCAACTGGTATAAAACCAAATATGCAGGAGAAAGTAGCACAATGCAAGGCAGCAGGAGTGGCATGTATTGCCGTCGCCCAAAATAAAAGGACGTCTAAATAGTCGCAGCGGTCACCACAATTACCAAGCAAACTGCTCGCAGTGCAGCTCAACGCTCGGTCCGTCGCTGGTGATGCACTTGGCCGTCGCATTGCGCACCGTCTTCATCAGGGCCGGTGGGCCGCACGCCGCCACAAAGACGCGTTGTGACCGCGCCGTTGACGACACGGCGTTTCGGATCACCGTTTCCGCGTCCGGGCGGCCCGGCGAGAAGGAGTGACGCAGGGGCTGCGATTCGGACCCGTTGGCTTCGCTGATGGCGGCCGCGGCGGCGGCATCGGCCGCGGCGGTGGCCTTTTCCAGATCGGCCGCCACGTTGGCACCCGCACCGGCGCTGCCGACGTCAATATTGTTGCTGTCTCGTCGCGTGATGTTCTCCTTTTCCACGGCGTGCTCCTTCTCCTCGACGATCTCCTTGTCGCTGTCGTGGTGCAGGTCGGACGTGGTTGTCTCCCTCGTGAGGGTCGTCGGCCCCGCTGGCCGGGATGTCGCCGTTGTTGCTCCGCCGGAAATGTTCCGTGTCGTCGTTCTACCGATCCGGCCTCCGGTCGTATTGCCAATTTCCTCATCCGACGACGACGACCCGGGAACCCGTGTGACGTACAGCGACACGTGCACTTTTGGTGCGTTGGGATGTGACCGAAGCGTATCAAGATGTCCCGCAAACCAGGTCAGTGTTTCTGTAGTTCATTTTGTCAGTATTTTCATCACCTTTCCCTTGAAAAGAGAGCGACAGTTTATTAGCGAACGAGAGAGATCTTACCCTGTGATTTCGCCGTCCAGATAAACACAATGTTCTTGGCGGACTGCGCGTCCATCCGCTCCAGCATGTTGCCGACCAGACCAAACGTGTAACTGGCGCCACTCCCACCGGCAATCAGAATAATCTTGTCGTATTCCATGGGATCGGGGAACGTGCCGTAGGGTCCCTCGGCGGCCGCCCACAACTTTGCACCGGGGTTCGCCGTCGCATACGCATGGAGCTTTCGGGTGAAACCGTTGTAGGACTTGACGACAAATTCGGTGGTGCCGTTCGCGGCCTCAGTGTCGATGATAGTAAAGGGATGCATCTCGAAAGTACGGATGCGCGGAATCCACATCAAAACATGCTTTCCGGGGACGGCCCGGTGGGGCTTCTTGGCCAGCAGGATGCGGGTACCTCCGTTCGGCAAAGGGTATATGGTCGCTTCGTTGTTGGTGCTGTTCAGCAAAAGACGGCTGACACGGATGAGACGGTCGGTGAGGAACAGGGCTGCGGTGAGAGACAAGACAATGGGGATGCGCGTATGGATATCCGGACGATGGAACCCGATGCAAATGATAGACACGCAGAAGGCCGTCAAGTGCATCACGTAAAAGGCTTCGTAGGCATAGCGACGCAGCAAAATGGCAGCCGTGACCATGATCAGGAACATGAATCCGGCAAGGATGCCAGCAATCTGCGCATTTTCGCGCAGTATTTCCGGCTTGCCAATTTTGAAGAAGAAGGCAGTGTAAGAGATCGCGTGGAAGACCATGAGCAAAAATGTTGTGCAGCCTGCAATCTGGTGTAGGCAGTTGAGCCGCTCGTAGGAGTACGATGTCAGGTAGGCCAATGGGGTATTTTTCAGGGCGAGAAACACAACGAAGCACAAGTTTGTCACAAGGACCCTGGAATCTGTCAGAGGGGAATGCAGGGAAGGGGGAAGTTGACCGAAATATTGACTCACCAGCCAAGCCGTGATGCCTCAGGGCCGGGGCTCGACTTGTCGACGTTGGTGAGCATGAGGGAGAGATTGATGGCCACGTATACAGCGACAAGAAGACCGTGACCAGATGAATTCAA
Source organism: Sporothrix inflata (assembly GCA_021396225.1). Taxonomy (NCBI): domain Eukaryota; kingdom Fungi; phylum Ascomycota; class Sordariomycetes; order Ophiostomatales; family Ophiostomataceae; genus Sporothrix; species Sporothrix inflata. Next base: position 67,180 of record WNYF01000015.1, on the reverse strand, counting down.
ACCCGGTGCCGGGCGTACGAGGAGGTTTCGTAGACGTCGCGAGATGACGACAAAGGGGCTGGATAAGGCGGCCGGAAAGACGTGAGATCGGCTCACGAGTCGTCGTGTCCAGTGCAAGAATGTGAAAATGGCGATGAGGCCGCAGATGGCGGCAGCAAAATACGTTGCCGTTTTCTCGTTGTATTGCTGGCGAAGAGCAAACATCGCTGCTGTGGCCGGGTTGGAGGGACCGCCGCCTCCGTGGCCGCCATGGCCTTCCATCGGGTGGCTACCGTTGTGAGCACTCCCATTGCTTGGCGGGCCACCTGGAGGCCCTCCATCAGGCGGTCCGTTGCTGGCCATGTCGACGAGAGTTGCAAATGGTGATCTTGGAAAGCTTCCAAGAGCACACCGTGAGGTGAAATGAACAGTGAGCGACGAGTTGTAGGTAGCAGATCAAAAAGGTTGTAGACCGCCGTTATCAAATACAGTAACAAAAACAAGCAACACCCAAAAACCAAGGACCTCCTCTTTAAAAAGCACCGGGAACGTAGAGAGAATGGTGAAGGGGGAAGGGGAGGAGAAAGGAGGCAATACAAAAGGGGTGGGAGGGTAAAGGGGACGACTTGTATAAGTAAGAACAGGAGTAAAGTCACAAAGTGAGAGGAAAGTGAGAGCAATGTGAGAGTTGTGACAGCAACGAAAATAGCAAACGCCTCCAAGCCCGCGAGACCAACCGGTTTCTGCCTTTTGAGTTGGCTCGAGAGGTTCTGAGCTGGGGAATATATACGATCTTCCTCGTTCATTGTCCCGCACTTGACCATGGGTGGACCACTTTGAGAGGCAATATAAAGAGACTTCTTGTCTGCAGCCGACTTAATCTGAGAGTTCTATACATCTTCGATGCGGGCGAGTATACGCAAGGATAAAACATAAATCCAGGCATGGTTGGGGGTGTGAGAAGAAGACTGGAGGGGGAAGGAGGGGGTGTATCACTTGAGGGTCTAGAGCTGAAAGTCGAGAGTCAAACTTGTTGAGTCTTTCCATTGGAAGCCGACAAGAAAAGACCAATGACAAGGCAAAGGAGGCATATGGAATATACAGCACTGAATTAACCACAAAATAAGCCCGGATAGAGGAGGCAAGAAGGGGAAGGGCACTTTGTTGATGAGATGGATGATGTGGGAGTGAAGGAAGAGCATCGCCAGCATTTAGCGGACTGCGCCATATGCCGCTGTCTTGGTCATCGATATGTCAAACTTGATGTGAAAAATCGTTGCACATGGCGGATGGTGGATAGTGGAATCAAAAGGGCACTTGCTAAATGAAACAAACAAGGGGAAGCAAAATAAAACAAATAGCGGGTGCTGCAGGCTTGTCCGGGGAACGATTTTGCCAGACGGCAGCCTTTGACCTGGCCTTGTATGACAGAAAGCGGAAACAGAGCCTTGCTTCCATTGACTGTAACGCAAAGAAGGCTCTGCGGGTGAGCACAGGGCTGGCATTGGGCTGGCAATTCGGTGCCGTTCCTGTATGCTTGCTTGGTTGATTCTTTTTTTGGCACGCAAAACGTGCCCCAAATCGTTGATCCATGCTTTGAGATGCTTACATGTTGCTTTTGCTTTCATGGGGATTTCCTTGAAGGCAGAGCACGACTAAGCGGTGGTGCACTCAAGTGCCCTCGTTGTCGCTTTAGTTTTCCTAGAATACCTGTTAGCTGTCAACAAAACTGCCATCTCGTCTCTTCCACACCTTCACGCCCCATGCACATCACCACCCCCTTGTCACGCTCCCTGACCATATTGATTTTGCTTTTAGGCGGCATGAGAAATTCTCCGCGCCCAGCTGTCGTTCCCATGCTCTCCGTTTTCATCCTATGTCGACCCTCCCGGAATGGCATCTTCCCTGCTTGGGTGTGCTCCTAATCCGGCCGAGGCAACAAAAGACTGTATTGTCTGGGTTGGAGTGGGCAAGGTCAGGAAGTTTCGAGATTGAAAGTCAAAAACGAGAGGCAGAGACAAAAATTAATCAACAAGAGGAAAAGAACGACACGAGGTAGGGCAGGCAATTAAAGCAATACCGTGGGCCTTGGCTCAGGGTTGCTAGTGTCAGCGATGACAACGACGGCAAGATATGGAGGGAAATAAATGGAAATGGAAAAAGAAGAAGCTAAAGGCACAGAAGGAGTCGAAGAGAGAATGAAGGTTTTCTCAATGCAGATTGTTGACGAGGTCAGGACGTCGCAACAATAAAAGATCCTGGGGCAGCCATTGGCCAGGCTCGCACCTGCCATTGGGGTGGTGATTGGCTGGGTAAGGAAGGAAGGAGGGAGGTTTGTTTGGAAAGAGCAATATGGATAAAACCTTGAAAGGGAAATTGCCACCACGAGCAGAGGAAGGAGCAACAGACAGGCACGAACAAGGTGCGGCAAAAGGAAACAAATTCATTTTTTGCAGAGGAGGCAAGAAGTTAAGTGAGAAAAGGAAAGAGTGAAGAAGTCGTGGAGAGGCTCGAGAGGCACGAGAGCCCTTCGCCCCTTCTGTGCACGCATGCATCTAGCTAGCACCGTGCGATGGCCACCTGACCTTGGGACAGTAAGCGAGGTCGAGCCTGCAGAAAGCAGTTAACCGAACAAAACGGAAAGAGCAAAAAAATTACAAACAAGGCTTGAGAGGCTGAAAAGGGAAGGAGCGCTGTCCAAGTTTCCCTTTCCGTGGGGTGCAGGTCGTATGTCGTACAGGCAAATGCAGCTTACGTCGAGAAAGGCAGGGACGAAGCGGACGTACTTTCCGCTTTTCGCAACTCTGTCGGAAGGCACGCCCTGCCATTCCTACCTAGTACTTTCCCGTTTTATGATTTTTCTCTTCTTTATCAGATCTGTCACTTCTATGAGTCCATATGGTTTGTCATCCAAGTTCCCTGCCCCCGTTCCTTCTTCTTTCTCCTGTACACACGGCACCTCAGCTTCTATTTTCACCTCGCTCAACACAGCAATACAGTCACCACGATATACTCCCAACCCCTTTTACCAATATATCAGCAACGTTATAGGCCTCCTTTGTTTGACGTAGACAGCCTGTCGCCCCCATCACTCCCTCTACGCGCCTTGTCAGACTGTCTCGATTAGCTTAAAAGGTTGTTTACTTTTATTTTTGTCTCCAATCACACTCAATCACACCTCCGTCGGCATTTCTCCCATCATGTGTCTTCGTTCTTGAGCTATCTGTGCTATACTTCCGTTCAAAATAGTCTCGCTAGGTATGTTCTCATGTTTTTCACGCGCCTTTGGCACCGTTTCCTCTCCTGGTCATGAAAACAACCAACAACCAGCGATTCCATCGTGTGCCGCAAATAGCCCTGCCCGCTACTAAATTGCAAATATCCCCCGCAAAATGGGTAGATTAACCAATAAAGAGAATAAACAGGACTCACAAATCAATTCTATTTTGTTTGACCAAAGACGACCAGAAGAGCGGCATGTGCAGTCGCAACTGCGGTTTACAGCGAGGGGAGGGCCGGCATCGAAATTGGGTCGGCGGGCTGGGAAAGGCAAGTCAACCTCGCTTGGGGCAAGACCCGCCGCAAGAAGGGCAGCAAACGAGCAAACGAACAAACGAACAGGACAAAACCCAGCAAGCGAACGACACACATGACACAAAGAGGAAGGACGTCGGGCGGGCACTGATGAGGAAAATACGAAAAAGGAACTGGTGAAAAAAAGCAATGAGGGGGGGGGGGGGGGAAACGAATACAACATCACAAAAAACGACGACAACGAGACCTGAATTGCCGTGAGGCATCCCAGGAAATAGGCAATATCGCAACCAGGATCTGCGTGGCTACATGCCAATGCCACGCTTTTCTGGGCGTTCACATCTAACTACCTCGCCGCTATACCTCCGTCTGGCCGGATACGACTGTAGCTTGCGAGCGCGAGCGCGGCGCTGGACTGCCGTGAGTTTGGATGGACAAAACCACGAGACGACCAAACGCAAGGGCAAGACACTCGACACAATCATAGAACCCCTGGAGGCAAGACCCAGCGGAGCGCTCTGCCGGTGGGCAGGAAGAAAACCAAGGTAATGTGATATGTGGCGCGTCAAGGTAGCAGGCAACTGCCATGCTCTACCCATTCATCCCCTGAAAGTCCTTCCAACAGTGTTCCATGGCAAAATAAGTGTTACAATTGATTTGTTTGGTTGCTCTCCATTTCTGCCATTCTGGCTATATTTGACTTTCTAACAAGAACCAGGGGACGACCAGCTATATCAGCGCTGTTAGGCACGATCGCCCGAATAGAAACAACAGCCACAGCATCTGGGCTGAATTGTCATCACTGTTTGCTACGCGGGAAAGAGGAAGGACCAGTGTTGGTTAAAGGTGCGCGCGGTCCGCATTTACGACGTGAACAGGCAACGCCTGAAAGAGGAAAAAATCAAAAGGGCACAAAGGCACAAATGAATAAAAGAAGAAAGTGGCCGTCCCGAGAGCCGCGACAGACGCAGCGGCTTGCCAGAAGGGAAGAGAATGCCCCACCGTTCGCAGGTCGCGGCACGATTGGCTCGTGCTCCTGTACTTACTTCTTTCGTCACTGTTCCCTCTTGTCCTGGAGCCCCTGTGATCTGTCAGAAGGCCCTCACTTTGAGTCAGCGCGCTTTGCCACGGGGGGATTGAATTGCAGGGCACGTGCGGAAAGATGCATCTTGGAATTGGGCTGCAGAGCGTGGAGTGCAGGAAGGGGAGAAAGGAAGTGAAAAAAAAAACGGGAACGCGGTTCGAAAGGCAGGAGCAAGAGTAGGAGAAGGGGATATTCATGACAGGAAAAGGCGGGACGGAAAGCCAAGACAACAACCGCAATCTAGGCGATAGAGCAATCTACTAGGCGAAGGCCTGTGATGTGCAAGGGAAGCGGGACATCGACACCTGCCAGGAGGGGGTATGCCGAGAGCCACAGCAAGGGAGGGCGGCCTGCTAATGAACAAGACAAGAACGGCACAGAGTGTAAGAGTTGCAGGTGGGTGAGTGTTCAAGGGGCTGAGGGGTGTCGTCAAAATATGAGAGGGGGAAAGCCAACTAAGAGAGCTGTGAAAGATCTCATGATAGGGTAATGCAGTCTGGGCCTACTCGAGCGTGGCCTCGTTTGAAATCCCAGAACAAATTCTATGAAGAACACCAGCACCACATGGCAACCAGGCTCTCTCAAAAAAAGGGAGGCATGTGGAACACGGCGTTGCATTGCGGGATGCAAGGGGAGAGGAAGGCTAAACACAACGCATGCTGGTAGGAGTTCCACGGTGATCAACGGCGGCCGAATGGACGATGAAACTGGGAAGATTCAAAGAAAGAAGGTGACTAAAACCTGAGAGAGTTAAAAAAAAAAAAAAAAAAATTACTAACACGAGAAAACGTCACGACGTCAGTTAGCAGACACAGGGACGGAGTGCAGGAAGCATCGAGCCGGCGGGAGAGATGCACGCACGACCCTGGCAGCGGCGGCGGCGGCAGCACAGGGAAGAGTGCGGGGGGAAGAAGCTGAGTGCAAGTGGGCAAGCGGACAAGGGATGACTTCCAAAGGCTTGTCGTCGTATTTCCTAATTAGGAAACGTCGCAAAGTTTCCCGCCGAGTAAGCTTTTTGACTGATATGGCAGTCGATCCGCTTGGCTACGGACAGGGGTTGTCGTTTGTGTCTGTGTGTCTGGGGCGTATGGGCGAGCGGCAAAGGACGGGATAGGCGGGCACGGAAAAGATGGAGAGACAGAAAGACAGAAAGCGTCATGCAAAACAGATACAGCTTTGGGGTAGAGTAAGGACGAAGGAAGTCGAAAAAGGAAGGAAATCATAATAATAATGAAAATTAATCAAATATGAAGTGATGAGAAAATGAGAGGTAATAGGATCCTTTTTTAAAATAAAATAAAAATCGACCAAAAAAAGGGCGAAAGAGATTGTTTTAAAAAATAAAAATAAGTTTTCATATGAGAAATCGAGACATTTAAAGAGACGTTTAAAAACAAGCTCCGGCAACTACACGGAACGGATTAGGCGGCATACAGGCAGGACTGGCAGTAAACTTGCCACAGGGGACTGTCAAGAGGCTGGGTAACACTGTCGAGGTTAAACTTAAAGAGTAGGAGAAGCAGAAAAGCTGCACATTTTTTTATTTCATATCTGTAATTTTATCTTCTTTAAAGGTGGCAGTTTTCTTTATGTGGCTAGAATATTATGCTGCACAATGAAGAATGGATGCAAACGAAACAATATGGTATTTTTAAAACACAGTAGCTAAGCAAAGTAGGAGAATAAATTGAAAATTGGCAGACTGCCGAGATAAAATAATGATGGTACGATTCAGACCGGGCCTCACTCACCTTGAGACGTATCAACCACATAAGTGCATCTCTTCAACCCGGATTTGACAGAGATCGAGCGGTCAGCAAATACCGCTCGATATTGTTTCTCTTGGACTGCTGATCTCCCTGGAATCGAGTCTGCCTCTTTTCTCGGCATTCGTTGTTATCCTCCATGTTGCATCAGGATATTGATAAAGATGAGAAAATGTGAAAGAATTAAGAATTTAAACATAAAATTTTCAAAAAAGAAATTCAATTAAAAATTCACAGAAACTATACATGAATCAAATATCCCGATCCTGATTGAACAAAAAATGAGCCATGTTAAAGACAGGACATTTAGACAGAGTTGAGTCCTATGTCGTCAAACAATCCTAACAATATACGAGTCTGTGAATCTAGACTCTGACGGACTTCCTTGGCTGCTTGGCCCTTGGTCCTTTATCGTCAACCCCCCTGTCTTCTCCTCATGTCGTCTACGTTTTAAGCTTAAAAGTGTCAGAAGAGGATGTGCTCACAAAAAATAGAAATAGTGAAACTTGGCCTTGGTCCGGACTCTTGTCAATGTATTTTATTTTCCATTTATTCGTACCATCTTGTTTCCAACCTCGCCCCTGGCCTCGAACCATTGGCATTTATTGAAGAAGTGCTACGAGAAAGCCTCCGTGCGTGTTGTCGGCGTGACCATTTTGGTAATCCCGTCTTACACTTGATTCCCCTAACCAGTATTTTGTGTTTTTTTGCTCTCCTTCATTTCTTCTGCGGCGCTGCTCTGGCAATTAAAGGATCCGGACTTGCCCCAACTCTTAGCGCCAAAGTGCATTATACAGAAACGAACCGCAATGTATCGTGCACTGTATTACATTAAAAATGTACCGTTGCATGCATGCTTCTTGGAGGCCTTGACTACATTCTCTCTTTTTGTTGATTGCATTGCTATTTTTGCCTGCCTTCTCATGTGCCCGTGTGATGGAATCACAGAAACTGAGGTCGATCTTCAACAACACCAAAACACTCAAATCGGAGGCACAGGGTTTTTGAATCACGGACGTGGGTAATACGGCCTTGTCCGTGGTTCGGAAAGGAAGACACAATGATGTAGATTCGAACTGGAATCAGTTCGTGACGTGGCAGCTCCGGCCAACAACGGCGGATGTCTCGCCATGCTTTACCGTAGCTGAGATTGTGTTCGGGTGTAAGGATAAAACGAGCTCAAGGCAAGACATTCCCGCCGACATGTCGTACGCCCATAGGTTCTGTTGAAAATCTAACGGTATGTGGTACCCTGAACCCAACCGAAAATTTGATCTCCCCTCATGCCACCACCCCTCATGACCACGCTGCGTCCTCGCGGCTGACAATCGTCTCGTCCATCGCCGCCACCCGCCCGGCCACAATCTCCGCGCCGTTCACTAGGTCGTTCTCGTCAGCCCGCGCCGCCGCTGCCTCGGCGTCCGCGGCAATGCCCGCTGCCACGTGCCGCTGGATCAGCCGCGCGCGCGCCACGGCAAAGTCCACGTCCACAAACCAGCGCTCGTCCATGTGCTGCGCGTCGGCGGCTGTGCGCCAGGGCTCCTTGTCAAGGCAGACGTAGTTGCCCTCGAACAGCACGACGCGCTGGCGGGGGCCGATGGCGATGGCGTCGGTGACGGGGTCCTTGACGGCGTGGTCAAAGGAGGGAGCCAAGACTGCCGGGGATGTCGTTTCCACCGGCGCTCGTAGTTGGTTGACCAACGCCAGGAAAGCCGCCCCGTCAAAGGTAAACTCGGCGCCACGGCGGGCGTGGGCGCGCACGGGGTCGGGCATGGCGGACAGCTGTGCGCGGGTGAGGTGGAAGCCGTCCATGGGAACGGCCATGGCGACCGGCTCGACTGACTCTGGCCCAGCCTCCTGGGTGTGCTTCTGGTTGATGCCGGCGGCGACAGCGCGAGCCAGTGATGTTTTGCCTGTGGTCGGTGTAAGCAGCGATGAGCTACCTGTTGGAGAGAGAGTCACCGATATCACTTACCTGAACCCGGAATACCACCGATAGCAATCACTAAAAGACGAAAAGAGGGAAAGAGCCGGTTAGCAGTTGCCTCGTTTCCACCTTGAAGAACCCCACACACTACGTTGAGGCAAGAGCGACTCACTCACGCGCTGGCTGGGTGGCGTCTGGAGGTACCGATCCCAGACCTTGTCCACCAGCCGGCTCACTTGGCCCTCCATCTCGTGTATCGGGTGCTTTGGGGGTTATGGATGGATGTGTTCATGCGGGGTGAAGAGGACGCGAGCGATGATGGATGCGGCGATAGCGGGATTGATGATGAAGAGTGAGGTTCGTAGCTTGCATTGGCGAGGCTGTCGTTGTAACGCCTTAACTAAGGTGCTGTACGTTTAGCGCCTACCCAACCACTGTCTCCATCTGCACCTTCCCCGCGATTGGTTCGACTCCCTGCATCAACAAAGAAGGAGCAAAGTAAACAAGTGCACTCGGATCATGGTCGTTTCCAAATTGGGAAGCTTTTCGTGAGGAAGGAGCGTTCGTCTATGAAGTGGGGTATCTTTTTATTCGTATTCATCTTCCAGCGTTCTTCTTTCTTTTTTTCTTTTCTTTCTGTTGGGTATCTCACTCCAACTATTTAGGCCTGTTGCTGTGTAATAGCAGGGCTTGGTGGCGAGGTTTGGACTTTGCACGGTGACAACAACAGTTGGTACTTCGAACGGCAATGTTCAAGTTGCGAATGTACTTGTATATCCGTCTACTATTTCTAAGGTATTTTTGTCTTTTGTCGTTTCGTAGGTACGTGTCAAATGTAAATAAAAACAGATAATTCCCGCTTGCATCTGCATCTTTGTTGAAAGATGACCCTCATTTTTTTTCTTTTCAGAGGGAGCAAATGAACACAGTTTCGCCGTAATGCTCCAAAAATCGAAACCCAAATGCAAGCCCCGTCCACTTCGACTTCTAAACTCGTCCCCCCCTCGTCCTAGGCCGGGCTGCAGAGGTCTGTCGCGCAACGCCGTTGAAGTGTTGCCATGCTGGACAAAGGATATGGAGGGACCAAAACTGCCCGGAGAGCTTAGAACAGGCCGTCGATCTCGCCCGTCTCGACGTCGACGTCGACGTTGAGGTAGCCGGGGGCCGTGGGCAGACCCGGGATGGTCTGGATGTCGGCAGCAAGGGCGTACCTATCGTATATATTAGTAAATTGTCATTGGAGTAAACGCGAGCAGGAAGAGACTCACAAGTATCCTGCACCGGCCGCCATGCGCACGTCCCGGATCGGCACCGTAAAGCCCGTGGGCGCGCCCTTCAGGTCCGGGTCGTGCGACAACGAGTACTGCGTCTTGGCCACGCAAATCGGCAGGTTGCCGAACCCTTGGCGCGTGTACGTGTCCACCTTCTTCTGCGCCAGCTCGCTGAACTCGACCGCCGCCGCGCCGTACATGTCGCGCGCAATCTTCTCGATGCGCTCCTGCACGCTGCCCTCGAGGGTGTACAGCAGACGGAAGTCCTTGGGCTTCTCGCTGGCTGCGACGACCGCGTTGGCCAAATCCACAGCGCCCTTGCCGCCCTCGGCCCAGTGGTTCGCCAGGATCGCGTTCTCGGCGCCCGCAGCAATGGCCTCCTCGCGCACAACGGCAATCTCGGCGTCCGTGTCCGTCGAGAACTTGTTGATGGCGACCACGACGGGCACGCCGTACGTCTTGGCGTTGGCAATGTGCTTCCGCAGGTTGACGCAGCCCTTGCGCAAAATGTCAACGTTCTCCTCGCGGTAGACGGCGTTCAGCGCCGCACCGGGCGAGATCGGTGGGCCGCCGCCGTGCACCTTTAGGGCACGGACTGTCGCCACCACCACAACGACGTCGGGCACGAGGCCGGACGTGCGGCACTTGATGTTGAAGAACCGCTCGCCGCCCATGGTGAAGTCGAAACCGGCCTCGGTCACGACAAAACCGGCCTTGACCGCCGGGTCCTCGTCGGGCTCCGTACCCGCCAGCTTGAGCGCCAGCTTGTCGGCCAGAATCGAGCTGTTGCCAATGCTAATGTTGGCAAAGGGGCCCGCGTGCACAAAGACGGGCGTGCCCTCCAGCGACTGCATCAGGTTGGGCTTGATCGCATCCTTCATCAGTGCCGTCAGGGCGCCGCCAGCGCCAATGTCGTCGCACGTGACGGGGTCGCCGCCGCGCGACGTCGCAACGACCATGCGGCCGAGGCGCTCGCGCATGTCCGACAAGCTCGTGCTGAGAGCCAAGATGGCCATGCACTCACTGGCCACAGAAATGTCGAAGCCGGTCTCGCGGGTCTGGCCCTTTTCGGTCGGTGCCGTGCCGACCGTGATACCGCGCAGGTGGCGGTCGTTGACGTCCAGGACGCGCTTCCAGGTGATCGTCTCCGGGTCGATGTCGAGGCGGGCAAACTTGGTGATCTCCTCGGGCGTGAGGGAGTTGGGGTCGGTCTTGTCGATGCCGAGCTTCTTCAGGCGACGGAACATGACCGGCTGGAAGGCCCGCTTGCCGTTCTTGGCCGGCACCAGGCGCTTGAACAGGGGGCCATCCTTCTGGGTGTTCTCGTGGAAAATGCGCGTCTCAATGGCAGCCGCCAGCAGGTTGTTGGCAGCCGAGATCGCGTGGATGTCGCCCGTCAGGTGCAAGTTAAACTCGTCCATGGGGATGACCTGGCTGTAGCCACCGCCAGCAGCGCCACCCTTGATGCCGAACGTCGGGCCCTGGCTAGGCTGGCGGACGTTGGCAAACGTCAGGCGGCCGAGGTGGGCGCCTAGCGCCTGGGCAAGACCCATTGTCGTAGTCGACTTGCCCTCGCCCAGCGGCGTCGGCGTAATGCCAGTCACCACAACGTAGCGACCGTTCTGGCGGTGCTCGAGGCGCTTCAGGACGTCGAGGTCCACCTTGGCCTTGTAGGCACCGTACGGCTCCAGCTCGGCGGGGGTGATGCCAATCTCGGTAGCCACGCGCGTGATCTGCTTTGGGCGCTGCGCACGGGACACAGCAATGTCCGACGGCACGGGCTCCTGCAGCTTCAGGGGCAGCGGCACGATGTGGCGGTTCTTGAGGCTCTCAAAGTAGTTAGTGGCGGACTCGACCACATTCTGCATCAGCATGGCCACAGTCATAGGACCGACACCGCCAGGCACGGGCGTGAGGTACGACGCCACCTGCGCGGCCTGCTCGTGGTTCACGTCGCCCACGAGACGCTGGCCCGACTTCTTCGTCGCGTCAGGAATGTAGTTGGTGCCGACGTCGATCACGACCGCACCGGGCTTCAGCCAGCCGCCCAGGATGAACTCGGGCTGGCCAATGGCGGCCACGACCACGTCGGCCTGCTGGATGTGGTCCACCAGGTTTAGGGTCTGCGAGTGGCACGTCGTCACCGTGGCATCGGCGTGGCGGAGGAGGGAGGCCACGGGACTGCCGACAATGTCGCTGCGGCCCACGACGACGGCGTTCTTTCCCCTCAGATCAATGCCGGTCTCCTTGAGGAGGGCCATGATGCCCTTGGGTGTGCAGGGAATGAAGCGCGGGCGGCCGCCGCGCTTGGCGAGCTCGCCAATGTTGTTGGTGCCGAAACCGTCGACATCCTTCTCGGCGGCGACAGCCGAGGTGACGTTGTACTCGGACAGGTGCTTGGGCAGCGGGAGCTGGACCAGGATGCCGTGGACGCTGGGGCTGTGGTTGAGGCGCTCGATCTCCTCGAGCAGCTCGGGCTCCGAGATGGACTCAGGCAGGTGGATGAGCTCACACAGAATACCGGCCTAGAGCGGGAGGGATAGCCCAAAGAAGGAGGAGGGGCGCTGTTTAGCAAATTGATGCTATTTTTCGTTATATGTGATCCTGGGAGTGCGTCACAGCTTACCTCTTCGGCGGCCTTGAGCTTCATGCGAACATAGGTAGCTACAGTTTGGCGGCACGCCGTGGTCAGATACAACGAACCAACAATGGCCAATAGCAGGCTCAAGCCCTCACCGCCTGGGCGATAACGAATTCATGGGGTCCCTTACTGGAGTCAGACCGGTCGGCGACTGTTGAAGCAATTGAGTCAGTACGAGCTGTAGGATCGCGTGAGTCATTCCATGGGGCACGGGGCACGGGGCACGGGGCACGTACCCTGGATGATCTTGAGGCATGGCTGGAAGCGCGGGTTGGACTTCTGCTTGTCCGCAATGTCGGCGTGCAGCGACTCCCGGATCTTCTTGGCGAGCGCCGTGCCGTCAATCTTTGCGGCGACCATGGCGGAGCTGGAGAATGGTCTGCTATGAGGGCGGGAAGCTGAAACAAAAGATGCAAAGCGAGATGCAGAGTGGTTTGCGGAGAAAAGAGCAACTGGGCGTGCGCGGGCGAAGGTTTTCCGGCTAGCGAAAGAGATCGATTGGAGTTGGAGAGCAACTCGGACCGGCGCCGCTGACCCGAAGGAGGAGGAGGGGCTCGTGGTGCTGGGGGGATGGGTGTTGGTGCCAAGGAAGAGGCTGTTACTTGTGTGTGTGCATGAGCTCGTGCTGTACAAGCGACTGCGACCAGCGGACGACGTGGAACTCAAGGACAACTGTTCTGCGTCTTGAGGATGCCGGTGCAGTTTTTTTGTTTGGCGGCTTAAATCGGGTCTCGCGATGGGCGCTACCGACCGGACATGTGCTCTTGGGGCAGGTGGTGGTGCTGGTGCCTGTCGCTTACATGCATAACCACCACAAGATGGCACTCTGCGCGGGTGCAGGGGCGGTGGCATGGCTTGTCTCTGGGCCACGGATCCTGTATGATAAGAGCGTCTGGGGCGAGGAGAAAAATCCGACGATGACAGGGAAAAGATCGATGCGGCACCAAAAAGGGAAAGAGACTGCGAGGGAAGGGCCAAGCGCGAATCGCCTCGCGAGACGGCACCACTCTTTTGCCCCTCTGAGAAAGGGCTGCAAAACTCTCCAGGCACAGAAGGAACGTCCCAATAGAAATATGACTGGTCTTGCCTAATTTGTTCTCCTTTTCTCTGTCTCCTTCCTTTTTTCTCGATCTGTGACTCAGATGCGGAAACTGGCCGTTGCGTGTCGCAACGGTTGCGGAAGGAATGATGGGGACAATGCGCCAGGGACAATGGGCTAGGCAGAGCCTTCCCTCTCGGTGAGTGGATGTTGATATATGAAAGTAAGCGAGCTTGCAGCTTGTGAACGATGCAAACGAATTGGACGAGATGCAACAAGATCAAGAGACAACAAGGCAAGGTGGTTGAGAATGCAGGGAGCACGTTGAGCTTGTGCCACGGGGAACGGGGTTCGACCCCTACAAATACGAAATACAAGGCCTCTCTTAGCTGACAAAAGACGACCGCCGACTCCAACGTGCAACGGGCGATGCGCGTGAGGCGCCTTCAACGTCTATTTCAGACACACGGCTCGCGAAGCAAGCGACCAGTTCGCCCGTCAATTGCATCCGTAAACGGAGATAAAAGCACATGGGGATTTCTCGGCATGCGCAAAAACACAGCACACCCCACGGCCGGCCAGATGCCTCCGTGGGAGACGGGATGTGTCAAGGTTATGTCAACGCAGATTAACGTCACCTCGCCTTTGGATTTCACGATGCAACGCGGGCCAATGAAGGACAGCCACGGACGGCGACGAAATCTAGATGCGCACGGCTAGGCTATGGTCGTGTGCGGGCAGTATTGGGCCCTGGCCGTTCGCGATGCCGCGCGCTGGACAGTCGCGTGGGAGGGGTGGTGGGGGCTATTTTCCAGGGGTATGCATCTATCAGAAAAGGTGGTCAGCAAAGAAGCCAAAAGTGGGTCTCATGAGTCACGTGGTGAATCAAATGGCACTTGACCCCTGTCCAAAGTACCGTTTGGGTGCCGTTGCTCACAGAAGGTACTAAAATCCTGCCTGGGCGACTTTTGCCCCGCCCTTTCCCTCAGCAGAATCGGCGCACAAAGACCCCACAGTTAATACTCTGTTCGTTCGCATTTGGTGAGAAAAAAAAAAGAAGACCGTTATCAAATCCGGAAGCAGAAACGAGACTACCATCTGCAACCTCTCGCTGCACATCGACGACCGACGACACCACCACGAGTTCACGACCCCTTTACGATACACCGGATATTTTCGAAATTTTGAGGACCACCCAACATGCGTCCGGTTTTACTATCTGGGCACGAGCGTGCCCTCACGCAAGTGAGGTGAGTTTGTGCAAGCGATTCTTGCGGGGCGAAAAGCGAAGAAAAGCGAGGGAGACAGTCACGAGGGGCAGGACAAGCGACAGAAAACGACGCGCGATGGTTTTGGACGGAGAATACACGAACCGAAGGCATCGAAACGACATGCGAAAGAACGTGCGGGGGGGGCAGGAAGCGCGGACGTGGCGTGAGCGTGGTGGGGTGGATGGAGGAAGAAGGCAATGACGACGATGGCGGGCCATAACGAAGAAGAAGTGGTAACTGACATTTCCCGTCTTTAGATACAACCATGACGGCGACTTGATCTTCTCCGTGTCCAAGGATCAGCACATCTGCGCCTGGTACGCGCACAACGGCGAGCGTCTCGGCACATACCAGGGCCACCAGGGCGCCATCTGGACGGTGGACGTCGACCCCACAACGACGATTCTGGCCAGCGGCTCGGCCGACAACACGATCCGGCTGTGGGACGCCATGTCCGGCAAGCTGCTCAAGACGTGGGAGTTCCCCACGGCCGTCAAGCGCGTCGAGTTCAACGAGGATGCCACGCAGCTGCTGGGCGTGACGGAGAAGCGCATGGGCCACCTGGGCACCATTGTCGTGCTGGACATCAAGGTCGACGTGGAGGCGGAGCAGTCGGATGAGCGCGTCATGACGATTGTCTGCGACGAGAGCAAGGCCACCGTCGCCGGCTGGAGCTACCTGTCCAAGTACATTATTGCGGGTCACGAGGACGGCTCCGTGTCGCAATACGACGGCAAGACCGGCGAGCTCATCTACAACGTGCCCATCCACGACCTGAACCAGCCCATCACCGACCTGCAGTGGTCGCCCGACCGGACATACTTCATCACGGCGTCCAAGGACAAGACGGCGAAGCTGGTGTCGGCGCGCGACCTGACCGTGCTCAAGACCTACACGGCCGACACGCCGCTGAACAGCGCTTGCATAACCCGCAAGAAGGACTTTGTCATCCTGGGTGGTGGCCAGGCCGCCATGGAGGTCACGCAGACGGCGGCCCGCCAGGGCAAGTTCGAGGCCCGCTTCTACCACAAGATCTTTGAGGACGAGATCGGCCGTGTCCGTGGCCATTTCGGCCCTCTGGTATGTTGAATCATGTACCCTTTTCCTTTCCCCACTGTGTCTAATACTAACATTCCATGCAGAACACCGTTGCTGTTGACCCCACCGGCAAGGGTTATGCGAGCGGAGGAGAGGACGGCTACGTGCGTGTGCACCAGTTCGACAAGGGCTACTTCGACTTCCTGTACGAGGTTGAGCGGGAGCGGGCGAACCAGCTGGCTCTGCAGCAATAAGTGGTGTGAGGAGATTGACGGAAGCGAAAGGATGACGAAAAGGCGGCATAGAGGGGCGCGCGGTGGCGGTTGATGTATCAGCATCTGGGTTCATGCAACGTGTTGGATCGAGTGTTTGTAGGAGTCCCCATGGCCCTTGCAGCATTCATGGCGTTCTCTGGGATTCTTTTCTTTTTGTTTTTGGTCCGGGGTTTCAAAAACTCAAAATACGTCTACTATTTATGTTCCATTTTAATCTGGCATTGCATCGTATTTGCATGTGTGTGTTGACGGTAAGGCGGTAAAAAATGCGAGTAGTCTATTTCGTAGTATTACAATATCTTCGTTCACGCCACAACCATTATACACGCTCGCTGACCCAGATGGCACTCCGGCACCCCAGACGGATGACGCCTGTCAGCAGCCAGTGCGGCTCGGCCTTTTTCGCGTCGTTGTCGACCGCGTGGTCCAGGTGCTCCAGCTCCTCGTCGCGGATGCGGCGCAGCGTCGTGATCAGCTCCGCCAGCTCCGGGCCGACCTCATAGCCTTCCTCCTGCCATGCGTCCGTCATCTCAAGCAGCTCACGGATCTGGCCGTTGTAGTGCGTGCCAATCTCCGTCTCCACGGCCTCGGTACAGGCCATTGCGGCCTCGCGGCCCATGATGGCCGTCGACCAGCCGAGACCCGTGGCCAAGACCGACCAGACCGGGTACAGCGCTGTGGGCCGTACGCGGTGCTTGGCGATCAACTTGTTGAACGTCTTGAGGTGGCCGACCTCCTGGTCGTACATGTGCTTCATCAGCGGCCGCAGGTGCGGGTGCTGGCGCACAACCACCGGCGTCTGGGCAGCGTAGATGAGCGTGGCTGCCAGCTCGCCCGTCTGATTCACACGGAGCTGCATAGCACAAGGATGTTAGTAAAAAGATACTCGAAAGAATACTATAGCATAAGAAAAGCCTTCGAACGTACTGCGGACGAAAGAAACTTTTTCTGCTCCTGGGTCAGAGGCTTGCGCTTCGGCTTGGCATCACTTGCGCCGGCCGAGTGCGGTGGTGGTGGCGGCGGTGTGGAAGCAGACGCTGAGCCGACCACGGATCCTGGGTCGGAGACGACAGCTGCAAGCCGGCGTGCTGGGACCGTCGACAGGCCGCATTGCGGGCACGATCTTGAGGCCAAAGAAGATGAAAGTGGCGATGTTCGGGGAACGCCCGCCCGGCGGGCCGTCCGCAGCAGTGCTCTTGATGTTGTTGGCAGCATTTTTTTTCGTCGTTGGAGTAATAGCGAGCGAGCACGGCGATTCAATAGAATGTTGGCCTCGTCAATAGAGGTGTCGTCGTCGAGCGAGCCCGAATCGTCCGACAATCTTCAGAAGCCCATTGAGCCATTCCGACGGAGCTTGGGTGGAGACGCCAAAGTCGTTGATCGTGGCGTATGATTGGCTGTATCGTCTATAAGTGGGCCACTGCTGGATTTTTATGCTGCCACCTGCCAGCCCACCAGCTGGCGGTGCTCCTGCGCTAAAGCAGTGCCAGCCAATCACAGGCGTGGGCAGGGCGAGGCCTCAATAGGGAGCCAAAGGGAACAATGGCCAACAGCGACCGAATTTGGATGCACCCTTGCCTCAACTTTGTTCCTTTGCTTTGTTCGATCTTTTGGCCTTTTGTCGCCGTTGTCCAGAAGTTCGACCATCTGCCCGTCACGCTCCCATTCTCAACTCGTCCGGAAGCAATTTTCGACAATTATCATCCTACACCGGTGCGCCAGTCAAGAAAAGCGCGAAATCACGACAATTGATCTCTTCGATCATCTCGACAACGCGTTTCCATCTTAATTGCAACCACGGTTTTTCGACGACGCAAGTACCCGCCCGCACCATCGCCATCACCTCGACCCTTCTTCTCCTTTTCTCCCTAGATCCGATCGAAAATGTCGGACGTTGATGACGAGCTCCTCGCCCTCGCCGGCGGCGGCGAGTCCTCGGACGAGGATGTCCCACAGCAGCGGAAACGGCTCTCGGCCGCCGCGTCCGACGACGAAGACGATGACAACGACCATGATGCGCCGGTGAGCAACCGCCGGAGCCGGAGCAGATCCGAGTCGCGCCCCGTGTCCCGGGGAAACGACAGCCCCGCGCGAAAGAACGACTCGCCGAGCTCCACCGGCAAGGCCGCGAAGAAGTCCTCGTCGAATAAGGCGAGACGGCGGGCGCAGTCCGACGACGAGTCGGAGGAGGAGGGCGAAGCGTAAGTACAAGTCAAGGCGTGCTCTCAGCGGCCTTGGATCAGTCACTAACTCCACGCAGCTCCTCGCAACCATCTACCCCCAGCTCGCAACAGTCCGCGCCCATGGACGAATCCGACTCAGACTCGGAGGCCGACGTGGTGTCCACCAAGAAGTCGCGCAGTGCGGCGGCGGCGGCGGCTGCTGCGGCTGCCGACGACGACGACGATGACGAGAACAAGTACCCCGTCGACGGGCTCTTTGCGACGCACGAGGAGAAGGAGGAAATTATGGGCATGCGCGAAGTCGAGCGCGAGCAGATTCTGGCCGACCGTGCGCAGGAAAAGGACCGCATCCACCAGAACAAGCTCCTGCGCCAGCTCGTTAGCAACGATGAACAGCGCAAGAAGCGTTCGGCAAGCGCGGCCGACCTGGACGAGGGCCAGCGCAAGACGTCGCGCGTGCGCACCAAGCTGGGCGGCACCAAGGTGGGCGAGACGCACTCGGCCATTGACACGCTCAAGAGCCGGCGCGCTGAGAAGAGCGAGCGCAACCGGCGACGCGAGGAGGACCGCGAGCGGCGGAAAGATCGGCCGTCGTCGCGCGGTGGGCGCAGTGGCAGCGGCCGCTCGGACGACGACGAGGACGACTATGACGGCGGTGACGGCGACAGCGACGTGGAGTGGGCCAAACCCTCCAAGAAGTCGCGGTCGCCCGAGCCCAAGGTCAGCCAGGTTACGGAGCTGCGCGACGTGGAGCGGGTGCGCCTCAGCCGCAGCCGCTTCGGCCAGGTGTGCTTCTACCCTAATTTCGAGGTGAACATCATAGGCACCTTTGTCCGGATATCTATCGGCCCCGATCCGGAAACGCGTGAACCTGTGTACCGCATGGCACTGGTGAAGGGTATGTTTATGCAAAGGCGGTTTCCAGCGGGACAGAGCTTCAGATATCCTTTTCTAACACGGTTTTAGGCTTCTCTAAGGGCAAGCCGTACGCCATCTCGGGTCCCCAGGGCCAGATGATTGTCACGGACCAGTATGTCCTCGCAGCACACGGAAAGGCCCAGAGAGAGTGGCCGTTCCTCGCGTGCTCCGACAGCCCATTCACTGAGGTAGGCCTAAGAAGTCTGTTGCGTCAAAATGGGATGTACAAATACTAACACAATTCAGTCTGAGTGGTCGCGGTATCAGAAAGTGTGCCATGCCGACAACGTGGCCGTTCCGAAAAAGGGCCTGCTGCTCAACAAGGCGGACGACATCAACCAGCTGATCAACCGCAAGTGGACCGAGCAGGAGCTCGTTGAAAAGGTCGACCGCCAGCAGGAGCTCAAGAGCCGGTTCAACGGCGTCGACCGCATGCGCCTCGAGGCCGCCATCAAGGAGGCCAAGGCGCTCGGCAACGCGGAGCGCGCGCAGAAGCTGCAGGAGGATCTCGACCACCTCGAGACGCCGCGCCTCGCCTTCCGCACGTCGCTGACGGCGTCGGCCAAGACCAGCAACGAGCCGTCGCAGCAGGAGCGGCTAGCGCGCCTCAACGCCGAGAACCGGCGCCACAACGCCGAGGCCGTGCGCAAGGCGCAGCTGCGCGAGCGCAAGAAGGCGCGCGAGATTGAGCGCAAGATTGAGAACGGCGAGGACGTTGAGGAGGACACGTCGCGGCGCGTCAAGACGCGGGCCAAGTTCGTGCACGACGTCAATAGCAACGGCGCCACGCCCGAGAAGAAGCCCAACAGCCAGGCGGGCAGCGGCGCGAGCACGCCGGCCAATGGGACGCCGCGGCTGGGCGCGCAAAAGAGCGGCGCCGGCCTGCTGCCGCACCTGGCCAAGCTGCAGCAGCAGCAGCGGGCGACGGCCAAGAACGGCCTGCCGATGCTGCACAAGCCGATTGAGGACGATGACATCATTGCGTCGCTCGACCTCGAGATCGACGACAACATCTTTGACGACTAGGGGGTGTAAAAGGGGTCAGAGAGGGAATGTGGGATCTCTAATCTGTTTGTATTTTTGCATTTGGCGTGTATTTTAGAAGTTCTTAAGGGGCGAGCGGGTGACGCAAAGCGCAGGACAAGGCTCTGTATCACATTTACAAAATTGCACAACGGCGCGAGGTGTTTGTATTTTTGGCTTGTAAATTAAAACTGGAGGTTACAAAATAATAAGAAAAAGACATCAGATACAAGACTGGCCGAAAGGCCGCCAACTGTGATTACATCGTGAACAGAATCGAACATCAGGAAACATAAGGGTCGTGATAAGCAGAAAAAGGGGAATACCAAAAGCATAAAAAACCAAACAAATAAACTAACAATATCATAAGTCAACACTGTGCGACGCAGTCTTCTCGTAACAACACGCACCACGACAATGACTCTACTCGCCAGCTCGTCCTTGTCTCGCCTCGCCTCGTTTCCCTCCTCTCACTCCTCGCCAGCCTCCAGAGTGCGCAGCCGCTGCTCCAGCTCGGCGTTGTCGCGCTCGAGCTTTTCGACCTGCGCCTCCAGCTCCTCCATCTGCTCCTCGGCACCCACGCTCATCTCCTCGACAATCTTGACCACACGCCACAGACGCAACACAATAACCAGTGACGCAATCTCCTCGAGCACGCCGTGGGCCAGCACGTCGACGACGAAGCTGACGAGGATGACGAACGCGTCGAAGCAATGGAACCAAGAGGAAAAGAACCTACACGATTAGCAAGCAAATCGAATGAGGAAAGAGGGTGATGGGGAACTTACTCCCAGCCAAATGCCCACAAAGAAGAAAGCAGCTCAGCAAGGAACAGACTGCTAATGACCAGGCCGATAATCTTGGTGGATTCGAGCACGGGGTCGACCCAGGGCTGGTCCTCGGTGCCGGTCTCGCAGGTGACGAGCGAGACAAGAATCTCGGTGAGGATGGCGGCGACGTCGAAGCCGACGAGGGCCAAGATCAGGTAGTGCTTCTGTTTGGAGGCGAGGTAGTGCTGCGACTGGCGGCGCCAGTGCTGGATGCGGGCGTGGCCGCTGCCCGTGTGAGTATGGGTGTTGGCATGCGCCGGGTGCGGAAGCAGTGGCTGGTTGTCGGCCATGATGGATGTCGTTTGTTTGTCGTCGTCGGCTGGTGCCGAGAAATGCCAAGACGCCTAGCCTTACGGTCGAAATGGAGGAGGAACAATGAGGCTGAAGATGACGTCGCGATACTCACAAACACTCAGAAACACAGGCACGGACAGTCGGTGGAGACACGAATAAATGCAATCGTAAATTGTAAAATAACGCAGAGGTACTGTCTAGAAACAAACTATCTAGCGGAAGAGGCCGCGCAACGCACGAAGCTGGAAAAGAGGGATAGTTGGCGGAGGCTGGCAACAGCGCGGAGATTGGCAGTCACGTGGGACACCACCCTTATAAAATAGGGGCAGTCCACGAACCGTTCACGACATCGGGACAATCGTTGCTTGGGATATCAATTCTATTTCCCTACTCCGTAGTGATGCGTTTAAAGAAAAAAGACTGACAAAAAAGAGCCGGGTGCCAAACTACCTCTGCTATGCGTGATGTGATATTGTAATGCCCTCCCCGTATACATGCTAAAACAAAAATATGCGTGCGCTCGCCAAAACAGGGTGATATGCCAGATGCTCCAGAGAAACAACAACGCCGCCTCGGCCGTGGTAGCAACCGTCTTGTTGTGGTACATTTGCTGTAGTACATAATGTTTCCAAAGTGTAAATGCTGAAATGCTGGTAAGAACTCCTATCCTATCCTCCGAGGGTGTGAAGTCGGCAGCCTACGCTTGCCGAGACCGCTTGCCACCGCCGCGCCCAAACACGTCTTTGCCGTAGCCCAGGCTGGCCACGTCAAAGATTTCGTCAAAATTGAGCTTGCGTTTCTGGCCCGCCGAGCTGCGGTTATACCGTGCCGTCAGGGCACTGCGGCCGTTCGGCCGGCCCGTCGCGTGTCGTACGCGAAACTGTCGCGACCCGGACGTATGAGACGGGCTGGACGACGTGGTGTCCGCTTGCGATGTGTTTGATGGGGCGTTGAAGACGTATGTCGATCCTGTCGTCGATGCGGAGGACGGCGGCTCGGACGCGTCCTTGACGGACCCCGACGCCGACCGCCGGTCCGACAGATCGAGGTTGGCGAGCTCTAGGAACGACTCGTTGGTGGGATACGGCACCGTCGACCGGAACGTAAAGTGGTCAGAACTGGGCGCGGGAATGTCAGCCTGCTCGCCGTGATCCGGTGCGGTGTCGACGGCGGTTGCTGTTGATGTTGATGATGATGGTGCAGTTGTCACGGCGCCTCGTGCCTTGGCTTTTGTCTTTTTTGTCGATGCGGGCGCCGCCATCGAGGATACTGCTGTTGTCCGGCTATTCTTGGACGGCGAGGGAGTCTCGGTCTCGGTCTCCATATCCGCCTCGGCCTCGGCCTCTGTTTGCATGGTCGTGTCGCTGTTAATATTGGCTGTGGCCGAGTTGTTGTTGTTGCCACTGTTGGCGTTGCTGGCGGAGCCGTCGGCGCCTCGTATTTGGCGGTCGGCGCTGTTCCCGGCGGCGGACTGTGGTTCTGGCGTCGAGCCGTCGGTCTTCTCAACCTCGTCCTCGCTCTCAATCGTCGGCAGGATCGGCTCGCGGCCATCCAGCCGCTCCACGATCCATCTTCGTATTGTCCGTACGTCCACGTCGCCCTTTTCCAGCACCGCCAGTAGGTCCTCCAGGCAGTCTTGGTAGCCCTCGATCCGCGCCTTGGACTGCACGGCCGCCGACGTCTTGTAGAGCTTCGTCACCGAGAGCGCGGCTGCCTTGAAGACGTCCAGCAGCTCCTCCGGGCTGCTCTCAGCGCTGTGGCCGAGCATCGTGTGTGTCGATGTTCCGGGTGTTCGCTTGCCGCTCATGCCCTCACGCCGTGTCGGCGGTGTGTTGTATCGATGATCGATGCTAAGGGGCCGTCTCTCGCCGATGGCTTTGGAAGTCGTGTTGATGCAGTGCGCGATGTCGAGTCGTCTGCCGTCGGGAGCGCGATAGGGGCGATAAAATGTCTTAAAGGTAAGACCGGGTGTTGTCGTTTGTGTCGGATGGCTTCCGGTGTCGTCTTCGGTCGGCCTGGGCTGCAAAACTTTGTCGTGTGGGGGAGGGGGAAGAGAGGGGATGTTTGTTGCTGGGCAGATGTAGTGTTTTTTCGCCCTGCGATTTATCAATAGCGGGTTTTCACGATTGTAGTGGATGTCCACAGGGTGCGGTCGCCACATAGCGCCCTGCTCTCTGCTGCCTATTGGCCAGCCTAACATAGAGTGAGAGGGGCGAAGGGCCCGTTCAGGTGGTCAAGACGTCACAAGGCACATGGGACGGTTTGCTTGTTGGCCTGACCATACACGTGACTGTACTTTAACCGGATAAAACTTGTTGCGGTACGCCGTGACTGCCTCCCTTCTGGCACGGTTGCCGCACTGTGATTGGCAGGAACGCCCGCGCGCGCGCCGCGATCCTCCAAATTTTGGGACTAACACCCAACGCCGCCAAGGAAGGCACGGTACAGCACGCCTACCCGCTAAGCAACAGCAGGCGCCGCCCTGCATCCATTTTCTAGAACAGCATCAGCATCTTCTTTTTTTTTTCGACACCCTCTGGCCCGTACTCTACACCACTCCCCGTCAAACAACCACGCGCCAGGGACCCCATCTCGGCCAGACTCGCATCCACGGTCCTCGATCTCGACCTGTCCATTCATTTGTCGCGCGCAATCGATTCCGTCGCGCCGCACACCTGAGCATCGACAACCGCGAGACAGAAAGCTGCAAAGAGGCGCGTTTCCAACGCGTAAAGTGCAGACATCACGAGCCTCCGTCCCTCTTCGACCGGCCACCCTTGGGACTGCACTGGTTGCCCGTCCGATTGATAAGCAGCAACAAACACACGTCAAAGCATCCTCCCACCCCCCAGAATGCCTGTCATGGCCGCCTCACGGCACGACGACGGCAACGACACGGACGCGTCCATGCAGGATGCGCCCGTGTCTCGCCCCCAGTACTACGAGCCGGTACGTGCTGCCTGCTTTTGCCAACGTCTGTTTTGATGATCTTCCAGACTGCCGTCTAACTAACTCGCGTAGGTGGACGAAACCCCAGACTACACCGACTCCGACACCAACCCCAACACGACCGCCAGCAGCGTCATGGGCGACTCGCTGCCCGACAACCGGAAACGCAAGTCTGAGGTCAACCAGCTCCGCCGCAGCATATTTGGCCGCAAGCACGACCGTCTTGGCGAGTCAAAGGTACGTGGACCTCGTGTCCCGTCTTCTCTATGATCCCCTCCCTTCACCATTACTGACCTCGTACCCTTGGCTACAGGAAGACGACACCATCCGACGCTTCAAGTACCTACTCGGCCTGACCGACCTGTTCCGCCACTTTATCGACACCAACCCGAATCCCAAGGTGCGTGAGGTCGTCGCGGAGATTGACCGCCAGAACGCAGAGGCCAGCAAGTCCAAGAAGTCAGCACGCCAGGGCGGCGCCGCCACCGGCCGGCAGCGGCGGACAGAGGCCGAAGAGGATGCCGAGCTGCTCAGAGACGAGAAGCACGGCGGGTCGGCCGAGACCGCTTTCCGCGAGTCCCCGGCCTTCATCCAGGGCCTGATGCGCGACTACCAGGTGGCCGGCCTCAACTGGCTGATTTCGCTGCACGAGAACGGCATTTCGGGCATCCTCGCCGACGAGATGGGTCTCGGCAAGACCCTGCAGACCATCTCGTTCCTCGGTTACCTGCGCCACATCATGGGCACCACCGGCCCCCACCTGGTCATCGTGCCCAAGTCGACCCTCGACAACTGGAAGCGCGAGTTTGCCAAGTGGACGCCCGAGGTCAACGTGCTGGTGCTGCAGGGTGCCAAGGAGGAGCGGAACAACCTGATCAACGAACGTCTGATCGACGAGAACTTTGACGTTTGCGTCACGAGTTACGAGATGATCCTCCGCGAAAAGGCACACTTGAAAAAGTTCGCCTGGGAGTACATTATCATCGACGAGGCCCACCGCATCAAGAACGAGGAGTCGTCTCTCGCGCAGGTCATCCGCCTGTTTAACTCCCGCAACCGGCTGCTGATCACGGGTACGCCGCTGCAGAACAACCTGCACGAGCTGTGGGCCCTGCTCAACTTCTTGTTGCCCGACGTGTTTGGTGACTCGGAGGCGTTCGACCAGTGGTTCTCCGGCCAGGGCCGCGACCAGGACACCGTCGTGCAGCAGCTACACCGCGTGCTGCGGCCATTCCTCCTGCGGCGTGTCAAGAGCGATGTGGAGAAGAGTCTGCTGCCCAAGAAGGAGGTCAATG
This sequence comes from Sporothrix inflata, assembly GCA_021396225.1. Taxonomy (NCBI): domain Eukaryota; kingdom Fungi; phylum Ascomycota; class Sordariomycetes; order Ophiostomatales; family Ophiostomataceae; genus Sporothrix; species Sporothrix inflata. The sequence goes on along the minus strand of WNYF01000015.1, from coordinate 41,863 downwards.
TCTACATTGGCATGTCGGACATGCAGGTCAAGTGGTATCAGAAGATTCTCGAGAAGGACATTGACGCCGTCAACGGCGCCGGCGGCAAGCGCGAGTCCAAGACACGTCTGCTCAACATTGTGATGCAGCTGCGTAAGTGCTGCAACCACCCGTACCTGTTCGAGGGCGCCGAGCCCGGCCCGCCGTACACGACCGACGAGCACCTTGTGTTCAACGCCGGCAAGATGGTCGTGCTCGACAAGCTGCTCAAGCGCATGCAGAAGCAGGGCAGCCGTGTGCTCATCTTCTCGCAGATGAGCCGTCAGCTCGACATCCTCGAGGACTACTGCGTGTTCCGCGAGTACCAGTACTGCCGCATCGACGGCAACACGGCGCACGAGGACCGTATTGCAGCCATTGACGAGTACAACAAGCCCGGGTCCGAGAAGTTTGTGTTTTTGCTGACGACGCGCGCTGGTGGTCTCGGCATCAACTTGACGACGGCCGACATTGTCGTGCTCTACGACAGCGACTGGAACCCGCAGGCCGATCTGCAGGCCATGGACCGCGCGCATCGCATCGGCCAGACCAAGCAAGTCTACGTGTACCGCTTCATCACCGACAACGCCATTGAAGAAAAGGTGCTGGAGCGCGCCGCCCAAAAGCTGCGGCTCGACCAGCTGGTCATCCAGCAGGGCCGGGCGCAGATTGCAGCCAAAGCGGCGGCCAACAAGGACGAGCTGCTCTCCATGATCCAGCACGGCGCCGAGCGGGTGTTCAACACCAAGGGCGGCGGCACGGGCACGATGGGCGACAAGGGCATGGACATGACGGACGAGGACATTGACGCGATCCTACAGAGCGGCGAGTCACGGACCAAGGAGCTCAACGCACGGTACGAGAAGCTGGGCATCGACGACCTGCAAAAGTTCACGTCCGAGTCGGCGTACGACTGGAACGGCGAGAACTTTGCGGCCAAGAAGAAGGACGTCGGCCTGACGTGGATCAACCCGGCCAAGCGGGAGCGCAAGGAGCAGGTATACTCTATCGATCAGTACTACCGCCAGGCCATGTACGGCCACGTGCAGGCGCAGAAGGAGGCCAAGCCCAAGGCGCCCCGCGCGCCCAAGCAGATCCACATCCAGGACTACCAGTTCTACCCGGAGGCGCTGCGCGACATTCAGGACCGCGAGACAGCCTACTACCGTAAGGAGATTGGCTACAAGGTGCCGCTCGCGGACGGCGAGGAGGAGACGCTGGCCGAGCGCGAGGCCGAGCAGGAGATCGACCAGCAAGAAATCGACAATGCGACGCCGCTGACGGAGGACGAGCAAGAGGAGAAACAGCGGCTGTCGACCATGGGCTTCGGCGACTGGAACCGGCGCGACTACCAACAGTTTATCAACGGGTCGGCCAAGTTTGGGCGCACCGACTACGAGAACATTGCCACGGAGGTCGACAGCAAGACGGGCAGCGAGGTCAAGCAGTATGCCAAGGTGTTTTGGCAGCGGTACAAGGAGATTGGCGACTACCCGCGGGCGATCAAGGTGATTGAGGACGGCGAGGAGAAGCTGCGCAAGATTGAGCACCAGCGCAAGATGCTGCGCAAGAAGATGCAGCAGTACCGCGTGCCGCTGCAGCAGCTGCGGATCAACTACTCGGTGTCGACGACGAACAAGAAGGTGTACACCGAGGAGGAGGACCGGTTCCTGCTGGTGCAGCTCGACAAGCACGGCGTCGACTCGGAGGGCATCTACGAAAAGATCCGCGACGAGATCCGCGAGAGCCCGCTCTTCCGGTTCGACTGGTTCTTTTTGAGCCGCACGCCGAGCGAGCTGAGCCGGCGGTGCACGACGCTGCTGACGACGATTGTCAAGGAGTTTGACGACCTCAACACGGCCAAGACCAACGGACACGGCCATGCCAACGGCAAGGCCAAGCCCAAGCGCGAGCCCGAGGACGAGGAGAACGATGAGGACAGCGTGCTGGGCGCCCCGCCCAAGAAGAAGTCCAAGAACGGAGTCAAGGTTGGTGAAATCTCCGCTCCTATTCATTTGATGTCCCGTTACTAACCCAACTAGAATAAACCCCTTGACAATGTCAAGGCCAAGAACGGCAGCAGCAGCAAGGCCAGCTCGGCGTCCCCCTCGCGGGCCTCGAGCGTCGCCTCGTCCAGCGCCAAGCAGGGCAAAGGAAAGCCGCAGGGTAAGCAGGCGGCCGCCGCTGCTGCAGCCAGCTCCAAAAACAAGTCCAAGGGCCGGAAGCGATAGACTTAGATTTGGTCACAGGGAAGGTCGGATGGTGATACAAAAAAGAAGGGTCATAGGCGATAGCGGTCTCTCTTGTCTTGTTCATTTTGATTTTGATGATTTTTAATCTCGTCTTTTTATTTGGTTTTGGGCTGGCTGTGCCTTTGTATTTCTCATCTAGAAAGGGAGGGCTCTTACGGAGGGCCGGGGTCGGTGTTTGTTTGTTTACTTTTTGTGCCTTGTGTGCGTCATTCATTGTCGTCTTATATTTACCGCTTGTCTTCTTCTTTCAACTATGTCTTCTGCATTGTACCCTTCCGTTTTATCTCATTCGAACTTTTTTTTTTTGAAACTGCATTGTATCTTGGTCTTCTGATTGTTCTTGCATCTACATGGGCTGTGTCTATTTGAGGATTGCAATAAGGAATCTACTGGAAGTAGGTGCAAAGAGGGGATTAGTTTCTTTTTTGTCTTGATAGAGACGCAATATCGACTTCATCTTACACGGACCACCACTGCCTGTTCGTGGAGAAAACATGATTCTCTCTGGTCGCCTTACACGAGCCTCTTCTTGTCGGCCTCCTACAAATACAGCCATATTTATTTCTCGACTCGCCGTTCTTATGATCCACGACGCGTGGCCCGAGAGCGTGGCGTCGACAACGCGGTCCAACCTTGAAGCGAATACAGAAGAGCACAGTCACAGCAGCGCCTATTTGTACGCATAAAGCCTCGTTCGTACAAACGGGTTCAATGTACTTGTACTTCACCCCGCTTCTTTATTCGGTGCTGTGTTCATGCTTTCTCTTTTTCGTACAACGATACACTGTAATTCACAAAGCGAAAAGCCACTCCCATCCCATTACCTCCTTATTTCAACGGGCAATGCAGTTCCTATTTGTCTTTGTTATTACACGGCCGAGCCGACTGCAGGGCGTCGTAATGGGTGATGATGTACGACGTAGGAGGAAGCAGCTTGCATATACAACGGCCCGGCAAACACTCGTTTCGTTTGGATTTGTTTGGTTCCGTTTTCATTCCCAGATTGGCCATGCAAGCCAAGTGTAACACCGTTTCCCTCACGAGACCGTACCACACGAAAGCGTGCTGGTATCGTCAGATGAATTTTCTCCCCATTTTTGCCAACAGAAAATCAAAGAGGACGAGACCGTCCGCAACAGACCTCGCCATTGTGAGAATGCGCTGTCTCGAGCCCGCAGCAACGATGCAGCATCCGCTAAAAAGAGGAACAGCTTGTTGACGGACTTCATACGAGGCATTCATCCACTGTCCGTATTCCGTACGCCGTAGCAACAGTTGAAACCGGCGTGCATTCCTTTGGCATAAAACAAGTGAAACAAGCAAATATCGATGCCATCCTCTCATCGATTGAGGTGCAGTCTCGCAGTCTACGGTGTGTACTTCGACTCCACTCCGTCGCCTCTGCTAGCTCACGGCTTGTCTTAGAGATGGTCCCCTGGAAGGATCGGCAGGTCACCCACACTTCTTTTTTCTTCCACGTCTCCCGCAGAGTGCAACCCAATCGCGCATCTTGTGCGGGATGCGCTAGTCGGCACATGGACAGCGACAACCTTCGAGCAGCATTCGGAATGCTGCTTCTCGGGCACTAGCAACAGCTAAAATATGGGGGAAGCATGTTGCCCCTGGAGGACAAAGGCAACGGTCCTGCCCGAGAGGTGCAGATACGCCGCAATAATAATAGGGGCGCTGAGTGTAGCATGTAAACAAAAGATCGCTCTTGCCTGCAACATCGAGGAAAGCCTTGCCGGGTGCATGGCGCGGGTTCGTGCGTCCCTGCCCTACGGAAAGAACGCTCCTCAACATGGAGTTCTGCTCTTTCCTCCCTTTCCCTCCCTTTCCACGTTATTTCCTCTCCCCCCCCCCGGAAAGTCAATCTCGCAGGGAAAGAACCAAAGAGACAGGGGATCGAAAAGGAAGGGGCGCGCCGCCCATTTCCCACGGCACGCGCATCAGTTTTGTCCACCCAAATTTAACTTTGGCTCACATTGGCCAATCAGGCGAGTGGTGATGGTGCTGGGGTAGTTATGTAGCTGGGTGGTTCCGCCGAGGCAGGGGAGGGGGAAGGGGAAATAACCTCCTGGGACGGTGCGAAAAAGAGCTTGAGAACCCAAAAGCTTTTTTTCGTTATTTGATCGAGTCGCGTCGGACGCTAATTACTGCGAGGTTCGAGGGTAGAGCTCCCCACAAAAATATAGCGTGGGACTGCCTTCCCTTATTTCCCATCGAGTCACGGTCCTGCGACGAAAACACACAAAAAGAAGAAAGAGCACATCGCCATCTTACTTGAGCACCTCCTTACGCCCACCAGTTTTACATGAAACAGAAAAGAAAGTCCTGAGGAGCTCGAGGAGCACAGCGTACAAGTAATGGTACCGCGATGCCGGGTGAACGCACAAAATGTCTTGCCATCTGCGTCAGGAGACTGTGGAAATTCCTGGGAGGCTCAAGTAGGAGGCTTTCTCGCGCGCGGTGGCTCCTTCCCTCCACCCCGTTACCCGGCTGGGGAAAGCACAAACCGTCCAGCTGCCCACCCCTGGCCGTTCCTCCCTATCTCACATTTGTCTCTTTCTTGCTTTTATTGCCTCTGTTTTAGAAGGAGCCACGGCGTATCTGTGTCTTTTCAGGAAGTCGGTTGTTGGCTGTTGCTTCTTGTTGCTCTCGCCGGAACGTGCCAGGCCAATGCGCTCCATGCCATCGCACCACCCAGCGAGCATTACTCGCACAAAAGTTTGTGTACCAGATGCTTGTAAAGTAACCATACTCGTAAGATGCTTACTGTTGCTATTCCCAGGTTCTACAGTAATACGTCGTAGTGGTTGTGCGTCCGTTGTGGTGGTGCGAGTGGGCTGGCCTGGCCTGGTCACTGCTGGCGTCCGGACGCTCCTGCCCTTTTGTTTATCAAAGTCCGTGGGCCGTAGACATAAACCTCTCTTTCCCTGCCTGCCAACTTCTTCTCGTGGTCTCCTCCTTTTTCTCCTCTTTTCTTCCTCTCTTCTTCTCTTCTCTTTTATTCTCTCCTCCTTCTTTCTCTCCTCTTCTTCCCCACGATCTGTCTTCTTTTCACGATCTTCACATCCTTCACTCTCTTTCCATTCTTGTCACTCGTTTCGAACAAGCTACCGTCTTTCGTTCTTCTCTCTCTCCGCTCTTTTACGTATTTCACTATTTAATACTCTACGACTTCTTCACCATTTCTCTCCTTCTTTAACCCTAATACCACCCCTCACTACCGCCAAGATGCAGTTCCTCGCCGTCGCCGCCCTCCTGGCTACTGCCGTCTCCGCCGCCACCACCACGGCCACCGCTCCCGTCGCCACCTCTGCCTGCGCCGCCCAGAACATCCTGGACGCCTGCATCAGCACCGAGACCGACCTGCTCAACTCCTGTGGCACCAACGACTGGGACTGCAAGTGCAACGCCTACAGTTACATTGTGACGTATGTACTCCCCTACTCATTCTCATCTGAAATAGCGCATGGCTGACTTTGTAGCTGCTACAACAACTGCCCCAACGACGAGGCCGTCTACACCGCCAAGGGCCAGCAGCAGATCTTCTGCGGCTACGCTAGCCAGTACCCCTCGTCCACGCCCGCTGCCGCCAAGAAGACGGGCACCACCACCAACACGAGCGCCACCAAGGCCACGGCCACCAAGGCCACGGCCACCAACAGCGCCGCCGGCTCCGACAAGACCGGCACCGCCACCTCGGGCACGGCCGCCGGCACCGCCACCGCCGCCACGGAGACCAACTCGGGTGCCGACCTGGCGCTCAAGTCGGGCAGCATGCTGTTCGCTGTCGCCGGCATGGTCGCTGCTCTCCTGTAAGGGAGGCTAGAAGCTGTCTGGAGAAAAAGACACAAGAAAGAGTGACGAACAGCTTTATTCTTGTTCTTTAAACCTTTTCCCCACAAACATGACCCCCCCCCCCTTCTTTGGGGCTCTTTGGCAGCAAAGAACCTCGGCCATATTTTACAATCTTCTTTCACATTTCTTTGTCTCTCGTTCGTAGCCATTTTTCAACAAACACAATATAATCTCTAATTTTTGGGTCGCGGGATCAGGAAAGCCACATGGTATATCTCATAATTGTCACAGTGCAGATAGGGAACAGTATTTTTGTGGTAGAATATTTAATTTGATTTATTACGCCGTCGTCTCTACTAAAGGTAAAGCTACGCACTACACATAGAGAGAACTTGCTCTCGTGGGAGGGGGAGTAAAAGAGCACTCGCTCTTACACAAGGTACTCAAAGGGCGCATTGACACACTGCGGACAATGGCCCTCAGCATCCTTGGTCTCCACCTCAAACTCGTACCGGATCGCGCACATGATGCCCGTGGCCGGCGGAAAGTCGCAGATGTAGTAGTCGGTGCACTCCCGGATCGTGTGGCCGCAGCCCTTCCAGTTGGTCGTGGTGAAGTAGTCGATGCACATCTTCTCGGGTGGTGGTCCGGCAGCAGGTGTTCTTCTACGGAGATGTAGAAAGATACGAACAGAAACTGGTACGAGCAGAAACTGAGAACAGATATTGCTACTTAACTTGCTTGCTTCCTGGGCTGCTTTGGTCGAGAGAGGTGTGCTTGACTAGGACGTGGACGGCTTTGTGTTGGCTTGATACAACAAGAGAACAGAAGAAATACATCGTGCGAGCACCATCATTTATACTCTTGCATGGAGAAGAAGTCAGTGACAGCAGTTCATTCGATATCATGAACAACTACTTACGTGGCCAGGAGACAAGGGAGTTGGACGATATGTCACTCGGCACAGTGAACAATGCTCGCGAGCATCCCTTTGTCATTGAACAAAGCGTACTACATCTATCTTAGCATTCACTCAAACAATGGCGTTCAAAGCTTCAGGTTCTCATGTAATAGTGTATCTTATGTTCAGATTCAAATATGTACAGTTCGGTAGTAAAACATCTGCCCTGCCAAAGAAAAAAATGCAGACAGAACACCGTTCTTCTCGTCACCCATCAACGAGTCTCAATCTCAAGGCACTTGTCCGGCCTTTGTTGTGAACCAACGTCCTCTTTCAGGCGTTCACTTCACCGAAAATGTCCCGGTATCCGTACACAGTGCAGCCCACTCTCTCTCTCTGTCTAACACATCACCCGGAAAAAGTACATAAAGTCGGGGGTTAAAACAGCGGAAAGGGAAAAGAAGAAAAAGAAAAAAAACACACGAAAATCGAAATCCGAAAAACCCGAACCCGCCGTCCGATGCGCTGAACCCACCAGACCCGAGAGAAAGCCTTGAACCAAGAAAAGATAAATATATGAAAAAGATAAAAAAAGACCGCCGCCTTGCGTCGCCGCGAGCAAGACGGGTAAAAAAAGACAACCCATTTGTTTATCACTCTAATTTTGATTGTAGGGGAAGAAAAAAGGAAATGAGGAAAAAGGTATAAGGAAAAGAGGAAAAGAGGAACAGAAAAAAGTCATCGACACATAAAAGCCATATGTGCAGCAATCAGAGCGCGGTATAAAAGCAAAGAAAGCAGGCTGGTATTAAAAGCGTAGCGTTGGAAAGCAAAGAGGAGTACAAGAAGAAAAGTTGAGGGAGGAGGTGGATGGTGGAAGTCGGTGGCGGTTGTGTGCAGGTTGCAAAACAGAGAGAAGTCGTGTTCGGATCGTCTAGTTGCGTCTGCCCTTGCTGGACCCCTTCACGGGGCTGACAAAGGCGACGTGCTTTGACTCGTCCTTCTTGAGCTTGACGCTGCCGCTGTGACGGCGCAGAGGCCTCGGTGTGTCGTGCGTATGGTCTTCATCTTCGTCGGTGTTGATCTCGGCAACGTCAGAGACAGTGTCCAAGTCGGTGTCCGAGGTGTCTGAAACGGAGCCGTCGTCCGAGTCGTCGTACTCGCCATCGTCGCTGACAAGCGAAGGCGCGTTGTTGCTGGCCGAAGGGATGGGGCTGAGGTCGACATCCATCGCATCACCGACGACACCAACCGCGACGTAGTCGACAATCGGCCGTCCGAACGGGATGTGCGCAGGGGTGGATGCACCCTTGCTGCTGACGGGCCGCGAAGCCACGGCGCTCGCAAAGGAATCCGACTGCGTCGGCCGCACGGGGGCACGCTTAACAGTCGTCGTCGGAGTCGGCGAGTCGGAGTGCGGTGTGTCCAGGTCGAACTCGTAGTCTTCATCGGCATACCATGCCATGTCGTTGAGATCGGTCACCTCTTTGGCATCTTCCACCGACGCATCAAGGTTACCGCCAAACTCCTTCTTTTCCAAGAAACGAGACAAGAACGGCGTCTTATCCGACCCAACAAACGCAGCAGCAGAAGCCTTTGCCTTTTTGTTCTTCGCCTGACCACGCACACCAGAAGCACCAGAAGCCGCCGGAGTGGTAGAGCACAACTTGTATGACGAATGGATCCGCTCCAACACAGTGTTAGCAGTGTCGCTGTCGGCGCGCGCCAGTGTGTAGACATGTCCAGGAAGAGCAGGCCCGACAGGCGTGCAAGAGACACCGGCAGTGAGTGGAGTCGCAAGAGCAGACGCGGGGAAAGTCGCAGCAGTAGCAGCAGCCGGGATCGAGATGCTCACAGGACCACCGCTCTTGGGGGCAGCGGCGGCAGCAGCATCGTTCTTCTTGACCGGTGCCGCCGCCGCCGGAGGGGGAGCCGCGGTATCGACTTCGATGGGGTGGCCGCAGTGAACAGCAGCCTCTTCATGGCTCTTGTAGTCGCGCTTGTGAGCGATACGGCAGTGGTTGATGAAGCCCTGCGTACTCGAAAAGTTGTCGCGGTGACAGTCGGTGCAGACCAGCTTCACGACTTTGCCATCAGAGCGCTTCAGAACACATGGGCCGGCCCTGTCCTTAGGCTGGGGGTAGCCGCTGGACAGCGAGTGCAGCTTCTGGCCAGAAATGCCACGCGTCGCGCGCGCTTTGCTGGAGTCCGAAATGCTGTTTCTCGTTGACCTCGCGTCGGCGGTCGTGTTGCTCTTCAAGGACCGAGCGGGCGGCGCGAGGCCAGGCCAGTTGGGGAGAGGCCCATCAAAGACAGGGTCGGGGATGAGCCACTTGGCGTAATGACGCGCATACGGACCGTCGACAACACCAAACGGCGCCGACCACTTCGGAACGGCAGCACCCGGTCTCGGACGCACAGCGGTACCACGACCGCTTGCAATATCCAGCATCTGCTCGGGTGTCGGGCAGTCCGTCGGGTAGGGGATGAGGTGACATCTGCGCAACTGCTCCAGCGCAATCTGGCACTTGGCCATCTCTTGCTCGATGAGGCGCAGCTCATTGTGCTTGATCAAAATCTCCTGCGAGAACTGGAACTGCACGACATCCTTCACTGCCTCGATGCTTGCGACGTCCTGCATAGTAGCCAGCGACACAGACAACGGAGGCGAAGGTGGTGAGGTAAGACGGTCATGGGCTGTTGCGCCGCGCGAGGAACCATACGTAGCTTGTGACCAAGCGGCCTCGTCACACTCGGTCTTTATACGCTTCGTCGAGGAGAACTGCGCTTGCTGGTCGGCCGGGGGGTCGAACTCCATCGACGGAGAGGGCGGCAGCATGGACTCGGGGTCCGATGCGCGCTTGCGTTTCGTCAGCGGCGCCGGCCGCCCCGGCGCGCCAGCAGCGGTAGCTGCGGGCATCTCAGAAGCGTCATACGCGTTAAATACGGTGCCGAAATAGTCTTCAGATGGTGGCGATACCGCCTCGGTGGTACTGTCGCATCCCCTTGATTCAGAAGACCAAAAACGGAACATCACCAAAGTTGTAGGGGAAGTGCGCGCCGCGCGTGAAAGGAGTGTTGATCGCCGGGCGAGGGTTGGTGATTACAAAATAATAAAGAAAAAAAAGTCGGAAGAGAGAGAAGAGAAGAAAAAGAACCGTCCAGTAACAGAGTCGAAAATAGGCGACGTCTGTGTTGTGGTTGAGGCGAAAAGAGGACTTCCCGGGACTGGTGACTGGTTGTCGAGTGCTTTGCTGAGTCGCAAGGCAACCGCGTGGTGAGACAGGAACGCCACGGAAAGGTGTGAGAAGGGGAAAGGAAGAAACGAGGAAGGAGCCAGGGAGCGACTGGGCCGAATCAAATAGGGTGGGGCGAATTTCCGTGTGCCAAGGGCGTGTGATTGGCTGGCGATTCGCAGAGGCAAGCTGACGTAACCAAGCAGGAAGGACAAAGCGGACCTTTTCGTATTTTGCAGACTGGAGCCTGGTTCGCTGCGGGAGAAGGAGTACGGGGGGGCGTGTGAGATGGTGTGAGTGGAGAGTGGGTCGCTTCGGACGCTGGGCTGCAATCTTGGTCGCTAACGTTGGCAAAGGGCGACTTGCAGGAGGGGGAAGGAGCCAGCAATAGGGGGCAACGACAGGCGGAGCGGCGGGGGGCGGGCGCTGAGTCCTGCGTAATGGTGCTGCGTGTGGATGATGTGGCCGCTTCAGACCCAACGAAAACTGGGCACCAGCACAGCCAGGAATGCGCGGGAAGGTGCAACACAGGCAAAACTGGGCGGAAGGGCGAACAAAGGAAGGAGCAGCAAAACCGTGCAAAAAGGGCAAAAGGGGGGAATCGTGAGAGAAAGATGAGCGCCCAAAAAAGGGGGAAGGCGTGAGTGAAAAAGAAGAAGAAAAAAGAGAGGAAAAGTTGAGAGGGAAGAGAGAGCGAAATGAGAAAAGCGACGAGGAAAGCGATCGCAACGGGCCCAAAAGCGAGTTTCTGGCTGTGGAAGCAGTGGTAGAAGAGGGCGCGAGCACTAGCAAAAGCCTCTGCGCAAAGAAAGGGTCAGGGAGCAGACAAGATGCGTCGCGAGAGAGTGCGCAAAGAAAAGATTTGCTGCTCTTGTCGAAAGAAGTGTTGTTGTTTGTGTTGTCGCGGAAGACAAATCTGCGACGTCTGGAGATGGCGAGAGAAAAGAAGAAAAGGGAGAGGGACGGGAGTTGAGAGCAAATGTGAGATAAAGGAGAAAGGGGGCGTTGGGGGTGTTGGGTGGTGGGCGTGGGCGCTGGGCAGTGATGTTTTGTTGTGGTTCTAGGCGGGAAGGCGAGAAGGAAACGAGAAGGGCGAGATGGGCTGAGTGAACGAAGGAAGGAAGCAAGGGAACGGAGGGAACAAACGAAGGAAAGTGCGCCCCAGTGCGAGAGTGCGTCGCTGCTGGGCGTTTGCTGCACGGGCGGCCTGGCCAGGAGAAAATGCGACGCCAGGCAGGTGCAGGCAGGTGCGAGTGCGATGTGTGTCTCGCTCAGTCACGGTTCGAGTTCCCGCACGGTTTCCACGCCGGTTTCCACTTCGATTTCTGGGGGGGCCTGGGCCGGGTCTGTGTATGCGAAAGACGCAGGAAGGCGCGCGCGCACGAGTCCCGTTATGGTAGAGGGTGTGTGCGGCGGCGAAAACAAGGCAAAAAGTGCAGGAGGCAGCGAAGGCGAAGACAGGCGAAAAGGGGGTGTGGGGAACAAAGCCAGACCAGACGAGACAAGAGGAAAGGACGACCCACGGCGCACGGCGAAAGACGACACAGAGGGCAATAGCGCAGGACGCAAGGGAGAGCGCCTGCGAGCCTGGCACTGGGAGGCGTGGGTCTAGGCAAATGGCACCTTGCAGCGTCGGGGCGTCCCAAACACAACGCTAGGGGAAGCTCTATTGGTGTGGGCCAGGCTTGGCTTGGGTGAGATACGAGAGACGGAGACGAGAGACGACAGAATGAGTGAAGAGGTATCTTACTCCGTATCTCGTTTGTCTTACCACACTTGCGGAATAGGATAACGAGAAAAGATGCCCGAAAAGCGATATTACAGCACCAAATACGACGTATCTTACTCCGTACAGCGCATCCATTTGCAAACTCTGTAAGATAGAAAGAGCGACCCAGTTCTCGTAATGCTCCAACGAACATTGCAAGACGCAAGGCCGCCGAGAATGACAGAATCCACTGCGTTGATATTTAAGGATATGAGGCAGATCGGCAGGTCGTTGCCATGAGGAAGTACCGGTACTTGGCCCCTGGTGAGAGATAGACCAAATTGGGAGCTCACAAATGTACCCTCTACCCCACCGCCTGAAGGCGCTGAGTAGCCTGCTCGCATAGCGCACGATTAGCGCATAATGCTCTCCTTCAGCACACAGGGCGCTAGGCCACGACGCAAATCCGGCCCAGATGGAATCATCGACATATGCAAGCCCAAAAGCTCGTGAGAATGTGTCCAATATCGTGCATATCGTCGAGGACGTCCCTCGCTGTTGTTTTCCTTTCTTTGTTTTGGAGCCCTTGTTTTGTTCGTCCCGCTTCTGTCTGTTGCCGTTGCGGCCGTTCGCGTTATCGCGCCATGTCTCGCAATCTATTTGGTGTTCCTTCCTGTTTTGATCGTTTTGTTTGCCCTCTTCACGGCAGCCGGCCGCGCCTGCCCTGTCTGCCATTTGATTGCAGCGATTCCACTGGGTGGGTATTCATGGGCTGCACATTGCAGCTCCTGAGCTCCTTCCGCCCCAGTTTCAGCCTGGGTTAGCCGGGGGCGTCGCTAATAGAATACTTGTACAGGCAGAGTGCTCATCTTGGGCCCATCTTGCGGGCAAGCACTGCGCGTTCCCCGGTACCTCGCTATCTGCCGACCCCTGTCCAATAATAGCAGGCATGGGTCCGAGGGTCGCCTGCTCTATGTTTTTTCTGTTTCCTGACCTCTTCGACCTTTCCTTGCACCTCTTCCTTTCTCCCTTGCATGCACGCACGGCATGCGCTGTTTGCGACGAGGCCTGGAGTGTCTGTTTGGTAAAGAGTGTGCATGCGCATCGTGCAGCATCAACAAAAGACAAAGGGTGAGGTTTTTGAGGCCCGTCGAATGCACGTGTCGTAGGACTTTGTCCAATCTCGAGCTATCCACACTTCCATCAGCTCCGCGCCCTCAGCACCGTTGGTACTAGCGTGAGGAGTCTCTGCATGGTGATGACGATGACCCAGCTGCAAGTCTGTAATGCCTGTAAGATACGTCGTAGAGACTCGGCTGATACGAGTCCTACCGCGACGAGGTGGAAATCCGATCGCACTCGGGGTTTGGCCTCGCCGTGCTGCCGTGCCGTTTGCTCCGCGGTGTCAGTGTCGAGGTGTGAGATGCAGGCCGCACAGCGTCGAGAGGTACCCGTATGATCCAGCGCTCCTGGTCGACCTCGAAAGAGCTTGGTGCTGCTGCAACTGCTGCAGACCGGCTGCGATGCAGTCTTGATAAGACCAGCGTCCAAGAACCAGGCCAAGGCGCAATATCTGACGCTCACTCCGCGATTTCGTTTGGTTTGCGAGGCCAGACTCGCCAGACTAGTCTCCGTTGGGCCCGGAAGGGATGCGTGCGTTGAACGTTGGTCCAGGGGCGTGCATATCGCTTGCCATCCAGAGAACAAACGTCGTGTGCAGTCCTTCCCAAAGACGCACAGGCCACTTTTGATGCAGGAGAACAAAGCTCCAGAACTCCCGTTGGGCAGGCGCGCTTGTGATTGGCCGTAACTATTTCCAGAACGGCAGGCACCGTTTTGTGGGGGAAGGTGCAGCGCAGATTTTAAGATTTTTTTTAGAGCCAAGATCGAGCTCATTGCGCAACGACAAACAACCACACCACAGGAAGGCACGACGGCGCATTCTTTGTCACCGAGCGACACCGAGCGAGCTGTACTATTGGCAGGCGCGATTGAACCGAGACAAGGCTGCCACCTCCATTATAGGCGCGACATCAAACCACACAACCTCAAGAAGCTCGTGACGTCGAAGCCTGGCCTCGACCTCACTCGGCCTTCCCATCTGCTCGCCAAGCAATTCGATGGCCATACACGGCCGGCTACAATAACAAACTCCGCACCTACGACATACGGGTGTAACTAGCGATGGGACCCAACAAGAGACACGCGGCGTCGGCGCCCTCGGGGCACCAACGGAACGAGAAGAAGCAGGGGGCAACCGCCGCGACAAGATTGAGCACACCCAAGGCAGCGAAGCCTACATCGAAGCCGACGGGCACCAGCACAGTCGTCCCGGCGACACCAGGAGCGGCCGCAGACACTCTCGCGAAACGCAAGCAACCGCAGAGCCCGGCCAAGGAGCCCCGGCCCGAAAAGCGCCAAAAGACAACGCAGACAGTGCAGGCAGCATCAAAAGAGCGGCCACCAAAGCAGCCTCTGCAAAAGCAGCCCGAGCAACCTAGCACACTCCCCCTCGAACCTCATGCCGCCATTTTGAGCGAGCTGGAACCAAAATACGACGTCCGCGCGCTCTCCGTCATCTCCTCGTCGAGCATGGAAAAACGCATCCAGGCGGTCCTCAACCACCTTGCGAGCCGACCGACCACCACCGCCACACAAGAAGGGCAGGCATCGCCACCAACGCCTCGGCCAGGCATTGTCCTCCTACATGGCCGGGCATCCGACGCAAACAAACTGATCTCCATAACCGAAATTGTCAAGCAGCGCATACGGGAGGACTATTTTTCCCAGGTAGCTGCCCGTGCGGACAGTGCGCCAGCTGCCACAGAAGTGACCAGGAAGAAGGGAAAGAAGGGAAAGAAGCTGTCGGCAACCTCGTGGTTTCAGTACAACCGGATATACGACGTCGTGTCTGCGTCTAAGAAAACGGGCACGACATCAAGTGCCGAGGACGATGAAGAGGACGACGACTTTGCACCCATGGTGCACCGTTTTAGGGAGGCCATGGGGGGCAAGAAGACCTCGCAGGGGCAGACAAATGTTACGACCTACATGAGCATCGTCCTGTCACGGACGCCCGTCGTGGAGCTGCAAAAGAACCCCGAGATCTCTGTTCAGGCCAGCACCGACCCGTTGGAGATTGAGTACGAGCAGTGGATGAACAGCACTTGAAGGGTAACGGTGTGACTCTTTTGGGGGCGCATAAGTCTGTCAAAACATCCGAAGAGGACGTGAGTGCCTCTTGGAATGAGGACGGCATGGGGCTTTGGTTTTTAGACATTGAACTTGCATGTTCACATTATGATACCCTGATATTATTACGACATAAATTTTTAGCAAAAACATAATTCGAATTTTTAAAAAAAATATATAAAATTGTTCACACATTTTTTTTGTATAAAAAGAAAATCTTGCTTTTCACAGTGTATTTTTCGCCAAACCTCGATCAATTTATAATAATACAAATGAATTTGTCAAAAAGGAAGGCACGCCGTTTGCAGTCAACCTAAACTATCATATCTGGTTTGATAAATTTTGTCTGTTGTCTCCAATATCCTACTCTTCACATAAATCCAATCCAAAGTAACCAAAAATAAATGCTAAACAATATGCAATCCCGTCTCCCGATTCCACCCACTCAAGTCCTGCCCAGTTGCTTCTCATCGTCTTGTATCCGTGGACGCATCAAGCGTCTTGTCGAAGCCTATCCGACTCTGCGCTCCAAAGTCGATGCGTGGTTTCCAAAATGCGCCCACCCGTTGAGGGCCGTGCTGCTTCGATCCTTTCGCATCTGTGTCCTGCCTGTCATTTCAAGAAACGAGGCAAAACCAGAGGCCGTGTCTGTCGTCCTAGCGAAAGAAAAGAAGCAACGTCGTCCGTCTCCTGCCCCTTTGCCACCCGTCGCCCGTGACAGCTGCCCCTCTACGGGCTACCGCCGGTCGAGGAGTAGACGATGCGCAGCACAAAGTTGACAACAATGGCCAGCACCAGGATGATGGCCAGGAACGTCGGACCGAAGCGGTCGTCGAAACCGGCCTGGCCGCGCCGCCGTATCGACTTGGCACGCCAGTGGTAGGTGAAGAGGGCATACAGCATGGTCACGAGGGCCACGCCGGTGAACAAGAAGGCAGAAATAAACGCCGGGCGGTCGCCAAAGTTGAGCATGCCGATGGCGAGGGCGCCGAGGATGACGGTAAAGTTCATCCATGACAGGAACGTGCGCTCGTTGGCGAAGAAGACCTTGGGCTCGACACGCGTCGGGAGAGCGATGCGCTTGCCTAGAGAGAAGCGAGGAGCGAGCGTTAGCGAGGCGCTCCGGAGAGGGGAAGGAAGAAGACGAAGCGATGAATCGCCTTCGACGGCGGCTTACCTGGGGCAGTCTGGAGAAGAGGCTGGCTCGACATTGTAGCGGTGGTGCGAGATGGGACGATGAAGGCGAGTATCCAAAAAAAGGTTGACGATGAAGGTGTACGAGAGATGAACCGAGTCTCACGAAGTCGGTTGTTGGGAAATGGGCGTGACGAAGAGAGGGACGAGGAAAGAATGACGATCGTTTCTAGAAGCAAAAAAAGCCAGTGCAGTCTGGGTCGCTTATCGCGGACCGATAACAGCGAAAGGGCGAAAAGGGCAGAGGGAAGGAGCTGTTTTTGCTGGGAGATTGTGACGACCGAGACAAGACCACGAACATATCACGATCTTTATTGGAAAATGAAGACGAAAAAAAAAGGACGAGGGAATTCGGCAATGGGCGACTAGTTTCAATCGGAGAGCCGCGATGCGAGAAATATCGAGGTAGCTTGTACTGTGGGCTGAAGCTGCCGCAAAAAAAAGAGGCCAGGCGCGAGCTGCAGATGCATTGGAGGAGCTTGCAGGAGGGTATTTTTTGGGGTACGTGCAACATTGGAATGCACGTGGGCCATTTGATTGGTCAAGATTGACTGCAGCGACCGGACTCAGCCGTCACGTGTGCACGTTCTTGTCGTTTTGCCTGCTCTTGCTGTCCGCATGGAGACAAGTGGCCAATCAGAACATGGGCTAGACCTTTGCACCGAATGGGTCCCTCGTCCCTTGTCCGCCCTCTGGACCACAGTCGCGACGTGGAGGAAGGTGTGCACTCAGCGCCGGAACGGCAAGCACGATCTGATCCAAAGTACGGCCGGACTGCAGCCGGAGAGTCCGCTTTGCAATTATCGACGTCTACGGTCCATTTCTGCATGTTTAGGCAAGATCGTCTGGCGAAAACGACCCCCACTGGTGGCAGCCTCGTCCATCCTACCCAATCCTCTTTCTGCACCCCTAAGACTCGGCAAGACCAGCGCCAGCCTTGCCCCTCCCCAGCTGCCTGCATGTGAGTAAGTACCAATCCCGCTTCTTCACCGCCTTTGGGCAGACGAGCAATCACGCCCCCTGGCTATCCTTGCTGACCATTCCCTGCTGCACAGCACTCCTTGTTTATTTACTCTGCATCACCGAACGAACGACTTTTACTCACGATCCCGACTCTCCAGCACCAATCCCTTCCTTTCTCCACCCCCTTTTTACGAAAACGAAACTGCAAATATGGCCGACGCCCCGTCAAACGCGGTAAGTCTGTTTTTGGACACGCGTCTCGGCCCTCTCCCGAGAGCATCGTGTCACCCCTTTAACCGTTTGCGCTTCGACTCGGCCAACGCTCCCCCGCACGCCCATTGTGTGAGGATCCTGTCGTTATTGTGACAACCTCCGCTAACGCGTGCCTTTTTCCGTCTCTCTAGCCCATCAAGCCGACGCGCCTTAAGCAGATCACCGAGGATGTGAGTTGCCCCCCGGGTATCCCCCGCCTTGCCGGGTACGCGCCCCGTTCGCGCTCCAAACCCGGGAGCGCCGAACGGCAGCGGAACAACGTCACGGACAACACCACGACCGGAAGAGAAGAAGTCGCATGCTAAACAAACCCCCAATCGGAATAGGCTTGCCAAAGCGCCATCGGCTCTGCGGAATTCTACGAACACGAGAAGACGGAGGGCTGGAACACGACCATCATTGTATGTTGAGCCCCTTACCATCTCCTATGCGGTATGCCGGAGAGGCACCCCAGCTAACCAACGCTCCTTGTCCCACGTTAGAACTCCATCCTCAAGTCCCTGATCAACGAGTCGGCGACCACCGCCGGCGGTGCCCCGACCTACAAGTTCGCCGTCAACAGCACAATTGTGCAGCACCTCGTCCCGACGTCCCAGCTCAACAAGTCGCGGGGGACCGACACGGCCGTTGGCGCCGACGACGCATCGGCCGACGCCTCGGGCAGCAAGGCCGCCGCCACGGGCACCGACGGCAAGCCGCACGTCGGCCGTCGCGGCATGCACAGCGCCCAGGCTGCGTACTGGAACGAGAAGACGGACGGCATGTGGACGTACAAGTACGATGGTGGCGAGGGCAAGGGTTTTGACATCATTGTCATGGTCCTGTGGATCGCATACGACTCGGGCAACCGGGCGTAAAGCAGTTTGAAGAGAGGAGAGAGAAGCTGGAAGGGAGAAGGCGAGCGAATGAGGGACGATCTACTCATGGCACGGACGAGTTCGATTTACCGTTGTAATCCCAATATTGGACATTTTACGGGCAGGATACGCTTCATTTCTGATTTACCGTGCTGAATACACGACCATATGGAAAGCATCGCGAAGGCTTCTGAACTAGCCACATTGGCAACATCGACTCACGAGATGTTTACTCTACACGAGATACGACGAACTATGCAGCAAAGCTTGGCTGGCTCCCCCGGTTGCAGAACCGCCGGCAAGCGCACTCCGAGTCCCTGCGGATAGGACGTCTTATTGCTGATGCTTTCTCTACAAGCGTTGGGTGACCCGCTGTTCATGCGAGATGATCAGGACCGTGTCGATCTCCGGTTCCCCGAAGATGCCATAAGGGTCCATGAGTTTCGACCGGGGCTGCGGGGCAGCGATGGTGCATCTCCTTGACAGCAAGTGATGTGCACTTCGAAGTTGGCGATGATTAACATGCATTCCGATTTCTTTTCGGGCCCCTCACCTGATCAACGCCTCGTGGGTCCTCTATTAACCCACCGTATCCATTGTTTACATCATAGGGCCAGCAAAACCATCCATTGATTTTCGGTGATAGTAGGGAGATGCATGGATTTTAGTTTTCTTTGTGGCGATTGAATCTTTATCTTGGCCCAATTGGATTCGAATTTCGATTGAATTGTAAATATTTTGGTCATATTTATTTATTGTTCGGATTTATTTATTTTAAAATTCAGCTTCAAAACAAGTTGGTCGTTGTCTTATTTCCTAACAATGTGAGTAATAATCTATTTCCATTATTAGCCACATGTGAATATCACCTACCAAGTCCACTGCACGACAAAACGCACACGACATTCAAACTCTTGTTTCTTTTGTCAAAGACTACCCTTATTGGGAGATTGCTCTGGCTTAGGTCTGGACACTTCTAAACGTGTGCCGAGCGGGAGAGACGGGATGAAAGTCGTAATTCTCGCTTTGCATCCACAGACGCCCAATCCATACGAGGTACGAACAGCTGTTCTGTAGATACTATCAGACTATGCAAAGGCTGCATGCAAAAGGGCATTAATACAATACTCCGTACAACTTCCCTGTTTAGCTGTCAAATCTATGGGTCGTCCAAAAACCGGGAACGACCTGCATGACACAATCGGCACAGTGACGAAAAAGAAGGGGAAGGAAGCACAGAGTGGAGACGCCTATGACGGCACCGATGGCAGGCGCGCCCAGTCCAAGGCCAGGCCACCGAGCGAGCGAGGCCACTTCCCAAGGGACCACCAGTGGCACCTGCCGTGTTGCATTCAGAGGGGCCTAGACTGCCTCTTTTGCACTGGCTTGTTGGTCTGGCCTGGCCCTTTCTGCACAAGCCAAAGAGGAAAGTGCAACCCTGTCGACGTAAGGAGATGGGCAAAAAGAAAGAAAATATGAGAATGAGAAAATGAAAACCTCAATGGGCTCAATTTTCACCATGGACGGACCCCGGGCACAAGCATAAACCGGAAGCGCAAATGGATACTAAAAAGTTATTTCAAGCGACGGCAAAGAACAATGAAAAGGCAGCGGCAAAAAAAGGGAAACGGCAAAGGGACACAGGGAGGCGATTACGCAGTTCGCACACGCCGGCGGCCACCGTTCTAGCCCTAGCGGGACGTGGTCCGCAGCCGGCGGCACATGGCCTCGATGGCGTAGAAACCGTTTACCAGTCTTACAGAGAACAATCCGCAGTCCCTCGAGTCCCTGGGCGACGAAGAGTCCCCTGTTTTCTAGGTGGTTGTTGGCTAGGCTGACGCCCGTCCGTCAGGGCCCCAGAGAATAGTAGCGCAAATGGGCCCTTCTTCCGCCCCTTGTCTGCAGGAAAGGCCGATCGCCCAACAGCGCTCGCTCGAGCCTCGGACATGTCAAAGGGGGGCAAAAGAGCCATGGTCGGGGGACAACGGGCAGGCACAAAGGGCAACGGCGGCTGCAAGCACTACAGCAACTGGGTAATAAAAGTGAAAAACATTTTTCAGCAACAGAAGGAACGACCAGCGCATCGATCTCCCCCTGCATTGCGCTTTCCTTTGTTGATCTGATGCGGCCGCATATAACGTGTTGCTCTCCCCCGTCCTGCTTCCGGCTCCATTCTGTAGATATTGTGTTCTCTCCATCTTCCACAAACCCTTTCCCGCTCCCTGCTTCAGTTTTCCCCATCCGCCTCGAACCCCCGTCGCCGTGCACCAACTACATCCCTGTAACTCTTCCGACAACAGATCACGAGGTGTCCCGCCTGCAAGTCGACCACACAACGAAAGCGCCGATCTTTACCGGATTGCCAGTCTTATCTCCAGACGTTTTTTCTCCTCCTCGCCACGGCTTTGTGTCGTTAAAAGAGACGGCGGCGCCCAGACGACCTACGATTCGTGCATCTGTACAGTGCCTCAGTACACCACCAGTCCGGTTGATCTGGCATTTGATCATACGACCAAGTTTTTGCATCCTTCGCATTGCAGCCAAACAACGAAGCCCTTCCCAACGCAGCTGCGCCCCTCCCGATCTCATCTATCGTCGACTTGGGGCCGTTGTTCGATTCGTCGTCCCAGGCGTTTTCTTTCTTTTGCCACCGACGCACCGTGCACCGTCTCCCCCCCTCCATCTCGAGCTGCCTTTCCCGCCCTGAAGCGGCCTGCTCACCCCTCTCTACTCCGGGGCGTTTTTCTTTACTCGATATTGGGGTCGCGCCGTGTCGATCGCCTGTCATTTCTGGAGGCCCTGACGCTATAACGACATCACCTTCTTGCCGTGCCGCCTGATGAGCTTGCTAGTAAAGAAGGGTCCCGGAATTGCTCTGCCTCCTTTGCCTCTGGATCGCAAGTCGTACCTGGGCACACCACTACCGCTGGTCAGCACGGAACACAGTTGCACTGCTTACACGTAAACAGTGCCCGTTACGTTCGTTACGTTCGTTACATTTCCCTGGGATTTATACGTTGTCTACCCCACCCCGCTCTGGAACCTCGTCTCTCCGCAGCCTGACGGCATATAATTACGACCAGACGCGCCCGATTCCCCTCTCTCGCTTCCTTCGTTATCTACAGAATACGTCAGTCAGAACCCAAATATTATATCCATCTCGACACAACCGATTCGAACCTCCATCGCCATTTGCACATGACAACATCTACGACGACGATGATCGACGGCCTCTACACCTCGCAAGGCAGTCACACTTCGCTGGTTCGTGGGACCGACCCGAAACTGTTTAGCCGCGACGAGCACTCGGTTGGTGGCAGGAACGCCCGTGGCTTGCCCTTCCGGCCGCCACGCCGCGCCCAGTCCACCAACGACTATGTCTACCCCTCGCCGCCGCCGCTGATGCGGGGGGAGTCAAGGACCGTGCTTATCCACCAGAACAGCTCCAACAACATTCCACAGGCGACCCCTCTGGCTTTAGCCGAGGCCGCACCGAGCGGAGATGCTGCAAAGACGCTTGCCGCACACGGACGGCCGCCGACCATTGACGAAGAGACGGCCACCGGGCTAGCGTCACCGGGTGCCGTATCGCCAGCACCCACGCCTGAGCCGACCGAGAGTGGGGGCAGACCAACGCGGCCGAAGCTGGGGCCACCCCGGCGTTCGTACTCAGTTATGGACTACGAGCCTGTGCCACACCACCACCGCCTGTCGGAGAACCTCGGCCTCTGCGACCTGCCGTCCGAGCTGCACTACACCATCTTCGATTTCTTGGACCCGATCGACAGTACTTGTTTGGGGCTAACGAGCAAACACTTTTACGACATCCACCGCCGCATGCACGGCGCCGTGCCCCTGTCGGTGCGGCGGTCGGGCCCCAACGACATGGAGTGGGTGTGGCATCTGGCGGGCCGGATGATGCACGGCGGCCATTCGGACGCGGCCACGCTAGCGGCGACGACGAATGCGCTGGCCATGCTGCGCGTGCGCGGGCAGGCCCTGTGTCGTAAGTGCGGTGTCTCGCGCTGCGAGCTTCACAAGCACATCCAGGGCTGGATGGGCCCCGGCTACGAGTACTGCACGGTCCGCGAGAAGTTTGGGCCTGCGGCCCTCGAGGGCGCCAAAGAGTTTTGCTATCTGAGCAACCCCAAGGACCCGCACCGGTGCGGCCGGCACCGTGTCAATAAGTCGCGGCCGACGACTCCGTTGCCGTAGGGTTCTTGGAACTCTCCCCCCACTCTTATTTTCTTACTTATCCCCCCTTTAACGAATGTCTTTTTTCATTGCGGATATCATCTCTGGACAGTGTTTTGGGTGGACGAACACGGAGGACGCGCCCGGTACCAAGGGCAAGGGCTTTTTTTAGCGAGGCGTTTGTTATTTTTTGTTTTTGTTTTGTCTTTTGATTCTTCTGCGGTGGATCACACCAGCACGTTTTCATCCACGCGTTGTGTACGGATAGGGCCATCGTTTTGCACACGATGTTGGTGGGATGGCCCGTTGGGGGTAGGATTATGTGGCACTTGAATGTAGGATAAGAAGTTATGATTTGGTCTGGCGAGACGTAGGACCATGGCACACGCAATTGCTAGTAATGAGGAATTGAAGGCGGCACAGCTTAACCAAGACAGTTTGAATAACGCTTTTCACTTCACCAGAGGCTTATGTTGTTCTGTATAGGAATTTTTGTAATATTCACCGTCCATCCACGGCGATAGAGCTCTCGTAGCGACTCTCTGTGTGACTTCCAGCGGTCATCCTTGGAGGCACCTTCGACACCGTAGCCAGCTTCTTCAATCAAGTCCCAGCCTAGAAGGGTCACATTAGATCTGACTTCTTGCAGAGACGCGAACGCTTCAAGCCGTGTCTGGACCACATCTAGAAACTTGGTGAACACGACCGTATCGCCCAAGGCAACGTTCGTCCGCTCCAGCGGCAGCGACAGTTCGAGCGTCGTGAGGTCCGGGCAGGCATCCCGCAGGAGGTCTATGTTTTCAAGACACATGTCCTGGAGCGCAGACGCATTGATGCCGCGTGCCAGCGGCACGGTCGGAAAGTCAATGGTGACATGCCGGAGGTGACGTGCGTTCGCGGGCCCAATCTGCCGGACAAAGACGGCCAGGGGCGTATGGCATAGGTTCGACGACGCGTCCAGCTCGGCAAACCGGAAGTGGTTGTCGCCGTACAGCAACGGGACCGCCTCGGCGTAGACCTGCTTGCTCACGCGGAGCAGCGCCGGGTAGAGGCTGGCCTCCTCGGGCCAGACCTGGGTCGACCACTCGTCGAGGAACTCGGGCAGAAAGCTGACGGGCTCATGGTCCACGAGCAGCTGCGCATGGATTGTGCACCGGATCGCGATGGGGAGGGTGAGTAGGCTCATCCTTTCCCCCCCTTTCTTTTCTTCACGTGTCGTCGATGTCGTAGCCGTCGTCGTGTAATTGGCATGCGCAGTGACGTAGAATGGGAGGACAGAGGTCGTCAGGTCGGACAAGAGCAGCTTTCTCCTTTCGCTGGTCGCCGTTTGTCCCCTTGCCCTCTGTATCGGCACCGCCGTATCTTTGAGTCTTTGGGAAGCAACATTTCCATATTTTCAGATGCTCATAAGCTCATAGAGCCAAGAACTGTGATTCCATAAGAGCAGAGGACCACTTCACGATCAGCGCGAGGGTCTAGTCGGAGCGGTCATTGTCTTTTCCGTCTTGACTGTCAGAAGCTTGGCAAAACTAGAAGCAAAAGCCAGAAATAGTAAGGAGTAAATAAACGTGCGAGATTCAATGAGTTCTTTCTTGGTGAGCCTTAATGGTGAGGAACAAAGGACCTTCTTAGTAAGTGGGAGCTTACTCCGTAGAGCAATAACGCCTTGTGTGAAACAGGGCCGCTCGTACGTTTGGGACAAAAGGAGCGATGACGCCACTTCTACGGTACAAGTAAGATACTTACTGGTCGACAGGGAAGTCGCGACTAGCACAATGCGACGCGAACGTGTCTCGCGCGTTGCACCTTCCTTACCCGTTCCTTCCATTTAATTTTGAGGGCATTACGGCGTCTTATTTTCTTATTTTCTTATTTTCTCGTTTTCTCACTTTCTCATTTTCCCATTAAATTTATTACTCCGTATTCTGTCTCGTTCCTTCCCCATTCTCCCGCTCCCATTCCCCCCTTACCCCTTCTTTCTGCTGATGCCCGCGATTCCACTCAACGCCCCCAGTCGACTTCCGTCCCGCGCTGCCGTTGTGTCTCTCCCTGTCTAATAGGGTTAAGAATAGGGGCTGTTGGGTCATTACTTTTTTTAATGCAACACAGCTGTTAGCGTATGTTTTTGCCCAGTTGGGAAAGGGCGACTTCCTGGATTTCCTGCAGCATCGACTGCTTCTGCCAGCTTCCCTTCATTTTCGTCTTTCGTATTTTTCGATATTTTCCATCTCTTTTCGCCTTTTCTTCTCTTCTTCTCTTCCTTTGCGTCCTCTTCCTCGCCATCCTTATTTCGATCTCCACCTACTTCTTATCGACACCTATGCCACCCGGCCTCACCTCTGCCGCGCCCTCCTCGCATTTCGCACGTCCATCCGGCTCGGCTTTTGCGGAACTGTCCACCAATTGAGGCCACACACCACCACCACCACCACCACCAAGACCACCGCCACCAAACGCACTCTGACGCTGCAAGCTGCCGCTGTCGTCATTCAATTGACTTGATAGCTCTATTGGCCGAACCGTGCTTCCAGCGGCGCATTTTCCGACACAACCTTGAAAAATACCGCCATTAAAACTCGACCTCCCTTTCTCCCCTTTTTTTCCCTTGTCGCCGCAGCTTCACTTCCCTCAGCAACCAGCTTTTCTCGCCTTCGCGTCTTTTTATCGTTTGCATCGATCTGTTCCGCGAGACTCCGGACCGGTTTCCTTTTCGATCGCCCCCACCCAATTGATCGCTTCCCGCGACCGTCTTTCTCTTTTTCACACACACAATGGCGTCTTCACCAAGCTCAACAATCGGCGGTGCCAACGGCAAACGTAAGCGCACTGGCGAAACGGCCGTCGACAGCCACGACGACCACCACGAAGAGAACGGCGACGACAGCATCGAGTCCGACCACGACAACGACACCCCCGACGCGTCGTCCCCTTCGGCGCGTCCCCGCCATAGCCAGCGCAAGCAGCAGCTGCCCCCCAGTAAGCGGCAGCGTCCCAACGTCGAATCCGAGGGCCGCCGGGCCAGCAACGCCACCAGCGAAGACGACAATGACGACGGCACCCCGTCCGACGAGTCCATGGCGCCGCCGCCGATCGGCGCGCTGACCCATCCCAATGGCTACCGTACAAACGAGCCGCCCACGGGTCGGTCGGTGCGGGTCTACGCCGACGGCGTCTTTGACCTGTTCCACCTTGGGTAGGTCCCCTCTTTCACGCTATCCAATCTACCTATGCCTGGACAACATCTAACAGCAGACAGACACATGCGCCAGCTTGAGCAGGCCAAGAAGGCATTCCCCGACGTGCACCTGATTGTCGGCGTCACGGGAGACGAAGAGACCCACAAGCGCAAGGGCTTGACCGTGCTGTCCGGCAAGGAGCGCGCCGAGACCGTCCGCCACTGCAAGTGGGTCGACGAGGTCATTGAGAGCTGCCCGTGGATCGTCACGCCCGCCTTCCTCGAGGAGCACCAGATCGACTACGTCGCCCACGACGACATCCCCTACGGCGCCGACGAGGGCGACGACATTTACCAGCCGATAAAGGCCGCTGGCAAGTTCTTGGTGACCCAGCGCACCGAGGGCGTCAGCACCACGGGTATCATCACCAAGATCGTCCGCGACTACGAGAAATACATTTCCCGCCAGCTGAAGCGCGGCACGTCCCGCCAGGAGCTCAACGTGAGCTGGCTGAAGAAGAACGAGCTTGAGCTCAAGCGCCACGTCCAGGACCTGCGTGACAATATCCGTGCCAACTGGACCACGACCGGCCAGGAACTGAGCAAGGAGCTGCGCCAGTTCTGGCCCGCCAGCCGGCCTCAGAGTCCCGCCCCGCGGCCCTCGCTGTACCTCAACTCGCCCGCGGCCAATTCGTATTTGACCGCCAACGACATGCCCCTGCCGACGAGCCCGACCTCGACCCTGGGTCTTCAGAGCGTGGGCGGCGGTAACGGCGCCGCCCCTAGCATCAACAACATCAACACCCCCAAGTCGCCCGTCGGCAGCACCAACGACTTTGTCGCCGGCTACGCCCTGGGTCTGATTGGCGGCGTGCGCTCGTGGATGACCAAGAGCCGGCAGCGCGGCCGGGACACGCGGTCGCGGCAAGTTAGTGACGACGAGTCCGAGGAGAGCGAGGACAAGCAGCAGTCGGGCAGCGGCAGCGGCAGTGGTAGCGGTAGCGGCAGCAACAGCCAAGAAGCAAAGAACCGCCCTAGCAGCTCCCGGAACGGCAACGGCATCGAGCGTATCGCCTCGTCGTCGGACCTTCGGCGAAGCCTGCGCGCATCATAAGCGGTGCAACTTATTTGGTCTCGTGCTTTCGGTGTTCTTCTCTCCTCTCCTCCCCGTCCTCTACCTCCTTTTTCTCTCTCACACAGTTCATCATTATCGTGTTTTTTCCACGCAGCCTGGTCTTCTTTTTTTGCCGCCCGCCCCTAACATCACATCCTTTTCGCTTACACTCCTCCTCCCCCGCGCCTTGCGCGAATTGCTACAAAAAACCATCAAAACCCATAGATGATTCGTCTTTTTGCTATATCGCCCCTTTGCCGTTATTTGTACCTGCCGTTATTATTATCGTCTGGGCTACGGGTAGGGTGGATTTTCCATTACTCATTTTTATACAAAAAAGGCGGCCGGTTTGACAGTAGATGTTGGGAAGAAACAAAAATGGGTTTCTTTATGGTCGAGATGAAGATAATATAGAGTATTTCTTAGCTTTCGTACAAAAAAAATACACGAGGCAAAAAATAGACGTTTACTCATTTGAAAGTATATATATGCATTACTACGTCGTACAGATTGGCTGTTTATGCGTGTGATAAAAAAGTGGTTTGTATTTGATATATGTTGCCATTCGTCAAAAGAACCCGTAGGCCATAAATAATGGCACGATGTAAAAGCTAGTTGTATGTTTGAAAAAAAGGGAAAGAAGCCTCTGTGTTACGTCATTTGACTTTCGACCAAGAAGCACGTAACATGAAGAAATGAATAGCAAAGAGACGAAAGAAAAGAGGCTCCACGATTCATGCGCCGGCATAGAAGAACAAGATAAGAAAGAACCAAGAAATGGAAAACAATTGCATGTTCCCTTCGAATTAGAATCCTCTTCGGCCGCCTGTGCTCATCAGCGTGATCTTTTGCTTCTTCTTTTTCTTTGACTTGCCGGCCGCTGCCAGCGACGCAGCATCAGCTGCCACGGTATCCGCCCCTTCGGCGTCGACGGTTTGTTTGGCATTCTCGACACCCAAGGCCTCCATTTGGGCAATTAGGTCGGCGTCGCTGGCGCCGCTGTTGTCGAGCAGCGAGCCCAGCACCTGGTCGTCCTTGAGCCAGCCGTCGTCGGCGCTGTTGGCGTGCGCCAGGTTGTAGGCCTGCAGGCTCGGTGACACGGGCACGGCGCGCGTGCCCCAGACGGTGCGATGGGCCGCCGCACCCGATGCCGACGGCGGCGTCGTCGACATGGACGCCAACTGTCCGAAGCCGACGCGCGGGTTGGGCGGGGAGGCCGACGAAGATGTGAGGTTTCCAGCGCCGCCCTCACTTTCACCGCCGCCGCTGTTTCCTCCGAGGGGTTGGAACTCGTTGATATCCATGGGACGGACGGTGTCGCCGTAAATGTCGTCGTGGTCATGGTTGTCGCCACTGTCGAGGCCGCTGTGTCCGCCAACGCCGCCACCACCGCCAATGCGCCGTGGACTGCCCCGGTGGAGGGCGGCGGCTTCGAGGCGCTCGGCCTGCAGCCGTTCGCGCTCTTCCTGGAAGGCCTTGTCGCGGTTGCGCTTCCGGCGGCGCTCAATGTCCTCGGAAAACGTGGCAAGTGTCTCGGCCGGCACAATGTCCGTCCAGTCGCACTCCAAAAAGGAGACAACGCAGCCGGCGGGAAGGTGGCCGAGGTACTTGGCACGGCGGCGCATGGCGTCGTCGACGACGTGCCCCGTGGAGATGTGCTCGACACGCGGCAGGAGGGTTGAGGGGAACGCCGAAAAAGAACCGTACTTGGTCTTGAGGATGCGGATGTCGAGCGGAGAGAGGTAGAGGTGTGGCGGAGACATGTAAAAGAAAAAGTCTTGCTGGGCCGCGGCGGCCGCGGCTGCCGCAGCCGCTGCCGAAGAGGCGATTGTTGGCCGTGGAAGAGACGATGGCGTCTCGTCTAGCCGTACCTGTGCAGCTCGTGTTGGTGCTGTTGGCGACGCAGGCTCCGCCCCCACAGGCAACTTGTTGGCTCGCTGATTGCTGTTGCTCTCACCGAAAATGCTGCCTTCCTGCAGTGCGAGCTCGATCCCGCCGAGTTCCCGTGAGCTTTCCTGTGCCGTCCGCACGGTCCGCATTGCTCGCCGCGTCCACTCGCCGTCCTCATGGAAAAGTAGCTCATCCTCTTTTTCCTGGCGCGCAAGGTCCTCTAACTCGCGTCCAAACTCTTCCACCATGTAGTCGCCGGTGCCCTTCATGATGCGTGAGTAGTCGAGCACGTTGGCAGCAAAGTGCCACGGGATCGCGGCGCCGCCCCGGCCGCTACTAGCGCCCTTTGTGACGCCGGCATTGAGCACGTCGGCGGCACCTTCGCGTGGTAATGCGACTGTCGAGTTGGCGTGCCGCATCATGAGACGAAGCACGACGTCGTCGCCGGGCCGGGGAAGCGGGCTCTCCTGGGCTGCATAGAAGCGTACGGGACGCACCTCGCCTAGGTACACGCTCTCCTCGCAGATGGGGCACTTCTTCCATTTGGCTCGCTTTTCCGGGATCGGTGCTACCGGTGCTGCTAGCGCACCGCTACTCGCATTTCGGTTGCTGGCGGCAAGGCTGCCCCCGTTCGCATTCGGGCTCGGGAGGAGTCCAACCACGGGGCGTACCGCACGGGCGGCGTTGCTGGCCGATTCGTCGGCGTCGATGGCGTGCATGAAGCGGATTAGACAGGGCAGACAGAAAATGTGGCCGCACTTGGCCATGCGGGGCGCGACCGGCTCCGACAGGCAGATGGGGCACGACGAGTTCTGCGACTCGGTCGACGCCAGGATTTGCAGGACATCGCCCCAGTCAATGTACTCGTCGGCGTCAGTCGCTTGGGCCGCATAGTTGCCCTTGGGCGAGACAACAAAGCGGTAGTTGGAGTGTACGAACCGGGCCTTGTCGACAGTGCTGTTGTGGTGGTGGGACCGGTACGAGTGGCCGCCGCCGCCCGCGTGGTGGCTGTTGTGGTGCCGTGAGCGGCTGCCGTAGTAGTGGTTGTTGCCGCCAAAGGCGTGCTCGAGATGGGCGCGCGAGGGAGCCGCATAGTTGAGCAGGTGGGTAATGCTCGTCTGGCCGCGGCGGCTGGACGCGTTCTTCAGGGCCCGGATTTCCGCCATGTCATCCTCGTCCTCGAACCGGTAGTTCTTGTTCTTGTTCTGGCCGGTGTTGCCGATGCTCACAGCCCCACCTGCAGCACCCGGCCGTTTCTGGTTCCGGTGTTGCTTGCGTGAAACCTGGCCTTTGCGTGGCGCCGCAGAGATGCCCGCAGCGAGTCCGCCGGTCTGCTGGCTCGGTCGACGGGAGGAGTGGTCGGAGCCGGCAGTCGATGCGGCGGTCGGGGTGATGGGCGAGTGCGAGGATGGAGGAGGAGACGACAACGACTTGCCCAGGTTCGACGGTGGCAAGCTCATTTTCCGAGGACGCAAAGAAGCGGGAAGACGTCAGTTGTCGTCGGGCAGGTCGATGAACGCTGGATCGTTAAGAAGACACGGAGTGGCAAACCGTGGCGTTTCACGAGAGGCCGCCCGGAACGTTACTCGGGGGAAGACGACCGACGGCCTTTGGATGGGAGAAGGACTCTATGTCTATCGTCGAAAAGAATACCGGTGCTTCATCCCAATCGTCATCGCCCCGCAGGTCTCGTCGCTGTCGTTGTTGGCGATCTCGATCTTGACCCGTCGAAAGGAACAGAGCGAGGACGTCGGACGAGGAGAGGGCTCCGATCTTTCGATGAAGGGGAAACGGATTGAAGATCGAAGATCGGCAGTCTATAACGTTGCGGATGGGTTGAGACAAAAAAATGTTGGGTTACAACTAGAAAAATATAGAAGCCGTCCAAGACGCGATAGGCGTTGGAATGTTGAAAGTAGAGAGAGGGAGAAGACGTGAGGAGAGGAGGGGGCGCTAGGAGTATCACGACAGTGGTGTCGATAAAGAGTTCAGAAAAATAGAAGGAGCGAATGATATAAGCAGGAGGAGCGTCGCGGCAGAACGAGTCATAGGCCCCAAAGGCGGGGCAAAACGACACTCGGGACGGAAGGCGAAACAGCGGGAGCCACGCCTTTTGTCGGGCGGTCACGTGCAGCCACCATGACCTCACTGGACACGCTATCTCAGGAAACGAACTCGAAATAGTGGAAATGGGCACTCTACATTGCGTGCTGCAGCATTTCTATTTCTTGCTTTGCAAACTTCACTGATGAGGAGGATAGATCGAAGAAACGTTTACTGTATTTGTCTACACTGCAAACAAAACAAAAGGAGGAAACGATAAAAGAGAAAATGAGAAAATGAGCAAATGAGCAAATGAGCAAATGAGCAAATGAGAAAATGAGAAAATGCGAAATCAGAAACCAGAAAGCAGACACCATGGCCAACCAACCAGACCGGTCCCATGCCATCATCTCTACCCGACCCTCTTCTCTTGAATCGTTATCCAAAACAGACCCTCTCCGGGTGCCCAGTTCTCCCTCGTGTCTTTTTTTTCAAATTAATTAATGCCCTCGTTGCACAGAACCAGAAACCAAACGCAAGTAGAGTAAGACACCCCGGGGAATCAAGAAAGTGATCAGAAAAATCGCAAGCCCAAATGCACGACACAAGAGCTGGTCAGGAGCGTAGGAACACCGCTAGCCACTTGCTCTGTCGAGATAAGGGAAGTACATAAAACAACAACAAAGATGAAAGACGACTTGAAATAACAGAAAATGAATAACCGCAAGAAAAAAAAAATCTCAAAATATGGGGTGTCCTTCTAGGCGAGAGCATGAGGAAAGCTGTACAAACGGCATGGGGTTATGAGGAGGATATAAGACACGGCACATAGAAATGGCCAAAACGAAAATGGGACGGGAAAGAGCTGCGAGGAGCGATTGGCTTTTGTGGAGCCCCGAAGAGGCTCTATTTCTTCTTGTCGCCGTCGATCTTGTCCAGAATCTTGTGGAAGAAGCCGCTGAGGCGGTTCTTCTTCTTCTTCTCGGCAGTCACAACACCGGCCTTGGACGGCGGGGTAGAGGAGGCGGAAGCAATGGCGGCGGCGGCAGGGTTGGCAATAGGAGCGATCGGCGGGACCGGGGCGGGCGCGGGCGCGGAGACAACAGCAGGAGCAGAGTCCTTGCCGTTCGTGGCGGCAGGCGCCTCAGCGGCAGGAGCGGCAGAGGAAGACTCGGCGGCGGGGGCCGCGGAAGAAGCCTCAGCAGGAGCACCAGAGTCAACCTTCTTCAGCAGCTCGGCCTCGACAGCCTTCTTCTCCTCGACGGCAGTGGCGTTGGCAGTAGCCTCGGGGCTCGTGCCGGCCTCCTGAATCGACTTCTTGACCTCGGCCGGGACGTCGGACGTCACGGGCTCACCGCCCGTCGCGGCGGTGGTGGCAAGCTGCTCCTGAACGGCGGTCGGCAGGACCTGCTTGATCGACACCGGCAGCTTCGAGGCAGCATCGCTGGCGGAGGCCGTGGCCTTCTCAACGGCGGGCCCGGCCTGCTCGACAGCCTTGTCCTTGGCGGTCGTGGCGGTGGCAATAGCAGCGGCACCGAGGGTGGCAGCGGCAGCGGCAACGCCACCGACAATGGCGGCGGGGGAGGTCGAGGACTTGATGGTAGCGGCACCCTCCGAGGTGGCAGGGGCCTCAGGGACCTTCTTCAGCAGCTCCTCCTCAACCTGCCCCTTCTCCTTCACCTCCTCGGGGATGGCGCTGGCCTCCGGAGAGACACCGGCAGCCTCCTGGCTCTCCTTGACAATCTCGGGGACGGTCTCGGTCTCGACAGGGGCGGCAGTAGTAGCAGCGGCTGTGTCCTTCTCCAAGGGAACGGCGCCAGCCAGAGCGGCAGTCGTCGCGACGGGGGCAACTGAGTTGATGGTGACGTCATTGCTGCCGGCGATGGGCAGGCTGGACTCGGGGATCAGGTTCTTGGAGACGGGGGGCAGCTGCTCGGCAGAGAAATCGCCGGCAATGGCAGCATCGGCCTTCTCGTACGACTCGGGGTCGAGCTTCACGTTGGCGTTGATGTCACCCGCCTTCAGCGAGTCGGGGATCTTCTCGCCGGGGGCGAGGGTCACGGGGTTAACACCGCCAGGTGCGGCGGGCAGGGGGTTGATGAGCTTGACCTCCTTGTTGAGCTCGCTCGCGGGGGTGTCGGGGAACGTCCCCGGAATCTCGTCGGCCTTGTCAGCAGACATGTTGGCGTCGTCGGCGGAAGACTTGGCGGTAGCAACAACGGCGGCACCAACGGCAGCAACACCAGCGGCAGCGGCGGTAACAGGCGCGGCGATGTCGGCGGCGGTGGAAGTCTCCTTGGGTGCAGGAGTCTCCTCGGCGGCGGCGGCGGGGGTCTCTTCCTTCTTTTCTTCTAGGGGAACGTCGGCTGCGAGAGCAGCAGTGGTAGACACTGGTGCGGCGGAGCTGATGACGGCGGCAGAGGCAGGGGTCTCCTCGGCCACAACAGGCTCTACGGGTGCGGGCAGGATCGTGACGGGCGTCTCGACGGGTGCCTCGACAGTCTTCTCTTCCAGGGGAACAGCCGCTGCTAGCTGAGCGGTAGTGGCCTCGGGAGCGGCAGAGCTGATGACAACAGTAGAGGCAGGGGTCTCCTCGGCCACAATAGGCACTTCGGGTGCGGGTAGGATCGCGACGGGCGTGTCGACGGTCTTCTCCTTGACAGGGACGGCTGCTGCGAGCTGGGCCGTGGTGGACTCAGGAGCGGCAGAGCTGATGACGGCAGTGGCGACAATGTTCTCGGGAGTCAGAACGTTGTTGTCGTTACCCTCTTCGTCCTTCTCTTGGGGTGCAGCGGGATCAAGAACCCACGCGCCGTCGACGACAAACTAAGGGTGGAGAAAGAAAAGAGATGGTAAGTACAATGAACCTAGTGGTTGCACAGGCAAAAGAAATTGGTGAAAAGGAAGCAATTGCTAGTTGAACAATGGAGTAAAAAAGCGGTAACAAAGAAAGGAAAGAGGGGGGAAAGAGGAGAAAGAAGGGACAGAGAAGGGGGGGGTCCCGAATGGGTATAAAAGGGCGGTGCAGGATTTCGGGTGGTCGCAAGCGAAGTATGTGAGCCAAGCAACAAGCAGGGGATCGACCTTCGTCACAGGTGACCTTTGGCGACGAGGTTGGGAAGGAGAGGGGTCGATTGTCTGGTCTGGCCAGGCTCGCCAGGCTTCTCGACCAAGCTTGACTGCTGCTGCCAATGGGCGCTGACCTCCGCCGTCTCCGCTAGGCTCTCGCCAACTGCAGACCTTGCGTCATCGTCTCCGCCCGGCTGCACAAGAGAAAGAAAGCAGGGTAAGACAAAGGAGTTTGGCTAAAGCCGCCCGCCATTTTGCGTCTTTGCGCCAACAAAACTCGCTTTCGCTTTGTGCGATAGGCTAGCCCAGCGCCAGCCTCACTGTTGCCTAAGGCTGATCAGGCCTGGCTAGGCCTCTTGGGGGACAGTTGGAGAGCACAGATGAACGAGCACCCGCTAAGAGACAACAAGGGACAATGGCAAAAAAAAAAAACAGGGGCAAAGAGACGTCTGACAGAAAAGAAGGAACTGGCAGCGGTAAAGAGGAGGGGGGGAACCTCTAGCAACAAGCAACGGCGAGCGCACAGTTGGAACCCGACGGTTTGTTCGCAATGCGGAAATAGTGTGGAAAGCTTATTTGGCTGGGACCAAACAACAAACACGTACCTTGTAGTAGATCTTCTTCGAGGCGTCCTTCAGCTCGACGGTCTTCTGGAAAACGTCGCCGACCTTCTCGAGCTGGACAGACTTGGACCAGTCGTCGAATGTGCCGGTCACGAAGACCTCCTCGCCGGCATTGGGCCTGTGGGAGAGAGAAGAAAAAGGTTAGCGATTTGAACTAGGCTGCCGTCTCGCCTTTCGGCGGACGTGCGGATAATTTGTGCGCTCGCCCTCTCTTCCACCACAACGAGCGCCGACGGCTTGCGACAAAAAGCGTACCAGATGAAAACAAAGCTTCCCATGTTGACTGTAGGTGTCGAAAAGCGGATTGGCTTGCTTGGAGCGGATGGGGAGTAGCGGCGCTGGTGAATTGGGAGTTCTGCGCAGAGAGGTGTTCGTCGGGAACGCGGTTGCGGCTGCGACGGATTTGTTGGGAGAGCGAACGAAAGCTGTCGGCGGTAGCGGACGGGTTGCGCGGCGCGAACTGGGATGGGTGGGAAGGAAGTGTGCAGTCGAGGCTGCAGGAACGACAAAAGCTTCGTCGTAGTGATTTCTGGTCAAAAGGTTGCTTGTTAGCTATCGAAGCTAAAGCTGAGACGAAGAAGAGGTAAAAACGAGTGCCGTGCGCCGAGACATTTGCGAGAAAAGGAGGGGGAAAGGACGGGGTTCGAAGCGAAGGCGGAATCATCCAGCGAGAAACGAAATGAAGACGTGCAGGGCTCCTCTCCTGCTGGCAGGCTGGCAGGGTAAGCTCCTCTCTGTTCTCCCATGCAACTCTGACAGACAGCAGGCACGGCCACCCTCGGCGTCTCCCCTCCTGTTTCGAAGCTCGTGCCATGCGCCCAATCGTCTCCGAGCACCTCTTCGGTTTTCTGTGGTGGTTTGCGCCGACGTCCCGGCGCTTTTCTCTCGTCTTGTTGCTCACCGCTTTCCTAAATGCTTCGTCTTGCAGATGGTGAGAAGGGGGGGACTGTTTTCTTACCTTTTGGCTGGTTTCAATAGAATGCAGAACTGGCTCGGGAGGATGGCAGAAAAAAAGCCAATCTCGTGCGTCGAGCTTAATTTAACGGGATGTCTGGCGCTTTAGTGGAGAGGGGGAATATCCGAAGACGGCTTGTTGGGGGTAGAGGAGCGGGAGGGAGAATGTTGTTTGGGGAGAAAAAAATGAAGCAAAAGAGGCAAAGAAGATAGCGGATGACGAGAAAGGAGGGAGAGAAAGAAAAGAAGGAGGGAAGCTGGCGATGCGCCACGGAAAGCTATCGAAACAAAGAGAGGCGCTTTCTGCTTAGCCTGGGGGCTTCGTAAAATTGAGCAAAAAAGGCAAGAGCAAGAAAAGGTCAAATGAGAGGAAAACCGGGGCGCTCTTTCTGGCCCCTCTTGTCCTCGAGAGAAAAGGACCTCGGAAACGGCGCTAAAATGAAGCTACACCGACAAATACGGAGAACGCGCCTTCCCTCTGCACGCAAACTGACGGAAGGTTTACGCAAAAAGAGGAAGGCAGCTCCGGGCAAACAGCCTCTGTTGCAGAGCCTTCCTTCCCTGGCTTTTGATCTCCTTATTATTAGCGTTGTCGGTCGCTCGGCCAGGCCAAGGCGGTGATTCCATTGGGAAGGCGCAATCATGCAATTGCGATCCCTCTTTCTGCAGCAACTTTCTTCTGTTCAAAAGATACGGAGTACAAGTGGAAGGTGCGATGGAGCCTCGCGTTGCACTGACCCGACGATTGGTGCCATCCAGTCTCATGCAAGACACAGATGCCTTATCGGAGCCTTTTGGTCTTCGTCTCCCCTTTCTCCCCACCCAATTGCGCCAGGCGAGGACAGGCGCGGTGCACAAGCTGTCTCTGGCGGAGGTGGTCTCGTGTCTCCTCGATACTCAGTTTTGTTTCTGCGGCCTGGCCCTGCAACAGCAAAGCGCTAACACGCCCCGATCCAGTAACCCGACTGGCGCCCCCAAAAGTTTAAAATAGGGGTTGCGGGCGGGCTAGAATGCTGCACGCCTGCTGCACGCCTGCTGCACGCCTGCTGCACGCTTGCCGCGCGCGTCCACTGTCAACCATGCAGATTGCTAGCTTTCATTTGACAACAGCTGGACTGAAATGGACTGAAACAAAAATATGATTAAAGAAAAGAAAATAAACGACAAAAATTGCAACTGGTCACCGCCTCAACCTGGAAATATAAATAAGATCACCTCGTCTCGACCTGCAAGCTCTGCCTTCGCTTCCTTATCCAAAAAGAAGTCCTTATTTGTGTTCCACCTTGTCCTCTCAAAACATCGAAAAACGGCCCCTGTTCTCTCATGCCAGCATGCGAAAGATACACAAGACGCAGACCGACTCCCAACAGGTACCGGTACCCCCATTTGAGCACCTTTCCCCATCTCTCACCTCAAGCCTTCTGTCATGCTGTCAATAGTGGTACAAGCGTGCCTGGTGGACGAACTGACGGACGAGGGCAGCGAAGACGACGCTGTCCAACCGCTCGAGCTGCTGTCGCTGTCGATGTGGCGGAGGCTAGAGCTGCTGCTATCCGCCACAAAATCGGGCGGCAGATTGGAGACCATGAGCGGTGGTAGTGGTGTTGCGGCTGCCGAAGCAAAGGATGCAGTTTGGCTGGCGAATGGACGGGTTGGCTGCTCGTACCCGAATTGCGAAGGTATCAACTCATAGCCACGGGCAGACGATGGCAGTTCCAGCATTGCTTGCGGGAACCATGGAGTACGCCACCTGTAGAGGAAAGGCCATGCCCTCCTCTGCGCCGTTCGTCGGTATTGCGCTCATTTCTGCCATGCCACTGTGGGCGAACGGTGTGGAGCTGGCCGTGATGACATGGCTGGCATTGCTTTGTCCCATGCTGCTGCTCGACAGAGACCATCCAACGGCTGGTGAAGGGTCGCTGTGATGGTACTGGTGGTGGAAGCGCGAGGATTGCTGTTGACCTTGATAGTTTGCTTCGGGCACCGTGAGGCTGCGAGTGTGGCGACCGTAGCTGTTGGCATGAAACTGCAGCGGTTGAGCATGCACATAGGGGCCGGAATGGTCGTTTTGCGCATAGTTGGCGTTGTGGGCTCCGTCTCTTGCTCGCAAGTGGCCAGCGAAGGGTGTTATGCTGCTCATCGGGTGGTGGTCGGGTGCTGCGGTGCTGTGAAGGGTATGGTGGTGGGTGCTGCCAGTTACGCCGCCGACCAAGAAACCGTGAACGCCTGGACCCAGCCGGGTTAGAGTGGTTTCTGTGGGCTGGCAAGAGTCTGTCTTTGTCTTGTCGAGAGTCCGTGTGCTCCTACCGCGGCCACTTTCTCGTCTCCTACTTCCCCTTCCCTTGTCGCTTGGGTTGTCCACATCGTCGGGGCCGATATTGTGCAGCGAGCTCGATTGTCTTTCAAGCGGTTGCCCGTCGTCTAGTCTTAGCGTGTCATCCCGATTCTTGCTTTCCGTCTTCCCTTCTGATCGGGTGGTGCGTCTGCTTCCGCTTCCGCCGTGGCCCCTGGGGCCACCTCTCCCCACGTTGGACGGTCGACGGCGTCTGTGTCGGCCCGTGGGGGTCTCTCCCGTGTCGGGCTTAGTACTGCTTTCACGGTTATTATCACTCCTGCTTCCCGGGTGCCCGTTTGACAAAGAAAAAGAGGTAGTGCTCCGTACTGCTCCTGTGGTTGCCCAGCCCCCACCCGGGGAATCACTCGACTGGGTCGAGCCTCGACGATTCGATGGTCCGGCTTCCCCGTCCTCCGCGTCTTGCGGCATCACCTCCCCACTGCTACTGCGCCAGTCAGTACTGTCGTTTGAGCCGCTCCCGTTGGAGGCCATCCTCCCTGTATGTCTTTGTCATATCAGGATTAAGCTCGTTGTGAACTACACTTTTACGACACAAAGGAAGGAAAGGGGAAAGGTGATGAACATACTGCTTCAGTTGGTGCCGGTGCAACAGATCTGTGCGGAAAAAGATTTTTGTGCAGCCGGGGTATGTGCACAAATGGCGAGGCTCGTTATGGCTGAGCTGGTGACGGCTGTAGCATCCTAGCGGTTAGTCAAGGGTCGGGTTGCTTTCAAGAAACGGATATGTTGATTGGACTTGCCGCAAGTGCTCAGCTCGTGTGAACGCCTAAGTCTTCGTTAGTGTCTGTGGGAACCTGGAGAAAAAAGAAAAGGTCAAGAGCAATGGCTTGATGGGAACTCACCTTGCGAGGTTCGCACATGTCACAGAAATGGACAGGCTTGCCCTTCTTCGCGCGGCTTGGCCGATGGGTCACAGGTGTGTAGTCGGGCTCCTC
Organism: Sporothrix inflata; assembly: GCA_021396225.1. Lineage (NCBI taxonomy): Eukaryota > Fungi > Ascomycota > Sordariomycetes > Ophiostomatales > Ophiostomataceae > Sporothrix > Sporothrix inflata. Next base: position 3,112 of record WNYF01000015.1, on the reverse strand, counting down.
CTGGTGGTCGGCGTACCCGGCCATGCTGCTAGTGTAGTGCCCCGTCATGTCAGCCTGCGCCTGCATCGACGAAGAGTCCATGCCAGGCATGGAGCCGTATTGATGGCCAAGGGGCGCGGCGTCATAGGAGCCGTCCATGGCCACCCCGGAGTTGTGCATCATGGTGGCATCCTGCATGGAGGCAAAACCGGCTCCAGCGTTGGGGTCCACGTAATAACCGCCGCGACCGCCTCGGCTGCTTCCATGGTGGCCGTGCTGTGGCTGCTGGTAGTAGTGTCCTGCCGAAGAGGAACCGTACTCGGTGCCTGGGTCCATGGTGTATTGGGCAGAGGATTGGTCGTAGTCGTCGTAGTCGTCCACGTCGCCGAGGTTGTCGTTTTCAACGGCTTTATGCTTGCCCTTGCCGCTAGACTTGCCCTTGGAGGAGTGGTGATGGCCGCTCTTTGAGCTGGAACCGGATGGCTTGGATGAGCTGCTGCTGCCTCCACCGCTGGACTTGCTGGACTTGCTTGGTTTGTTGCTGCTTCCTCGGTAGACGAGAGTCGATGTGTTGGCGTGTGAGGATGAACCTTCTGCTTCGTGGGAGTCTGATGAAGCCAGGGCAGAGGTCGGCCCTTTATATTAGTTTCAATGTCCCTGGGTAAGGGGCGATGAAGGTAGAGACGAGTAGAAGTGGTGATATAAAGTTTAAAAATAAAATGAGACGGCGAAGCAAATCAAGGGAAGCGGAGAGAAGGGAAGTAAAGGACAGGAAAGGGACGTGGATATGAAGAGGGAGTAGGAAAGGGGGAGGACAGACTGTAAGAAGCTGGATGATATTCATCCTCATTATCGCCCAGAATATATTTGAGGGACGACATGGTGGAAGTAGGTAAGAGAATAGAAAAAGAAGAAGATCGACGGGAAGGCTGTGGTTAGAGTGTCGACGACAAAAACAATAATAAACAGCTGGCCGGTGGGAAAGAAGATGAGCCGAAGCAAGTAAACAAGCTGCGGAAAATAGATATCTGAATGGACAAAAATAAAACCAGGGGGTCAGAAAATATGTAGCATCCAAAGGGTGCAATACAGCAAGAGAGAAGGAAAAGCAAAAGGTAGAAGAGAAAAAGGGGTGGGATGGCAGGGGGGCGGAGGGCAGGAACCGGCCGGCACAGAAAGCTGGCAGCTGGAAGAATGCAGGTCAGAAGTGAGGCTGGGCCAGCTTAGAAAAAAAAAGAATATAAAAAAAACCCCAAAAAATCAACTGCGCAACAAGTTTTATAAAATCAAAATAGATAAGCAAAAGCAAAAAAAAATCAAGAAGACACGAAAAAATAAATAAGAAGACGCAAGGAACCAACTGTTCTGAAAATACGAGCTGAAACAAACGAGACAAAAAATAGAAACAGGAAACTGGCCGGGTATGGGTATCAGGAGAGCTGTCTATTGCAAAAATAGAAAGCTATTCCCAGCACACAATCGTAGATGTCGAGAGACAATAAATGTTGGTCTGATAGAAAAAGAAACCAAAAAAACGTCGGAAGGCGAGATGGGGGTGGAAGCGTGAGAAAGATGCAAGGGGAACAAAGCAAGGACGTGGATGAGTTTTATCCGAGTTGACAAGAAAAGATTCCTGCTGTCGATCGAGCTGAAAGCAGCGAGTTGGCTCTCTAGAGAGAACAGGAGCGAGAGTGTTTGAGAAGGGCGGAAAAGATTAAAGCGAATAGAGAAAGGACTCGGCTGTATGTAGAATAGAATCTAAAAACAACATAGCATGGTAGCACAGCCCAGTTGAGGAAAGGGAGTCTGTAGATGTGGGAGAAGAGACGAGATAAAAGAAATCAAAACCTGATGGCCCCCTTGCGAATAAATAAAGATCATAGGGAGGAAAGACAGATATATGGGATCTGATTAGGAGAAGGGAAGAAAAGGGAAAAAACGCCCAGCGTTATGTACTCCTTTTTTCTATTTCTTTTTGTTTTTCAAAGAAAGAGAAAAAAATTGCCCTCTTCCTTCCTTCCTCCGCTTCCCCCTTGTTTGGTTATCCTCTCAGTTTTCAAATTTCAACGGGACAAACTGCACAAGAAGGAGTGGAGGGTGTGGGACAAGGGAAAAATAAGCGGGAACAAGACGAGGAATTGAGAGGCACATCCACAGGGCATATCCGAAGCCAGTGTGCGAGTTGCAATAAGGCAGATACAGAGAAGTGAGAGGATGTTGGCGGGTGTTGGAGTCTAGAAGAGTTGGAGTTCGAGTCGGGGAGGCGGGATGAAGAGAGAGGCGGGCAAATGGCCGGTGAGCAGGCCTGAGGATGCGAGGGCATGTGGACGGTCGTACGAATTATGCGTGTGTGGGTGGGTGAGAAAAAGGGGGTCGAGAGTGTTGGAGTGTTGCCCGGGCGAGAAAACTAAGGGAAGATGCAGATATGGAGATATGGGGAGAGCGAGACGGTCTGCCGAAGAGGCTTGTTGACCGGAAGGTCTGTCGAAGAGGCCTGTCTGTGTCTGTGGGCGGATGACGAAAGGGGTGAGGGGGAGGGGGGTGTGGGATGCGGACGGCGTGGTAAAAAGGAAAAAAAAACTGGAGGAAAAAAAAGAATAATAGAATAAACAGAACGAAGGAAGGAAAATGGAGACGGGGGATCGGAGAGCCGAGGAGAGGCTGCATGAAGCGCACGACGCGTGAGCAAATGGATACCGACAGGCAGCGACGGAAGGAGCCAACGGGCAGGAGAAGGCAAGAAGGAAAGAGGTATGTCGTAGAAGAGGGAGGGAAGGAAGGAAGGAAGGGGGCCAACAAGACAAAAACTACCAAGAAACGAGGCCAAACGCCAAACTAGGAAGGGACGACCTGGGACTGGACAACAACGACAGTGGCCCCCAGCAGCGGCACTGGCTGTGTTCCGCGTGGTCAAGCGGCATCTTTAGACGGCAGCAAGGGCAGCTTGCCCATCGTGGCTGCCATGCATAGAGCTAGACTACGGAGTAATGATAATTCTCCTCTGCTCTTGCCCCGTATTTCCCTGTGCCCCTTTCCTTATGTTGTTGTCCTGGTTCTTTGGGGGGGGGGGGGGGGGGGGGGGGGGGGGGGGGGGGGGGGGGGGGGGGGGGGGGGGGGGGGGGGGGGGGGGGGG